>OZ022499.1:60552381-61096381 GCA_963989385.1 Ctena decussata | reverse complement strand
GGCAGGCGATCTGGATATGCTAGGTGCATGCACTGATGATCATAGGGCCTAAGGTCTGAAGCTCAGACACACAGCCAATCTCAAAACCAGAACTGGTACTGATTGTCAGTAAAGTATGTTAGAAGTGTCTGCAGAAAATCTCAGTTAAGTTCTACATCCATAAAAGGAGTGCCTCTGCCCGATCTCTCTGTACTGCTTCTACACCCATAAAAGTGTCTCTGCAGAACTTCTTTGTACAATTTCTTCAGCCACAAAATAAGTGTCTCTGCAAGATCTCTCTGTACAGCTTTTTAACCAATAAAGTGTCTGCAGAATGCCTCTATACAGTTTCTACACCCTTAAAAGAAGCGTCTGAGCAGAATGTCTTTGCACAGTTTCTACACCAATAAAAAAAGTGTCCCAGCAGAATGTCTGTATAGTTTCTACACCCATTAAAAAGCGTCTCAGCAGAATGTCTCAGTACAGCTTCTACACCCATAAAAGAAGAGTTTCAGCAGAATGTCTTTGTATAGTTCCTACAGCTTTTAAGGAAGTGTCTCAACACAATGTCTTTACACAGTTTCTACACCCATAAATGAAGTGTCTCAGCAGAATGTCTCTGTTTAGTTTCTACATCCATCAAAGTAGTGCCTCTCTCTACAGTTTCTGCACCCATAAAAGTGTGTGCAATATGTCTTTGTATAGTTTCTACACCCATAAAAGAAGTGTCTCAACAGACTGTTTCTGTATGGTTTCTGCACTCATAAAAGTTGTAGCTGGTTGGATGACATGGTTACGGGGCCATTTCAACAGTATTTCAGTCATACTGAATTTTATAACTGATGAAAGGGCGAAAATGAAAGGCTGTGTGCAATAGACCCTCTTTACGCTTGAATAGAATTCCGCCTCCAGCCGGATAAGAACATGGATCCCTATTTCAGCTGGCCAGCACTTAAACCACTGAGCAGCTGTGGTTCCTCATAACAGGAGTGCCTCTACCAGCACAGCTTCTACACGATAATAAAAGTGGTGTCTCTGCAAGGTGTCTCTTTCTACAATGGTGTCTGATGTTGACCTATTCTTAACATGTTCAGACACAGACAACCTTTCTGCACTTGCACATAACACTTTTAGTGCCAAAGACGAAAATGCAGTTGATTCTCAAACAATGTAGATTCTGATGAGGTGGCTCATAATGAGCCGCCTCATCAGAATCTACATTGTTTGCCCTCTATTCTTTGAATTCTCAATATGATTAAGCTTGGCCAAATTTTTTTTAAAAAATTTGCAGACGTAAATTTTGTTGTCTGCTTTTTTGGCACTTTAAGAGTTAAAGAATCCTTGCCTTTGCTTATAGTTTGCTTACAGCAGAAGCCAATTTTCAATCAATTTCTTCCGTAAACTTCACGTTGAGATAACGCTTAGTCATTAGTAAGCTAATTTCTCCTGTTATCCAGAAGACATCTTGAAACCAAACCTTTTATGGTGCTTATTGATTGCAATAAGATATTCCAGCTATATGGCACTAATAATTTCGCAGGAAATAGAACACATCAACACCTAAATTTCATGATCTCTTCTCAAAACGTAATCAATTATATGAGTAATATTTAGCATGCTGGACAAAAACTGAATAGCTAATAAAAGGAAAATACATAATGTCTGTAAAACAGTTATGTTTTGTAACCAATCCTGGATGTTGGTATTTACATAAGCCTTTAAGAACGGTACCATGAATTTCTAGGAGCAAGTTTTTCCTGTAAGAGCAGAGCCCTTTTTTGAAGGGTTTTATTGTTGTGGAAGCATACAGGAAGTTCCAAAAAGTTGACTCTTTTTGTAACAAGAGGTCCATGATGGACCTAAATCGCTCACCTGAGCTATGATGAAATAACATGGAAGATCATCTATTTGACGATGGTTCAATTGGAGCAGTTTTGCACTTTCTAATCTATATTCTGACAAAGTTTCATTTAGATTGGATCAAAACTGTGCCTTCTAGAGTGTACACAATGTTTTTCTAAGATCTGACCAGGCAATCTAGTTTTTGATCAGACATTATTCAGTTTCAAACTTGGCCTATATTTCATGAAGATACACATTCTGACAGTTTCATGAAGATTCAATGCACAATAAACACAGAATTGTGTACACAAAGTTTTTCTATGATTTGACCTAGTGACCCACCGGTAGTTTTTGACCCGGTAGTTTTTGACCCGACAATACCCAGTTCCAATCTTGGCCTAGATTTCATTAAGATAATCATTCTGAAAAAGTTTCAAGAATATTGAACCAAAACTGTGCCCTCTAGAGTATACACAATGTTTTTCTAAGGTTTGACCTACTGACCTAGTTTTTGATCCAACATGACCCAGTTGTATCCTTGGTCTAAATTTGTTGGAGATAAACATTTTGACAAAGTTTCAAGAAGATTGGAACAAAATTGTGCCCTCTAGAGCATTCACATGGTTTTTTCTAAGATCTGACCTAGTGACCTAGTTTTTGACCTGACATGGTCCAGTTTCAAATTTGGTCTAGATTACATAAAGATAAGCATTCTGACAAAGTTTCAAGAATATTGAAAGATAACTGTGCCCTCCAGAGTGTACACATGGTTTTTCTAAGATTTGACCTAGTGACCTAGTTTTTTACCCTACTTGACCCAGTTTCAAACTTGGTCTAGATTTCATTAAGATACACATTCTGACAAAGTTTCATGAAGATTGGGTCAAAACTGTGCCTTCTAGAGTGTACACAAGGTTTTTCTAAGATTTGACCTAGTGACCTAGTTTTTGACTCCACATGACCCAGTTTCAAACTTGGTCTAGATTTCATTCAGATAAACATTCTGACAAAGTTTCATGATGATTGGGTCAAAACTGTGCCTTCTAGAGTGTACACAAGGTTTTTCTAAGATTTGACCTAGTGACCTAGTTTTTGACCCAACATGACCCAGTTTCAATCTTGGTCTAGATTGCATTAAGATAAACATTCTGACAAAGTTTCATGATAATTGGGTCAAAACTGTGCCTTCTAGAGTGTACACAAGATTTTTCTAAAATTTGACCTAGTGACCTAGTTTTTGACCCCACATGACCCAGTTTCAAACTTGGTCTAGATTTCATTAAGATAAACATTCTGACAAAGTTTCATGAAGATTGGGTCAAAACTGTGCCCTCTGTGTCATTCTAAGATAAATTTCTATTTTTAGCTCTGGCGGCCATTTTGTTCAACCGAGCGAAACCGTTTTAGCAATTTTGGTTTAGAGCCATGAGTCAAACATTTCTGTGAAATTATTTTGAAATCGATCCATTGGCTTCAGAGGAGATGTCGTTTAAAGGTTTTTCTATTTTTAGATTTCTATTTTTAGCTCTGGCGGCCATTTTGTTCAACGGAGTGCAACCGTTTTAGCAATTTTGGTTCAGGGCCATGAGTCAAACATTTCTGTGAAATTTTTTTGAAATCGAGCCACTGGCTTCAGAGAGATGTCGATTAAAGGTTTTTCTATTTTTAGCTCTGGCGGCCATTTTGTTCAGCGGAGCGGAACCATTTTAGCATTTTTGGTTCAGGGCTATAACAGAAACATTTGTGTGAAATTATTTTGAAATTGGCCTACTGGTCTAGGAGGAGATGTCGTTTGAAGAAATTGTTGACGGACGGACGGACGGACGGACGGACGGACGACGGACAAATATCGATCACAAAAGCTCACCTTGAGCACTTCGTGCTCAGGTGAGCTAACAAGAATTCTGAAGATTGTGGTGTCTCACCTGTCATTCCATTGCTACAAAACAGAGCTAACTTAATGAAAGTTATGCAGCTATGGAAAAGCAATACATATGAGCCCCGACATGAGAAAACCAACAAAGTGGCATGTGCGCCCAGCGAAGACTCAGATCAGCTTGGGCATCCACCCAGTTCAATCAGAGTCTTTGTTGTGCCCTTGGAGGTAGATTAGACCCTCAGCTACCCTATAAGAGCACAGCCAAGACTCTGATCAGACTGGGCAGATGACCAGGCTGATCTGAGTCTTTGCTGGGTGCACATGCCACTTTTTTTTTTTTCCTGTCATGGCTCATATGTCTTGCTTCTGCTAGTTATAGGTGAGACTAAAATGGCAGGAAGACAGGAAGACATGGTGTACCCATTAACCTTATACATGTGTTCTACATTTCAGCACAGAAACTGTACAAAGACTTTTTGCATGCAATTTACTGCAACAAAGGTGTATAGACAGTGTACAGTCCACTTCAAACCAACTGGGAGCATGTGTGATTACTGGTCACAGACCACATGCTACACATATCTGTACAAACACTGATTCAGTCTGAACATTTTCGTCTTCAAACTTGTACAGAATATGCCTCAGTGTATATAAAGAGTATAACTAGAAAATTGTGTCTGTAAGACACTAATGATGCCCCCGTGCAGCGCCTGTCACAGGACATGTATACATCCCTAAAGCACCTTTCAAGCACAAATGCTATTTACAAAGAATCCACTGAAAACATTTCACAAACTTTATACCCTGTAGTGCAAAATGCACCCAAAAATGACTAAGTTTAAAAGGCCATAATATCTTCAGAATTATTTTTTCCTATCATAACCAACATGCACATCTTCACTGCGTCCACAACAAGTCTCCAATGTCTGAAAAACAGCCAATGAAAATTGTGGGAGGAGTTGATTACACAAAGGACTTACCCTACAATGCAAACATATGCCTAAATGACTAAGTTCAAAAGGCTATAATTCTGTCAAAATCAATTCTAGCTCCAACATAAACCCACAGGCACATCTCCAATATGTCCATAACATGTATGCAAAGTTTGGAAAAGATCTATTGAAAACTGAGGGAGTTGATTACACAAACTCCTCACCCTACAAATGAAAGAATTTGCATAAAATGACTAAGTTCAAAAGGCCGTAATTCTGTCAAAATCAATTCTAGTTCATACAAAACCCCACATGCACATCTTCAATATGTCCACAACATGTATGCAAGGTTTGAAAAAGATCTATTGAAAACTGTGGGAGTAGTTGATTACACAAACTACACGCCCTACAATGCAAAAATTTGCCTAAAATGACTAAGTTCAAAAGGCCGTAATTCTGTCAAAATTAATTCTAGCTCCAACAAAAACCCACATGCACATCTTCAATATGTCCACAACACATATGCAAGGTTTGAAAAAGATCCATTGAAAACTGTGGGAGGAGTTGATTACACAAACAGCATACCCTACAATGCAAAAATTTGCCTAAAATGACTAAGTTCAAAAGGCCGTAATTCTGTCAAAATTAATTCTAGCTCCAACAAAAACCCACATGCACATCTTCAATATGTCCACAACATGTATGTGAAGTTTGAAAAAGATCCACTGAAAACTGTGGGAGGAGTTGATTACACAAACTCTATACCATAAAGTGTGATGAACGGACGGACGGACGGACAGACAGACAGACAGACGGACGGACGGACGGATGGACAGACAGGAGCAAATCTTAATGCCCCCTGACTATCGTCACGGGGGCATAAAAAAAATTCACTCCATGGCAACTCTATTCTTCATGGCAACTGTACTGAGAAGCCAACAATCCAGAAACTGTACAGAAGCTTAATTTTAAGCTTTACTGTGTGGAAAAATTACATTTGAGCCGCGACACGACAATACCAACAATGTGGTAGTGCGCCCAGTGCAGACTCAGATCAGCCTGGGCATCCGCCCAGACTGATCAGAGTCTTCACTGTCCGCATGAAGGTAGCTAAGACCCTTCGCTACCCTTTGAGCACTTAGCAAAAAGTCTCATCGGACTGGGCGGATGCCCAGGCTGATATAAGCCTGTGCTGGCCGCACAACCACTTTGTTGGTTTTCTCGTGTCGCGGCTCATTTAAGTCACCCTAAGTTTTATACTCAGTAACAACAAATATCTAATGCACAAAAGGAAAAGACTACACCATGCATGTTGAAACTGTAGAGAGACCCACAACTGACTGCATTAAATGTGTTGAAACTGTACAGAGACCCAGAACTTACAATGTAGCAACCGTTAAGAAACTTAAGAAACTGTACTGTCACAATTATAATTTTACTATGTGGAAACTCTTAGTCTCAAAGTTCTTATGCTTATAATGCAGAAACATGTAAACTCAGCGACAAAGTGAGAAGATTTTCCAGTGTTTTCCTGTGAAAAACTGTACTGACAGAATTTCCATCTAGCTTAGAGTGAAAATCTGCACTCAGATTCATTTAGCTTATAGAGTAGAAAAAGACCCGTCTGTGTATAGGATAGCTCTCTTGACTTACGTTTGTCCGTCATACACAAAATAGCCAATTGCAGAAGCCAACATGGATGATGACATTGATGCCAGGGCGACAACTCAGTACTTAAGTACTTACTCTGTACTTAAGCTCTGAAGTACTTAAGTTCGTACAGGAGAGCTAAAAGCACAATTTTCATTTATGTCTTTCTACTGCCATTCTTTACTAGTAGTGCAGGAACTGTATACAGGCAGTCTTGCTCTTCCATATTCCAAATCTCAGTGGGTTCCATTTTTTTTCCCGAAACAATCTCACCTTTCTCTGCATTTATAAACTGCTTGTGAAAAACTGAATTACAATGGCATGCACAGCAAAAAGCATTTTACATTATATCTGCCCCTAAATTAACATGCATTCCCACGGGTTAGTTTAAGATTTCTCTGATTGTATGAAAGTGTGTTCCACATAACTTTTTGTAGGACAACTGTTACAGCACACTCCTTATTGCGGGTTGGCTTTGAAGTACATGGATACACCTCCATTTTTTCGAAGGAAAACAACTTCTGTGACTTCCTATTTGCTTTTCTTGGTGATAAAACACTTCCAAAAAGAGTCAACTCATAAAGTAAAGAATTTGCTCCTAAAGGAGCAAACTCTTTCCTTTTTGAGTAGACCACCAATGAAATGGGAGACAAAAATGAAAATGACAGAGTTGCTTCCCCTGAAAGTGTACCCATTCACTTGAAAAGTGAACTAAATGCAGTTGGGGAAACATCTGAGCCACAACACGAAAAACAAACAAAGTGGCATGTGCACCAGGCAAAGACTCAGACCAGCCTGGGTATCTGCCAAGACTTATCAGAATCTTCCCTGTGTGCCTAAAGGGTTGCTAAGAGTCTAAGCTACACATGGGTGTTCTTTTATTTATAAGCGAAATGCTAGTTTTTTTTCTCATTCAGAAAAGCCTGACCACTGTACACCCAAACAAACTTTGGGTCTGGATCTATTTTTAAGACCTCGTCAACAATCCCACGGAATTCTAGGAGCCCACTTTTATCAAATAATCTATACTATAAATAAAGTGCATTTCACTGGTGCAGAGGCTGATCATGCGAGGTCACAATTACTTTAAGTCACATGGTTTTGATGGAGAAACCATGGTTCTTCTGATGGACAATATCGAAAAGCGCCTCAATAAGTCAGAGAGACTTATGTTGGTGTCAACTACTGGTAAAAGACTGGCAAAAAGTTTGCATGTTGTTGTTGTTTTATAAAAAAAACAAGAGGACCATGAGGCCCTGAATCGCTCACCTGAGTATGGTGGCCATGTAGGTCATCTGACCTAGACCGCTTGAATAAATTTTCGTTTGACTAGGGCCGTTTGAACAAATTTTCGTTCCCTTGCCCCCTAGAGCCTCTACATGAAATTTGGTTACAACTTGCCAAGTGGCTGTTGAGAAGAGGTAATAAGAGAAACCAGGGTCAAAGGCCAAAGAATGACCTTGACGTGTTGTACGTGTACATTTTCATGTACTTATTAAGATGACTGTATCTACCACTTTCCAGGTCAAAATCTTCAACAGTTTCCATGAAATCATTATATTCTAGCGTTTTCCCATACAAAAAGCACCAGAAAGCAAACTGACCTTGCTGTACAAAAGGTCAAGGTCAACCCAAGGTCATAATTTGAGCAATCTTGGTAGTACTTGCGTACCCAATGCTACATACCAAGTTTCAAGGCCATTGGCCCATTGGTTTTGGAGAAGAAGATTTTAAAAGGTTATTACCATATATGGGCATGGTGGGCATGTTGGTCATGTGACTAGGACCGTTTGAACAAATTTTCGTTTCCTTGCCCCCTAGAGCCTCTACATGACATTTGTTTACAATTTGCCCTATGGCTTTTGAGGAGACGTGTGAAATTGTCGCAATATGAGAGACCAGGGTCAAAGAATGACCTTGACCTCTTGTATGCTTAAATTTTCATGTACTCATTAAGATGACTGTATAAACCAATTTTCAGGTCAAAATCTTCAACAGTTTCCGAGAAATCTTATGTTCTAGCATTTTCCCATATAAAAGCACCAGAAAGCAAATTTGACCTTGCCGTAAAAAAGGTCAAGGTCAACCCAAGGTCATAATTTGAACAATCTTAGTAGTACTTGTGTACCCAATGCTACATACCAAGTTTCAAGGCCATCGGCCTATTGGTTCATGAGGAGAAGATTTTTAAAGCTTTTTACCATATTTGGGCATGGCGGCCATGTTGGTCATGTGACTAGGACCGTTTGAACAAATTTTCATTCCCTTGCTTCCTAGAGCCTTCTACATGAAATTTGGTCACAATTGGCCCAGTGGCTTTTGAGGAGATGTGTGAAATTGTCGCAATACGAGAGACCAGGGTCAAAGGCCAAAGAATGACCTTGACCTCTTGTACGCATAAATTTTCATGTACTCATTAAGCTGACTGTATATATCAATTTTCAGGTCAAAATCTTCAACAGTTTCCAAGAAATCTTATGTTCTAGCATTTTCCCATATAAAAGAACCAGAAAGCAAATTTGACCTTGCCGTAAAAAAGGTCAAGGTCAACCCAAGGTCATAATTTGAACAATCTTGGTAGTACTCGCGTACCCGATGCTACATACCAAGTTTCAGGGCCATCAGCCTATTGGCTCTGGAGAAGAAGATTTTTATAGGTTTTTACCATATATGGGTGTGTCGGCCATGTTGGTCATGTGACCAGGACCGTTTGAACAATTTTTCGTTCCTAAGTCCCCTAGAGGCTACATTTGAAATTTGGTTACAATTGGCCCAGCGGTTTCAGAGGAGAAGTTGTTTGAAATTGTGGACGGACGGACGACGTACGGACGACGGAGCCTTACCATCCTATAAGCTCCCCCGGAGCCGTTGGCTCAGGTGAGCTAAAAATCAGAAATATAATGTAAGATCACGTGATTAAACTTTGTCAACGCAACACAAAGTAATGTCCCATGTGACGTCAGCTTTACAAATTTGACTCTAAAAATGTATTTTTATTATTTCAAAGTCAGTTTTCTGATAAATTTAGCCTTTTTATTTAACAAAATAATCACTTACTTTTGTTTCCGTGAACAAGAAGTGTTACTGAACCGCATACTTCATACTCTTTTCTGCTTCGCATCAGTCAGTATAGAAGTTTTCTGTTTAATAACATATCAAGTTCATCTCAACAAACGTCACTAATTGTATAATATCATAATTGAGCTGCAACACAACAAAAACCAACAAAGTGGCATGTAAGCCCATCAAAGACTAAGATCAGCCTGGGCATCCACCCGGTCTGATCAGCATCTTTGCTGTGTGCTCAGGGGGTAGCTAAGGGTCTAAGCTACATCCATGCCAACAGCCAAGACTCTGATCAGACTGGGAGGATACCAAGGCTGATGTAAGTCTTTGATGGGGGCACATGCCACTTTTTTTACTTTGTCATGTCACAGCTCAATTATGTCCAAATGGAGGCAATTCTGATTATATCCTTTAAGTCTGTGTTTAACAAGAAAATACATGGGCGTAACTAGAGGCAATTGCATGGTACGCACAACCATGTTTTAAACTCTACTCCTTGAAGGGAAAGGTAGTATTTCAGCCTCTTTGGCAATTGGTATTGAAATCTTGTCTAATTTATAAAATTTCAGCATGGAAATATGCAGGTGCGTTTTGAAATTTTGTCAATTTTGACAAAATTTCAATACGCACTTGCGTATTTGCCGTATAGGTAGCTACGCCCTTGAAATACTTAGAAAATTTTTCATTCCAAATTTTTGTTTAGCTGGTCTCAGCTGTACTTACTCTTCCTTTAAACTTACTTTTTCACAGGTATTTTCCCGTTGACATCGAGGACATGTGTAAGTCTGGTGTGGGCTTTCTCGAGGAATGTAAGAGCACTGCCATTCTGACAGAGCAGGTTATTGGCATAGCTAAGTAGTTCATCACAAAACTCCTGAAAATAGAAAATAATATGGACTCTCATTATCTTAATCCATTGCATTCTGGGTATTTTTTGTCATCTGCTGAAATTGTCATATGCATCAAAAATCAAGAATATTTTGAAAATATTGGTCTAACCAACTCTTGTAGTAATGAAGTCTAGGCAGCAAACAGTTTGGATCTCAGATCAGGCCCCATGTTTGTGGGCCCTGATCTGGATCCAAACTGTTTGCCCAGATACCCCTTTAACCCCTAAAGGGGTATCTGAATGGAATGGGTTAAAGTTAGAGCTACATGTATTTTAAATGTGACTCTAAAAAAATTGTAGTTTAACATAACAGGAGCTGAAATGTTAAAAACATGTACCCTAAAGTGCTTAAGTATTGGGACACCTAAAAACCATTAATTTTCCATTAATTTTGTCTCAAATGGAAAATTAATGTTTTTTAGGTGTCCCAATACTTAAGTACATAAGGGTATCTCTTCAAAAGAAAATAAATTTCAAAGCCAAAAGAATCTTAAATCTGACTCTGAAACAGCAATAGTTAGAGTTACAGGAGCTAAACTGTAAAAAGGTCCATACAGAAAAAGTGTTTTAAGTCCTGAAAAAGAAAATAATGGACTATCATTATCTCAAAGCCCAAAGAATATTTAATATGACTCTGAAACAGCATTCGTTTGAGATAACAAAAGCTGATACGTTTAGAACATACAGTCAACTCTCAATATCTCAAAGTTGAAGTTCAACTCAAACTACTGATATTTCAAAGTAAATTGTTAGGTCCCAGAAAACTTGTAGTCCCCATGAGAAGCAAGGTTCTGTCCAACCCTAAATGAAATTCCACTACACAGCACATTTTGGCCCTTTAAGGTTCAACTGTCCTTTAAACAGTATTGCAGTCATACTGAGCCAATGGAAAGGTGATAATAAAAGGTAGTGTACAAGTTAAATGAACCCCGTTTACAGTTTACTGCCTCTAACAGGATTCCAACCTGGACTGCAAGTTAAGACGACCTCATGCAGCATTTAGCCCACTGAGCACAAGGCCTTCTTTCAAATAACTTATTAACTATTCTATTGAACTAAAATCAGTCTCATTATTTAGCAATACAGTAAAATTAGTACACAATACTGTCAATACTTTTTACTGCTTTGCAATAACATTTTTATGAAAAGCGATTTCAAACGTTTATTGTGAAAAATTGAGCCCGTGAGCTAAGTTATGAAAAGCTAACAATAATTCAAGTTTCATGATATGTGACTACAGCTGGCAATTAACACAACTTGTAGCCACATAATCCAAGTACATAAATATTGGGACAATTTAGCCTTTATCTGTAATTGTAAAATTGAACAAATTAAATTGTGTCAAGAACACAATGATGGAAATGACTCTGAGTGGATTCAACCAAGACTACCCATAGTAAAGGATCTACAAGCCCATAAGGCACCTGTTTCACCTCTGTTTAACTATGTATATACAAGGGCTGTTACGAAATGAAAAAGAGCTATTATGAAACGAAAAAGAGTCATAGTTACCAAACAACCTGATGACCAGGTTGTTTGGTAACTATGACTCTTTTCTGTCGTAAAAGCTCTTTTTCATTTCGTAAAAGCTCTTTTTTGTTTGGTAACAGCCCTTGTATATACATACTTAACCATGGGTGAAGACTATCCATAGTAAAGGATCTACAAGCCCATAATTATTAGGCATCTGTTACAGTTTTAAGGAATATACCTTAAAGAGAAATTTAAGACACTGATGGGAATGTCTCTGGGTGGATCTAACCAAGACTACCCATATTAAAAGATTTGCTAGATCCATCATAAAGCACCTTTTCCAAGTGTATGGAATATAATAAAAGAAAGAAAAAAAGTTTCCGCCCTCCCTTTCCAAAGGGCGCTACTCAAAGAGAAAACAAGTTGTTTTTCCAGTGAATGTTCCATTTTGTGGGTATGAATGAGTGGGTGGGCTAGTGTAAAAGACTGGAGGAGCAGGAGATTGAACCTGCAACATCTGGACTGGTAGTATAGTGTCTGAACCACTAAACTACAGCTGCTCCTCCATTTTGAAGAAAGGGGTGGGGGTCTAGGTGCTAGAATTTTCTTCTTCTGAAAGCAGTTATCCTCTATGTATGGGTTTACCTTCATGTTTTTTGGCCTTTTTACAAAAGGAAACAACATTTGCAACTTCTTAATTGCTTCCCTTGCCGGTATAACCCTTCCGAAATGGGGTCTAAAGGAAAACAACAAATGTGGCATCTGATCACGTCTACACTATTTACCCTTTTATGGGCATCCCGACATGAATGCGTTAGTAACTGTAAGGACGTAGTTCAACGAAGCCCATTTCATTTAGTTATTAAAAGATCCCTAAATTAATCTAACATGGACAGGTTAATCATTTGCATGGCTGATTTATATTTCTTGCCTCATTTCAGTCATTTAGCAGATCATTACATATGTTAAAGGGTAAAAGCCAACACCACCCTAGGGCCTGTGTAACGTGACTATCTCAATGTGACCTCAAACTGAATACTTTAACACAGACTGACTGTTTCATCATATATATATATATTTTTTTTAATGGCTGCTATTTGGCCATAAAGAGAAAATTAAAGTTCATTCATGCCAACATCTTTTATCAGTTTAACCCTTCCTTACTGAGTATGTCTGAAGAGGATCAGAACTGTGTGCAAAGTCTCCAATGGAGTGTGATAGCTGTTTACCCTCAGAGCAAAATGTCACCTATGGGAAATATTTTGTTGGGTTGGATTTCCAGAAGAATTAGGGAACATAATATTTTATTACATTCTGTAGAACTGTAGATACAAAGGTCATCGGAAGGTTGTGAGTTCAAACCCGGGCTTGGCCATCTGGCAGCTGGAAAATTGTTCTGTCAACCCAGCAGTAAATGGGTATCTGTTCCGAATCAGGGAAGGATAAGGCAGCAAAAGGAGACGGAAGGACTCCACCTTTCATATGCTGCGCTAAAGATACAGTGGGCCTCTAGCCCTCACTGCTCCTATGGCCTCAAGGCTAAGGGAAACCTTTATCTTTTAGATACAAATCATGTTTGATGATTTTTCCAAGAATTTTTTTTCCACTGAACATTATGTTATGTACCATCAATAGAACTTGTTATAATTTGTTTCTGAAGTGCTAAAGACTTTTATGGCATAAAAAACAAGAGGGCCATGAGGCCCTGAATCGCTCACCTGAATATGGTGGCCATGTAGGTCATGTGACCTAGACTGCTTGATAAATTTTTGTTCCATCAGCCCCTGGAGGCTGTGTATGATATTTGGTTAGAATTAGCCCTGTGGCTTTTGAGGAGGCGTCTTAAATTGTCAAAATATCAGAGACATGGGTCAGAGGTCAAAGGATGACCTTGACCTCTTGTACCCACAAATCTTCCATGTACTACCCAAGACGACTGTATATACCAATTTTTAGGCCAAAATCTTCTAAACTTGCCATGAACTCTTATGTTCTACGATTTTCCCATACTTGACCTTGCCTTAAAAAAGCTCAAGGTCAGCCCAAGGTCATCATTTGAACAATCTTGATAGTACTCAAGTACCTGATGCTATATACCAAGTTTCAAGGCCATCGATCACTTGGTTCTTGAGAAGGAGATTTATAAAGGTTTTTGCCATATATGGGCATGGCGGCCATGTTGGTCATGTTACCAAGACTGTTTGAACAAATTTTTGTTCCCTCAGCCCCTAGAGGCTCTGTATGAAATTTGGTTACAATTGGCCCAGTGGCTTTTGAGCAGATGTGTGAAATTGTCACAATATGAGAGACCAGGGTCTAAGGTCAAAGAATAACCTTGACCTCTTTTCATGTGCTCATTAAGATGACTGTATATACCAATTTTCAGGTCTAAATCTTCGACAGTTTCCAAGAAATCTTATGTTCTGGCATTTTCCCATATAAAGGCTAAAGAAAGCAAATTTGACCTTACCGTAAAAAAGGTCAAGGTCAACCCAAAGTCATTATTTGAACAATCTTGGTAGTACTTGATGCTACATACCAAGTTTCAAGGCCATCGGCCTATTGGTTCTGGAGAAGAAGATTTTTCTAGGTTTTTACCATATATGGGCGTGGCGGCCATGTTGGTCATGTGACCCAGTCCGTTTGAACAACTTTTCATTCCCCTGCCCCCTAGAGACTCTGTATGCAATTTGGTTACAATTGGCCCAGTGGCTTTTGAGGAGATGTGTGAAATTGTCAAAATATGGGAGACCAGGGTCAAAGGTCAAACAATGACCTTGACCATTTGTACGCATTCATATTCATGTATTCATTAATGTGACTGTATATACCAATTTTCAGATCTAAATCTTAAAAAGGTTCCAAGAAATCTTATGTTCTGGCATTTTCCTTTATAAAGGCTAGAGAAAGCAAATTTGACCCTACCGTAAAAAAGGTCAATGTCAACCCAAGGTCATAATTTGAACAATCTTGGTGGTACTTGCGTACCTGATGCTACACACCAAGTTTCAAGGCCATCGGCCTATTGGTTCTGGAGAAGAAGATTTTTCTAGGTTTTTACCATATATGGGCGTGGCGGCCATGTTGGTCATGTGACTCAGTCCGTTTGAACAACTTTTCGTTCCCCTGCCCCCTAGAGGCTCTGTATGCAATTTGGTTACAATTGGCCAAGTGGCTTTTGAGGAGATGTGTGAAATTGTCAAAACATGAGAGACCAGGATCTAAAGTCAAACAATGACCTTGACCTCTTGTACGCATAAATTTTCATGTACTCATTCAGATGACTGTATATACCAATTTTCAGGTCTAAATCTTCAACAGTTTCCAAGAAATCTTATGTTCTAGCATTTTCCTATATAAAAGTTACAGAATGCAAATTTGACCTTACCGTAAAAAAGGTCAAGGTCAACCCAAGGTCATAATTTGAACAATCTTGGTAGTACTCGCGTACCCAATGCTACATACCAAGTTTCAAGGCCATCGGCCTATTGGTTCTGGAGAAGAAGATTTTTCTAGGTTTTTACCATATATGGGCGTGGCGGCCATGTTGGTCATGTGACCAGGACTGTTTGAACACTTTTCGTTCCTAAGTCCCCTAGAGGCTACATATGAAATTTGGTTACAATTGGCCCAGCGGTTTCAGAGGAGAAGTCGTTTGAAATTGTGGACGGACGGACGACGGACGCCGGAGCCTTACCATCTTATAAGCTCCCCCGGGGCCGCTGGCTCAGGTGAGCTAAAAATGAGCCGCGACATGACAAAACCAACAAAGTGGTTGTGCGCCCAGCGCAGACTCAGATCAGCCTGGGCATCCGCCCAGTCTGATCAGAGTCTTCGCTGTCAGCATGGATGTAGCTTAGACCCATAGCTACTCTTTAAGTGCTTAGCGAAGAGTCTGGTCAGACTGGGTGGATGCACAGGCTGGTCTGAGTATAGGCTCGGCGCACAACCACTTTGTTGGTTTTGTCGTGTCGCGGCTCATTTTTAGCTCACCTGAGCCAGCGGTTCAGGGGGAGCTTATAGGACGGTAAGGCTCCGGGGTCCATCGTCCGTCCGTCCACAATTTCAAACGACTTCTCCTCTGAAACCGCTGGGCCAATTGTAACCAAATTTCATATGTAGCCTCTGGGGGACTTTGTTGGTTTTCTCATGTTGCAGCTCATATGCTTTAGTCTTTCAGCAGGCATTACAAAGGTTTATCAGGGAAAAACAGAGGTCCACCACCAGTACTCAGATACTGTAATTTATATATACATGTACTAATCATTGGTTGATTTGCTGATTTGCTCCCCAACCCCCCATCCCACTCCCACATAAGCAACATGAAATATGGTATATGGTATGTGCAGGGCTACAGAAATCCGAATATTTGCCGGTTCTGACCGATTTTGAGTTCGAAAAACCGATTCAGTTGGTAAAAGGCACATTTTAATCGGTCCGAAAAAAACACAATTTTTGGATGTATGATGACACAATTACCTGGATTTCAGCCAAGTGTCATACCATTTATTGTCCATAATTATCCAATAATCATGAACTGCTGTCAAAAGTTATCAAACAAAGCGTCGATTGTCTTGCCAAGGTGTGAAGCCATGTTTTTAGAAATCTTCGATAATTAGCACGTGTCCTAATCTGGCCAGCGGCGACCTCGTTTACACATATGCCGACGCACGGAAGAAGGCTTTGCAAAGTAAAGTCACTGTTTACTTTCAAAGCAAGCATTAGGAACGAATTTGACTAGCAAAAAGATAATAATAATAATTAAACCTGACTTGATTATGCGCAGGCTGGTTAGAGATGTTTTTTAGCCGACGCCATCGCTAGCGCAAAAAAGTATTTTTTTATTCGTCGAAGGTACTTTTTTGCAAGTATATACAAATTTCAAGGGAATTAACTCGAATTAAAAAAACCTGGTTACCGGCTCAATAATATTGGCCCATAAGACACGGGTACGAATCGCATGCCTACTTTCACTTTCAAGACTTGGTCTCTGCGCATTTTTCACGATAAGTAAGAACATGGGAACTAAATGGTTACTTCAGCGACGATTTTCTTTGTGTCAGGCAAGCAGTATATATGTTTATCTGTCTAGTTATGGCTATATAAGCGCTACGAACATGTAAACATACGTTTTTTCATTAGTGGGTGGGGGATTCAATTGTTTTCGTTGACCCACTATTTCACATGTTCATGTGACGTCATCGGCCTTACGGACCGATTTGGATTTCAAAATTTCTGTAGCCCTGGGTATGTGTGTATAAAATACTCATCTTATATACCAAACAATATCAGAAGTCTGCCAATGTATGACGAGTAGATAATATCCCAGTATTGCAAGCCCAGAAGGAAATACTACCATTTAAAGGCATTAAAGTGATTAAAGTGATCACTATGCCAACCATAAGTGAGGCTATGTTAGGAAAACAATAAAGTAAAACAGATAAATTCAGGGAATAGATTTTATGCTGGCATTACCGTATTCACCCTAAATACTTGGGTTGTAACATTTGAGGAAACAGTGCATACCCAGATCAGACTGCTCTCTGGGTCTGCACTGTTTGCTACTCATTAATTCCCCTTGAGATAATTAACACTTTTCCAGATTTAAAATTCAGACATACAGCCAACTACAGAAACCCTTATGGAGTTGGCATGTTTAGACAGAATATGGTATACTCTGAGTCTAAATTGAATTTAAGACTAAATATCAGAATCTGAAGGCGCCAATACAGCTGTGCTGAGCTTTTAAAGGAATAAGATTAAGAATTCACTAAAAAGAGGTTTAAAGATTTTGCTTTTAAGGTTAATGTTTTGAAATTGCTTTATACTGCATAATCGTTTGAAACTGTGCTTAAAAATTTTCATTTGATCAAAAACAGTGGGACTATAAACACTGCCTATGCTGAAACAGAAACAGATACGCAAGCTTGAAAACATACCCAAAAACACTGGCATTAAGGGTTAAAAGACTGAAAACATAAAGTCTTAGCACTTAAGAAATAGCTCATAATGAGCCACCCCATCTGGCTCTACACTGTTTACCCTCTAGCTTTTGAATTCTCCATCTGATATAGCTTGGAAGACACAGTTTTTTGACATTTTGCAGATGCAAATTTTGTCTTCTGCTCTTTGGCTCTTTAAGCGTTAGAAGGGATGGCAATGAGATGGTACCATACAGTGAAACAGCAAAATGCTGCCTGAAGATTAAAGTTATTACCACACACATTTATACTTAACTCTTTCAGTACCAAAAAGCAGACGACAAAATTTACGTCTGCAAAAATTAAAAAAAATGCCTTGTCCAAGACTTTTTTGTATTGAGAATTCAAAGACTAGAGGACAAACAGTGTAGATCTAGATGAGGCAGCTCATTATGAGCCGCCTCTTCGGGATCTACGCTGTTTGCAAATTTTGCTAATTGCGTCACTGGGGCTTACAGAGTTAAGGTCCCTGTTGAAACCAAGGGCTTATAATTCTTATTATAGAGTAAGAATTTTAAGCCTCTAGACGAAACCCATTTCAGCCCTGGAAGCCTATGTCCTACACACTGGGTTATGCTCTACCCAGTGCTGGTACACAACAAATTGAAAATTGCTTCATTTGGTGCTTTAAATATAATGTCTTTTTCTATCAAAGAAATATGACATTTGCATTAGCATGAAAATATGATATTGACATTATCTTGGAATTATGATTATAAAATCACTGAAAATGATTTTTTCATCATCATGACAAAATATATACAGTACACGTAAACCACAGATTATAGAACAAATCTTAAAACAGTGCAATTTAGAGGTCTTGTGTAATAACAACATTCACTTTGCAGAATTTTTAAAGACTGACAGTACTGAAGGAAGAAAATCAATTTTTATGCTGCAAAACAAGGATTATGAACATGCCTCGAAGAAGCACAGAAATGTTCAGAGCTACTGAGAGAGACAAAATGCACCATTTCAATTAATTTTGTATCATATATTTAAACACCTCAACAGAGCTACAGAGATCAGAATAGAAAAATCTGTACTGACAATCAATGTTTGGCATCTAAGAGACAGATTTTCCTGTCTACACCTCACATCCATAACCCATAACACTGGACCATAAAATACAGCTCAGTGCCCGATATGCATCACTGCTTTCAGTAGATCTTCCCCAGAGGTATCTATGGAGCAAGGTCACAGGGTATAATCGATTCCGCCAATTTCTGCTTCCTGGAGAGACTGTCCGTCATATTTGGCTTCCGCCGAGACTGTCCGCGAACTCTTGCTTCCTTCAGAGACTACTGTCCTTGAAAAATGGCTTCCTGCCGAGACTGTCCGCGTGATTCTGCTTCCTGCCGAGAGCCTCGGCAGGAAGCAGAATCACGCGGACAGTCTCTGCAGGAAGTCATTTATCATGTACCGAAGTCTCGGCAGGAAGCAAGAGTTCGTGGACAGTCTCAGCGGAAGCCAAATACGATGTACAGTCTCTGCAGGAAGCGAAAATTAGCAGAATCGATTATACCCTGTGAAGTTTAAGACTCTAGCCCTTCCACTTTCTTAGAAACTGTGCTAAACACAACTGGTGACTATTTTTTTCTATGTTCAGTCAACCGTGAAATATAGGTCAAGGCCTAATATGCATCACTACTTTCAGTAGTTCTTCCTCAGATGTAACTATGAAGCAAGTTTGATGACTCTAGCCATGGGTTTTTTTTAGAAACTGAGCTAAACCCAACAGGTGAAATTTTTTTCTATGTTCAATCAACCATGAAATATGGGTCATGGCCCAATATACATCAATGCTTTAAGTAGATCTTACACAGAAGTATCTATGGAGCAAGTTTGAAGACTCTAATCCCTGTTGTTACTTAGAAACTGAGCTAAATGCAACAGGTGAATAGTTTTTTTTTTCTTTGTTCACTGTTCAATCAAGAAATTTAAGTCAAGGCACGATATGCATCGCTGCTTTCAGCAGATCTTCCCCAGATGTACCTATGGACCAATTTGAAGACTCTAGCCCTTGGGGTTATTTAGAAAATCTTAGACTATAAAAAGACGTTCATATAAACTGGAACCTGCTTCCCTAATTTCCTCATTTAAGAGAATCCCTAAATGAAATGGATTACCTCCCTTCATAAGTCAGAGCCCTAGATAAGAGGCGTATTTAATGATAACTGAGGGATAATTTTCTTTATTTCTCAACGAAACCATATGTTGTGACCCCTCATCTGAACCGTCTCGTCGTCGAGATGGTTCAGATGAGGGGTCACAACATATGTTTTTATCCAGAATTAACAAAAATTATCCCTAATCATCACCAAATACTCCCTCTTATCTAGGGCTCTTATAAGTGTTCCATTCACCTAAAAGAAGTCATGGCTAATTGTGTACCGACTGACCCGGGAAATTCCCAAACAATTATTACATTAAATAAGGTTGTAAAACTTAATAATCATTTGTAAAACTTCCTTTCATTACAAAGAAATGGTTTTCCTACCGAGTGGGATGTTCCTGTGAATTCATGGCTTTTCATCTAACCCTTACGCATCAAAAAAGCAGACAACAAATTTACATCTGCAAAATTTTTGAAAAAAAAATTCGCCAAACCTGTATCACATTGAGAATTCAAAGACTAAAGTGCAAACAGTGTAGATCCAGATAAGGTGGCTCATCTTGAGCCGCCTCATCTGGATCTATGCCTTTTGCAAATTCAACATTTTTTGTTTTTGCTGCTTTGAGGGTTAAACAGCAATTATGACAAATGAAGAAATAGGAGGACAGTCTATATCTGGCACGACATTAAACAGAAATAGTAACTCCGCAGTCTGAATTTAGCGTCTAACACAAAATTATTACCAAGACATACCGCCAACATTCATAAAATGTCTAGTAAAATGTTCTTACACAAAAAATATATAAAACTGTTGTACAAGATGCTTGGAAAAACAATGTCTCACAATTCCACCATATTTACCCTTCAAATATGGACAAAGAGATGTAGCAACAGTGAAGACCCAGGTCAGACTGCTCCTAGGGATCATGCTCTACACTTTCCCACACTATGACATTTTTTGACAAATCATCAACTTGTTTAAAGTAAACGGATACACATTCAGGGGAAGCAATTCTGTTGTTTTCATTTCTGCTGCCCTTCTGAATAGGGGTCAGCTCATAAAGGATAGAATCTGCTTCTCTAAGAGCAAATTCTTCCCTTTAAGAGTAGATCCCATTTTGGGAGGGCTAACAGTTATCCCGGGAAGCAAACAGGAAGTCACCAAAGTTATTTCCCTTGTAAAAATGGTGGATAAACAGGAAGGAGTACAGTGTCCCAATATTTACAATAATAACTGTAATTGGAAGCAAAACTTTGTTCCTGGTTTATGAAATACTTTGTTCCTTCAGAAAACAGACAATATAAATCTTTTGATCAGCAAAACAGACAATATTAATATCTTAATATGCAAAGAGAAAGTATACCGCAGAAAAAACTAAAGGATCACATTCTGGGCAAACATGATCTGTGATGCCACTCTTTTTTTTAAACTGTTTTACTCTTTTTTTTCATTGCCTCTCAGCTCATAAAACTACAGTTGTCTATATTTCTTGTTACCAGCATGTAACTTCTGGCACTGTGTTTTAATTAAGTCTATGTATGGTATGCTATACAGTTCACTCTCTTATATCAAGGAATGTAGTTCAGAAACATTTCTCATTTTTTCTTTACATTTCAGCTCCAGATATTTCAAACTATTGATATCACAAAGTAAATTTTCTGGAACCAGAAAATTTACTTTGAGATATCAGCAGTTTGCGATGAATTATGACTCTTGGATATTGGGAGCTGACTGTATATTACATGTTTTGCTTCCAAACGAAGGATCCATGATAGCACAGTGGATTAAGCACTTGATTACTGTGCTAGCGGCATTGGTTCTAAGATCTGCTTAAACTTAACGGGGTTCCACAACAGACAGTCTGTCACTATCATCATTGTCATGATATGACTGAAATATTGTTGAAAGGAATGTAAAACTCAATATCATCCATCCAGCGTACTTGATTTGTGAACTACATAATGTAAGAAATCTCTAGCCTAAACTATAATAAGTTTCATATTCATAAGTAACTGGTACACAGGGTATAATCGATTCCGCCAATTTTCGCTTCCTGCAGAGGCTGTACGTCATATTTGGCTTCTGCCGAGACTGTCCGCGAACTCTTGCTTCCTGCAGAGACTACTGTCCTCGTAAAATGGCTTCCTGCCGAGACTGTCCGCGTGATTCTGCTTCCTGCCAAGAGCCTCGGCAGTAAGCAGAATCACGCGGACAGTCTCTGCAGGAAGCCATTTATCATGTACAGAAGTCTCGGCAGGAAGCAAGAGTTCGCGGACAGTCTCAGCGGAAGCCAAATATGATGTACAGTCTCTGCAGGAAGCAAAAATTAGCGGAATCGATTATACCCTGTGTGGTATACATGATAAATACAGAATTTGGTAGATTGCAACTAGCAACAACTATTGAAGAAAGAGGATATTTTACTCTGCTTAGAGGACAGTAAAAAATTGCTAAGTTACAGAATCTGTAGCTCTGTTCTTTAACTCAAACTCATCTGGCATTAGTTTATAACCCAGTCTATGTATGTTGTAATTACCGTAATCGACCCATTTACCGCACCGTGCGCTTAACTTTTTCAAAATTGCAACAAAAAGGTGTGGTTAAAAATGTATATAATAACTGCACACTCTGAACAATAAAATGCAGGACTGGAAATACTGTGAGTTTATATTTTTTATGGGACAGAAAATGATACTCAAGACTTGAGTTCGCTGTTGAAACAGTAATGATAGGTTGTTAGGTTTTGTGAAAGTTTCAAAAGGAAAAGCAGTGTGCGCTTGTGCAGTTATTTTCCGGAAATGGCCATGGTGTGCGGGTATAGGGTCATGTGCAGTAAATGGGTCGATTACGGTATGATTCCTTTTTTTGTAAACTATTATTTGTGAGAAATCACTAGCATAAAGTCTGTTTAGTTTCATTAGAACCTGACTGACATGAAAAATACGTAAGTTGGTCAGTAACAACTACCAACAAAATATTAAACAAGAGGATTTTTTTTTACTCTTTTCACATTAATTAGGAAAATTGCTATGAGCAGTGCCAGGTAAGTAGTGCTTTGAACTATTTTCAGGACAGTAAAGACCCAGATTTGCCTGTACATCCATACAAGGTTTTACATTTACCTATCAGTTTACCTTCTGATAGCAGTTAGCCTATAAAGGCTGAATTTCTAGAACATGAACAGTTTCTGGTGCTGGGTTTTACCCATACACAATGAGCCAGACTGCATGGATGTGTGTGCAGGCTGATCTGAGGCTTCCCAGCTGGAACATAGGACACGCATACTTGTACGGTCAAACTGGCACAGCCCAAATTACAGGCAATTTCATTAGCAGAAAGCAAGGTGCAGTGAGCTGTATGCCACAGAAAGACATTACCCAGCAGGCACATGACATCAAAATGACATCCTACTGAAGTAGTCTGATCTGGGTCTGCACTATTTGCTCAGACCTATCTGTGCAAACACTTAAAATTTTTAGAGTACTCAGAAATGACTAGGGTGTCCAAATATTTACAGTTAACCCTTAATGCGCCAAAAAGCAGACAACAAAATTTACGTCTGCAGAATTTCAAAAAATGTTTCGTCTAAGCGATATCATATTGAGAAATCGAACACTAGAGGCCAAACAGTGTAGATCTAGATGAGGCGGCTCATGATGAGCCGCCTCATCAGGATCTACGCTGTTTGCAAATTTTGCTAATTTTGTCAGTTAATAAAATATTAGCAGGTTCAAGAGATTAATAAAAGCATGAGAGAGAGAGAAAGGAAAGCAGGAGGAATGGGGCATACCTTTGCACAACCCTGGATATAAAATATAATGTGGGAAGAAGAAATCAGCCTATTTAAGTGCAATACAATACAATACAAAACAGAAAATACAATACAATACAAAGGCAATAAAGCATATCATTAAACCAATCAAAGACACTCTATTACACTACATTAAATTCGATTACACTGCATTTCACAGCCATGGGAAAACTGTGTATGACAGCACCATTGCCATTCACAATAAGGATTTTTTTTTTCACCAGTTAGAGAGATAAAATTATTGCATGTTATTTAGAAAAAGAAAACTGTTATACGCTTTATTTTGTGTGCTCTTTTGTTTGTACATTTTTATCTCTGCATTATAATTAATTTAGCATGTTCTATAATGTGTTGCAAAGTAGCCAGTGGCTCTGAGCAGACAACGGTTTCAACACTGATGCATTTGAAAATGTGATATTTTGAGAAAAACTCTGCAGGTTTTGATATAGACATTTGCATTATTTTCTACTGTACACAATTAAGGTGTATGGGTACACCACCATGTTTTTTTTCACTTTTTTTACGAAGGGGAACAACTTTCTGTTTGCTTCTCTGGAGGAGGAAGCCCTTTCAAAAGGGGTCTATTCTTAACCTCTCCATTCTAGGTACTTGAAGCCATGTAAATGCACTGGAAATATGAGTCTTCTTGCCCATCAACATTATTGCAGTCATTTTCCAGTACCACTGGAGCTAAATAGGCAGTGCTCATGAACTTAAAACCAAATTTGACCGCTGGTGCTTTTTCCCCCACACTATTACATGTACCAAAGCCAATAAACCACAATCCCTTGCCGCCGAAGTATCTGATTACCAACAGTGTCTGAATTTGTCTAAAATAAATTCAGATCGTAAATAGAGCAGACACTGACAAGAATATGAAGTGTCAAATCTGGAATTCATTCTCTAGTCAAATATGGAAATCATAGGGTAAAGCTGGGTAAATTCGGACAGGGGGTAAATTCGGACAGTGAATTGTTTCCTTTAAATGTCAGTTGTTTGGAATTAAAACAAAATTAACTGGGCAAACAGTGAAAATCCTCATGAGACGGCTCATTATGAGCCATCTCATCTGGATTTTCACTGTTTACAATGATAGGTCCAAATTTACCCACGCTGTCCGAGGTTACCCAACTTGACCCTATCAGATAAACCACTGATCTGGGTGAAACTCCAAACTCTCCATGAAAACCTAGGTAGTGGTATTTCAATAAAATTGCCTTCTTGATGATGTTACACTTTTATTTTGTCGCCAATAGAAGCCAACTTGTTCCCTTTGTAAAAATGGCAGATTATTTTGTCGCCAACAGAAGCCAACTTGTTCCCTTTGTAAAAATGGCAGAAACAAAATGGAGGTTTACCCATACCCCTTAGGACAGACTTGTATTCAAGATATTTTAGGTTATCTGGAACATGGATAAATTTCAGTGAATCTTATTACCACAAATAGAGCAGACTCACACTTCAGACATGGGGAGTACTTATAAAACCCGACATAAATTTTCTCATCTAAACATGTTTTTTACTGCTCATTAACACCACCTTTACATGACTAGCCAGAGGACTCACTAAAAATCTTGGGCTACCTCATTAAAATCATATGTCCTTCACTAAAACAACCTTGCTTTGGCCATTCTAAGGTTCAACATTTCAAATCAGGATCATGTTTTCCATAAAAGGCCTAAATGCGCCCCGGTGGTATTAATCCGTACATTATTTTATTGTGAGCTTTTCAAAACAGTTTTGTCAGTGCTGTAAATGACCATGATTGGCCAGCTTCAACAAATAAGACATCCTTAAAAGTGCTGAAAAATTATTTGGGTATTTATAGTATGCAACCAAAATAAACTACATGTACTTTCAATATCCCAAATTTTATTATATGATATATGTACCGAATGAAGGACCCCATTCACTATCTCGCTTTTGTATATATCCTACTGCCCTACAAACAAGAGGCCCAAATGGGCCTGATATCGCTCACCTGGCTATTGTGCAACGGAACCATTCTGATACAAAATTGGTCCAATTCCACTCAGAATTTCTCATTTTCACATTTTGCTACTTTTAGTAACATAGGCCAACTTGCCTGGTCTTTATATATTTACTTTTGAAACACCTCAATGCAAGAATCATTTTGCCACAAATTTCATCAAAATCCATTCAGGGGTTACTGAGATATTGCCAGTTTCATGTTTTGTGCTATTTTTAGTAACGGCAGATGGTGGCCATCTTGGATTGCTAAAATGCAAAAAATCGAAAAGCCTTCATGCAAGGACCATTTTGACACAAATTTGGTCCAATTCCATTGAGATTTTCTGATTTTCACATTTTTCTATTTTTAGTAACAGAGGCCAATATGACTGGTCTTACAGTTAGATATTTTTGAAACATCTCAATGCAAGAATCATTTTGGCACAAATTTCGTAAAAATCCATTCAGCGGTTATTGAGATATTGTCATTTTTATGTTTTGTGCTATTTTTAGTAACGGCAAATGGCGGCCATCTTGGAATGCCAAAATGCAAAAAATCGAAAAAGCTTAATGAAAGGACCATTCTGACACAAAATTAATCCAACTCCATTGACATTTTCTAATTTTCACATTTTTCTATTTTTAGTAACAGAGGCCAATATGAATGGTCTACAGTTAGATATTTTTGAAACATCTCAATGCAAGAATCATTTTGACACAAATTTCGTCAAAATCTATTCAGCGGTTACTGAGATATTGTCATTTTCATGTTTTGGGCTATTTTTAGTAACGGCGGATGGCGGCCATCTTGGATGCCAAATTGCAATTAATCAAAACGACTTCATGCAAGGAACATTCTGACACAAAATTGGTCCAATTCCATTCAAGGGTTCTTGAGTAATTATCATTTTTATGTTTGTGCTATTTTTAGTAACACCAGATGGCGGCCATCTTGGAATGCCAAATTGCAATTAATCGAAACGGCTTCATGCAAGGAACATTCTGACACAAAATTGGTCCAATTCCATTCAAGGGTTCTTGAGTAATTGTCATTTTTATGTTTGTGCTATTTTTAGTAACGGCCCCCATGGTGGCCATCTTGGATAGTCAACTGGCACAAAATTGAAATAATTCCATTCAAGAACCAATTCTGACCAAATCTGGTCAGAATTGGTTGCATTTTCTTTAGATATTGACATTTGAGCAAAATCGGCCTTGTAAACGCTAAGTAGGTCACTGTGACCTAATTCCGACATAGATTTTTTTTATTTTTACAATTTTTAATACCAAAGTCCCACTTATGTTCCATGCAAACTTTCAACCAAATATACCAAATGGTTCTGGAGAAGAAGTTGATTTTGTTGTTTTTGCTATTTTTAGTAACAGCAGCCATCTTGGATTCTTGACCTGACCCAATTTTACAATTTTGAAGCCCTGCAGTCTGGTCATGCTCCATGTGAAATTTGAGATCCATGGGCTCAGTGGTTTTAGAGAAGAAGTTGTTTGAAGTTGTTTAAATAGGTCATTTTTTGACATTGGCATTTGAGCAAAATTACACACGTAAACAGAAAGTAGGTCACTGCGACAAAACTCCGCTACAGATTTTTTTCATTTTTACAATTTTGAATACCAAAGTTTCACTGATGTTCCATGCCAAAATCCAGACAAATATACCCAGTGGTTCTGGAGAAGAAGTTTATTTTGTTGTTTTTGCTATTTTTAGTAACGGCGGCCATGTTGGATTTTCAACCTGACCCAATTTTACAATTCTGAGACCCTGGAGTCAGGTCATGCTCCATGTGAAATTTGAGAACCATGGGACCAGTAGTTTTACAGAAGAAGATGTTTGAATATTTGTTTTTAGGTGTTGACGGACGACGCACGACGGACGACGCACGACGCACGACGCACGCCGGACGCATTGGTATGACAATAGCTCACTATGGCCCTTCGGGCCAGGTGAGCTAAAAACCAGAAAGAAAATAATATTGAGATGCATATATGTCATTTTTCAAAAGCCTGTTTCCTCTGCATTTTGCCAGTTATATGATACAAGATATGCATATCAACAGCCATTTTCTCATCAAATGTGAAGAAAAAACGCTGTTTATAATGAATTTTGTTTAGAGTCTTTCTCCCTTGGGAGAGCAAGGGGGCCTTTAAGAAACAGCAGAAAATTACTCATAACTATCAAACACTCTCCGAATATTGGACCTATAAGACAACAAAAGCTGCTATCCATTCTCTAGAAGCATAAAGGAATTTCCCCATGTGTCGCAGCCTAATTGATCATTATCAAGTAATGAATATGCCATATAAAGTCATTTTATCCTTAGCCATCTCTGGAGTGACCTAATTCCAGGTTTTCTGAGAATGGCTAGAAACCGATTGTTGCCGTTAAATGATCCTTCAGTGTTATTATTGATTGTTAAGCCGACAATAACAAGGATACCAAATGAGTTATGAAAACAAAACGGCAATGTAAGCCTACAAGGAGATATGTAAGACGGAAAACGAAAACTTTATTAACGAAGCTGTCAAAAAGAGGCCAGAAGCCTTTTAAATGCTAAATAAAGTAAGTTGACGCATCATAAAAGTGACACACAAGTTTCTATAACAGCCATTGTAAACACTGTATTGTTGCAAATTTACCCTATTTGGATGGATGGATTAAGGCCCTTTCAACAGTAGTTTAATCATATTAGGCCAATGGGGGAGTTGGTGAGATGATACACAGTTACTTGAAGTTTTATCCTATTGTGAACAAGAGGGCCATGAGGCCCTGAACCGCTCACCTGAGTATGGTGGCCATGTACGTCATGTGACCTAGACTGCTTGATAAATTTTTGTTCCATCAGCCCCTGGAGGCTGTGTATGATATTTGGTTACAATTAGCCATGTGTCTTTTGAGGAGGCGTCTTAAATTGTCAAAATATGAGAGACATGGGTCAGCTTGACCTCTTGTACCCGCAAATCTTCCATGTACTACCTAAGACGGCTGTTTATACCAACTTTTAGGCCAAAATCTTCTAAACTTGCCATGAACTCTTATGTTCTACCATTTTCCAATACTTGACCTTGCCTTACAAAAAGCTCAAGGTCAGCCCAAGGTCATTTTTTGAACAATCTTGATAGTACTCAAGTACCTGATGCTATATACCAAGTTTCAAGGACATCGATCACTTGGTTCTTGAGAAGGAGATTTATAAAGGTTTTTGCCATATATGGGCATGGCGGCCATGTTGGTCATGTGACCAAGACTGTTTGAACAAATTTTCGTTCCCTCAACCCCTAGAGGCTCTGTATGAAATTTGGTTACAATTGGCCCAGAGGCTTTTGAGCAGATGTGTGAAATTGTCACAATATGAGAGACCAGGGTCTGAAATCAAAGAATGACCTTGACCTCTTGTACATAAATTTTCATGTACTCATTAAGATGACTGTATATGCCAATTTTCAGGTCTAAATCTTCGACAGTTTCCAAGAAATCTTATGTTCTAGCATTTTCCCATATAAAAGCTACAAAAAGCAAATTGGACCTTACCGTAAAAAAGGTCAAGGTCAACCCAAGGTCATAATTTGAACAATCTTGGTATTACTCGGGGTACCTGATTCTACATACCAAGTTTCAAGGCCATCGGCCAATTGGTTCTGGAGAAGAAGATTTTTCTAGGTTTTTGCCATATATGGGCGTGGCGGCCATGCTGATCATGTGACTAGGACCCTTTGAACAAATTTTCATTCCCTCAGCCCCTTGAGGCTCCATATGAAATTCGGTTACAATTGGCCCTGTGGCTTTTGAGGAGATGTGTGAAATTGTCAAAATATGAGAGACCAGGGTCAAAAGGTCAAACAATGACCTTGACCTCTTGTATGCATTAATTTTCATGTATTCATTAAGGTGACTGTATATACCAATTTTCAGGTCAAAATCTTCTACAGTTTCCAAGAAGTCTTATGTTCTGGCATTTTCCCATATAAAGGCTAGAGAAAGCAAATTTGACCTTACCGTAAAAAAGATCAAGGTCAACCCAAGGTCATAATTTGAACAGTCTTGGTAGTACTTATGTTCCTGATGCTACATACCAAGTTTCAAGGCCATTGGCCTATTGGTTCTGGAGAAGAAGATTTTTAAAGGTTTTTACCATATATGGGCATGGCGGCCATGTTGGTCATGTGACCCAGTCCATTTGAACAAATTTTTGTTCCCCTGCCCCCCTAGAGGCTCTGTATGAAATTTGGTTACAATTGGCCCAGTGGCTTTTGAGCAGATGTGTGAAATTGTCAAAATGTGAGCGACCAGGGTCAAAGGTCAAACAATGACCTTGACCTCTTGTACGCATAAATTTTCATGTACTCATGCAGATGACTGTATATACCAATTTTCAGGTCTAAATCTTCGACAGTTTCCAAGAAATCTTATGTTCTAGCATTTTCCCATATAAAAGCTACAGAATGCAAATTTGACCTTACCGTAAAAAAGGTCAAGGTCAACCCAAGGTCATAATTTGAACAATCTTGGTAGTACTCGCGTACCCAATGCTACATACCAAGTTTCAAGGCCATCGGCAGATTGGTTCTGGAGAAGAAGATTTTTTTAGGTTTTTACCATATATGGGCGTGGCGGCCATGTTGGTCATGTGACCAGGACCGTTTGAACAACTTTTCGTTCCTAAGTCCCCTAGAGGCTACATATGAAATTTGGTTACAATTGGCCCAGCGGTTTCAGAGGAGAAGTTGTTTGAAATTGTGGACGGACGGATGCCGGACGCCGGAGCCTTACCATCCTATAAGCTCCCCCGGAGCCGCTGCCTCAGGTGAGCTAAAAATCTGAAGTTTATAAAAACAATAGAATATATCAATACTACTTCTGATCCGAACCTTTTGGTTTTGGACATTTTTTATGTATCTGATGGAGCATGATGAGGATAAGATAACCCAGTAGCTAAAGGAACTCACAACTTTTCTGGACTCAAGCCTGAAGATTTTGAGTCCAGAGGGTTAATTCTCAGCCTAATTGTTTGATCAATAGTAGATTGCTAGTTTATTCCTACAGGTTTTACAATTTAGCCAAAAATCAATGAAAAATCTGGGACAATATAAAGATTGCAGCTTTTGGTGATGTCAATGTAATGAAATGACTACTTCATAATGACTGCGGACTTGTTGCATGTTACTTGTAAACAGCATCAACTGTAGACTGCAGCATTAATTAAAACATTTAATTCAGCGAAAAGTAAACAAAAAGTCTTACTTAATTATTCAAACAACCTCAACTACATATCGGAAAGATGTTCTTGTAATCTAATCAAAAACTTATGATAGCTTGCACAATACCTTTTCACTTGAAAATACCGATTCATACACTGACAAATGACGGCCATTTTTCAACTTTCAAAAGCACTTTTAAGTTTATACAACAGTATAGTTATCTAAAACCTGCAGAGCTTTTCTTTCATTATAACTTACTGAAATATAATTAATATTAATCTGTTTTGAAGCTGTTTGAATTTCTTTTCATCAATTTATACTTCGTTATGGCAGAAACTGCTTTAAGGCACTGACTGCTCAAACAGTCAAGACTCAAACCAGTCTGTGAATCCACCAGGAGTGTTCCCACTCTTTGCTTTTCGGAGGTGGCAGTGTCCCCCAGATCCATAAGCTGCTGATGCAGAAATAACAAACTGATCAGGCTTATCAGAATCTTCCCTGTTGGCATCCTTGTCTCATGACAGTTTCAATGTTCTTTTCTTTCTTTGTTAATGCTTTATTTTGTTCCACCAGATGTTTGAGGCTTTTCTAATAGTATAGATATTTTTGCATGGAAGTTTTATAGCATGAAAGTTGTTCTATCAACAAAATTAAGGACCTTAAAATGGAAAATAATCATTATGTAATTATCATTTTTCATTTTTCTTTCAGTGCCTTCAATCTAGAGAAAATTCCTGAAAATTATTTGGAATACATAAATGAATTAAAGTATTAAGACATGAAAATAGCTGATTTTGCAAACTCCATTTGATTCAGATGAGTCGGCTCAAAATGGAACATTTTTTAAAATTTTGCAGACATGAATTTTGTTGTCTGCTTTTTCGCCCCTTCATGGGTTCAAGTTTATAACTAGAAATGTTTTTCAGAGAAAAACTGATGTCCCCCCACCAGCCCATTTTCCATCCCCTATAATGAAGTCCTCCTGTGACCTTGAAAATGAGGTAAAAGTCATCAGAATCTGATGAGCTCTTAAGCTAGTCCCAGTGATGTATTCATGCAAGTTTGGTGAAATTCCATTTATTGGTTCATGAGATATTATGGGTACAAGAAATTGCCATCTACGTCCTCCAATGACCTTGAAAATGATGTCAGGGTTGCCAAAATCTAAATCAGCTCTTAAGCTAGTCCCAGTGATGTATCCAAGCAAGTCTGGTGAAATTCCATCCATTGGCTCATGAGACATTGTGGTAATAGGAAATTGTCATCTCAGTCCTCCAGTGACCTTGAAAATGAGGTCAAGGTCATCAAAATCTAATCAGCTTTTAAACATGTCCCAATGATGTATCCATGCAAGTTTAGTGAAATTCCATCCATTGGTTCAGGAGATATAGTGGGTACAAGAAATTCTCATCTTAGTCCTTCAGTGACCTTGAAAATGAGGTCAAGGTCATCAAAATCTAATTAGCTCTTAAGCTAGTCCCAGTGATGTATCCAAGCAAGTTTGGTCAAATTCCATCCGTTGGTTCATGAGATATTGTGGTAATAGGAAATTGTCATCTCAGTCCTCCAGTGACCTTGAAAATGAGATCAAGGTCATCAAAATCTAATCAGCTTTCAAACATGTCCCAATAATGTATCCATGCAAGTTTAGTGAAATTCCATCCATTGGTTCTGAAGATATAGTGGGTACAAGAAATTGTCATCTAAGTCCTTCAGTGACCTTGAAAATGAGGTCAAGGTCATCAAAATCTAATTAGCTCTTAAACTTGCCCCAATGATGTACCCATGCAAGATTGATGAAATTCTATCCATTGGTTCAGGAGATATAGTGGGTACAAGAAATTCTCATCTATGTCCTCAAGTGACCTTGAAAATAAGGTCAAGGTCACTAAAATCTAATGAGCTCTTAAACTTGTCCCAATAATGTATCCATGCAAGTTTGGTGAAATTCCATCCATTGGTTTAGGAGATAACATGGGTACATGAAATTGTCATCTCAGTCCTCCAGTGACCTTGAAAATGAGGTCAAGGTCACCAAAATCTAATCAGCTCTTTAACTTGTCCCTATGACGTATCCATGAAAGTTTGGTGAAATTCCATCCATTGGTTCAAGAGATATCACGCACGCAAAGTGGGTACATGAAATTGTCATCTAAGTCCTCCAGTGACCTTGAAAATGAGGTCAAGGTCACCATCATCTAACCAGCCCTTAAAATTGTCCCAATGATGTATCCATGCAAGTTTGGTGAAATTCCATCCATTGGTTCAAGAGATATCCCGCACGCAAGAAACTGTCACGCCGACGCTGACGCCGACGCCGACGCCAGGGAACCGCACTGAAAACAATATGTCCCCCCTCACCTTTGGTGGGGGACATAATCATTAACGTAAAGCTTCAAAAAGGACAATAGTATTAATTCATCCCTTTTTTTTTCTTTTTTTTTTTTTCTTTTTTTTTCATCTTTGCACATCATACTTTTTGTGGAGATATTGCAAAGAAAAAGCTTTAAAAAGAATGCCCAGGAGAGTTGCTAAATAAAAATAGTGCATTAAGCCTAAACAAGCCCTTATTCTATTTGCGACCCTAGTGTGAAAATTCAGGAATAATTATATTTTGCCATTTAGCTATTTGTTGTGACCTCTGATTAGAACCTCCTTGCTAAGCCAGTTCTAAAGAGGGGCCACAGTATATGCTTTAAGCTATATAGGTACATCTACACGTTTTTCTGCCATTTTTTCAAAGGGAGACAATTTATTGACCTATTTGCTTTTCTGGATGATGAACCCCTTTAGTAAGGGGTCAAACGTTTGAAGAATCTGCTCCTTTGGGAGCACATTCTTTCCTTTACGAGTTGATCCCCATTGGGTGGAGGCAAAATTGAAAATGGTAGGGTTATTTCCCCTGAAAGTTTACCCACAGACCTTAATGAAAAATAAACGGAAAATATCACTGTATTATCATCCAACAGCTCTTTTTCCTTAACCCTTTAAGCGCCAAAAAGCAGACAACAAAATTTACCTCTGCAAAATTTCAAAAAGATGTTTCATCCAAGCTATATCATATGGAAAACTCAAAGACTAGAGGGCAAACAGTACAGATCTAGATGAAGCCGCCTCATGAAGATCTACTCTGTTTGCAAACTTCAGCTATTTTCCTCTCTAGCACTTGAAGCGTTAAAGCCAGCTTATGGGTTTTCCACTGCCAAGGGTAAATTCATGGCTTGCAGAGGCTTGCAACCAATCACCAAGCCTTTGTGTGCAATAATGCAGTAATAAAGTGAAGCTTATAAAATCAAACCATTTACCAGAATATTCTACCATTCTAATCACATGACAGCATGCTATAACACCAGACTGAGCTCCCGATAAGAATTAATTTTGATGATACAGTCAATGTTCTTTAAAACCAAATTCAGCAAAATTCATAACTATGTGAATCTGACTGGCACCAAAGTATATTTCTGTTCTAAAATTAGATTCTTCAGTTTAACAGTGAACTCTTGGAGAACAAAATTTAATGTTGTTGTTTTAAAAAGGGTCAAATGTAATTATATATTATTACCCATAAAAAATGCCTATGAAGTGGGGCCACATTCAAACAGCCTCACTGAGACAATTCCCATGAGGGGCCACAACATGACTTTGTATGGCGACAACATGTTGTTACTCGGAATTAAGTGAAAATGAGTAACAGATTTGAGCCACATCATGTGATTTCTAACAATGTGGCACTGGTGACAAGCAAAGGCTCTGATCAGACTGCACATAAGTCCAGTCTGATCAGAGCCATTGCTTGTCACATCAGCCATCTATGGAATTGACCCAAGCCACAGAGCCAAAAGTGGGGTCTCGGATTATCCTGTATAAATGATAAGGATGGTCTGAATACTGACTCACATGACAAAATTGCCACATGGTTGGAAATCACAATGATTTGGCTCAAATTTTATCCACCCCTCAAAAATCATATCCGCCTCTCCTTTTGCTGAGGGGACATTATTAAAGACACCTTGCTAAGGGGGCAATGAATCATCAAAATTCCACTTATCTGGAGCTCATAGCACTCAAAAAAAAACAACACAATTCTAAAATCATCAAAAAACGGCATTATATGAAACCAGATGAAATCGACATACCAACATAAGAAACTCGATGAAATCATCTGAAACTTACCGTTGCTACCTCTCTACTCGCACATACAAAGTTGACAAATTCTACGTTGACCATGTCCGAGCCGTAGCAGATCGTGACAGTCTTGTCTTCTAGAGGAATGTCTGAAGGTCCTATCATACAGGAATCTTTAAGTTTACCCTCCTAAAATAGTACAAAAACAAAATGTATGAAATTACTTGTTCAACATGTTCACACCCTTGGGGAGATCTGATCAGGGTCTGCATTTTTGCTTGCATTTTTATAAAATATACAGTCAACTCTAGATATCTCAAAGCCTGTCTGTCTGAAGTTCATCTCACACTACTGATATCTCAAAGTAAAATTTTCTGGTTCCAGAAAATTTACCTTGAGTTACCAGTAGTTTGAGATAACAGAAGTTGATATCTAAAGAAAAACAGGAAATGTGTCTAAACTATATTCTTTCAGAGCACTAGATAAGAGGGAGTATTTGGTGATAATTAAGTATAATTTTTTGTTAATTCTGAATAAAAACATATCTTGTGACCCCTCATCTGAACCGTCTCGACGTAACTGTTCACATCTTGTGACTCGACGAGACGGTTCAGATGAGGGTTCACAACATATGGTTTCAATGAGAAACAATAACAAGAGGCCCACGGGCCACAAAGCTCACCAGATCTCTAGCTCAAAATTGCTATCAAATTTGTATAGGCTCAGAATTGCTGTCAATTCGTACAGGCTAATACAAAATATACAACTACAAAGTCTCAGTCTGACAGTCTGTTGAGTTGCTAACAAAATATATAACTGATTGCCGTAAATGCCATTTTTTAATTTTCCCCATTGCAAGTCAATGCAAACCTAAGTTGCCACAGCAACCAAACTAAAGAGAGGATTTTATAAAAAAACAAAAACCCATAAATTTTCAATCATCCTGCCTAAGGATACTACAGATGAAATCTGGGCCTTATCTGCCCAGTGGCTTCTGAGGAGATAATTTTTTTTTAAGTATTTTTTTCCCATTTTTTTGCATTTTGGTTTCCATGGCAACCAATAAAAGGAGCAGTGGGCAAAAAAAACAAGAGGCCCACGGGCCACAAAGCTCACCAGATCTCTAGCTCAAAATTGCTGTCAAAACTGCAGTCATATTTGTACAGGCTAATACAAAATATACAACTACAAAGTCTCAGCCTGACAGTCTGTTGAGTTGACGACAAAATATATAACTATTTTCCATATTTTGATTGCAGTAAATGCCATTTTTCAATTTTCCCCAGTATAAGTCAATGCAACTCTAAGTTTCCATAGCAACCAAACGAAAGAGCCGATTTTCATAACAAACACAAACTTTCAACCCCCCAGCCTAAGGATACTACAGATGAATTCGGGCCTTATTGGCCCAGTGGCTTCTGAAGAAATAATTTTGTAAGTATTTTTTTCCATCATTATTGCATTTTGGTTTCCATGACAACCAGTAAAAGGAACAGTGGGTCCAAAAACAATAAAGCTGATAGAAGACTTCTTAAGGAACATTTCTATAAAAGTTTTGTCAACATATCTGCACTGGCTAGGCAGTAAATGCCATTTTTCAATTTTCCCCATTATAAGTCTATAGGAACTCTAAGTTGCCATAGCAACCAAACTAAACGACAGATTTTCATAAAATACACAAACTTTCAACCCCCCAGCCTAAGGATACTACAGATGAAATCTGGGCCTTATCCGCCCAGTGGTTACAGTGGAAATAATTTTTAAGTATTTTTTTCCATTTTTTTTTCTTTTTGGTTTCCATGGCAATCAATAAAAGGGGCATTGGGCAAAAAAAAAAAAACATACCACTGATAGAAGACATCTCAAGGAACATTTCTATAAAGGTTTTATCAACATGTCTGCAATGGCTTGGCAAAAAATGCCATTTTTCAATTTTCCCCACTATAAGTCAATGAGAACTCTAAGTTGCCATAGCAACCAAACTAAAGGGCCCATGATCATAAACAAGAAATGTTACAGTATGTAACAGATGCCCCCGAAGGCCCCTTAAACTGACCTTTGACCCTGATTGTGACCTTGAACTTGGGCAAGGCAGCCCAAATCTTGCAAGTGAGATGCATTTTTATAATGCTTTACCTTTCTGTGAAGTTTGAATAATTCACTTCAGCAGCCTCCAGTCAGTTTGGACATATAATCTGACCTATGTGCCCTGATTATAACCCTGACCTTTGGTACAGGAACCTAAATTTTGTTTGTGACATACCATCTCATTATGTATTACCATTTCAGGAAGTTTAATACAGTTTGCTTAAGAAGTCTTTTTAGTAATTGGGGAGAAACGACCTTTCACCTCAGACTGTGACCTTGAACTTGGGTGTGAAAGCCTATATCTTGTGTGTGTCTTACCTTCTCATTAAGCTTCATCTTTCTGTGATGTTTAAGGAAATTTGCTTTTGTATATTTATGAGCAATTGTTGAGACATGATTTGCCATCTGACCCCAGATTGTGACCTTGACCTAGGATTTGGGAATATAAATATTACCGGTATGTGTGACAAACCTTCTCATCATGCTTTGTATTTCCGTGAAATTTGATGAAATTCAGTCATGTAGTTTTAAAGTAATCGCAGAGACACTATTTGACCTCTAAGCCCAGACAGTGACCTTGACCTTGGGTTTGGGAATATGGATATTATAAGTGACAAATCTTCTCATTACTCTTTACGCTTCTGTGAAATTTGATGAAATTCAGTTATGTACTTTTAAAGTAATCGCAGAGACACTATTTGACCTCTAACCCCCGACAGTGACCTTGACCTTGGGCGTGGGAACCAAACTCTTGTGCACGACACACCTTCTCATTGTGCTCTATCTATCTGTGAAGTTTCATCAAATTTGCTTCAGTAGTTTATAAGTTATAGCTGAGACACAATTTAAGACATGATTTGACCTTTGACCCAATTGTGACCTTGACCTTTGGCGTAGGAACCAAACTCTTGTGCGCGACACACCTTCTCAATGTGCTCTATCTTTCTGTGAAGTTTTATCAAATTTGCTTCAGTAGTTTTTAAGTTATGGCTGAGACACTATTTGTTACGGACGGACGGACTGACGGACGGACGGTGCGATTTTAATATGCCACCCGAAGTTCCTTCGGGGGCATAAAAACACAAACTGTCAATCCCCCATCCCAAGGATGCGATAGATGAAACCTGGGCCTTATCAGCCCAGTGGCTTCAGAGGAGATAATTTTTTACGTATTTTTTCCATTTTTTTGGCATTTCGGTTTCCATGGCAATAAAAGGCCATCGGCCAAGTGTCACCCGACGTTTGAAATGTGTCACAAACTGCAGCCCTTTATTCAGTTTCAGAGTAACTATATGGCCAAGAACAGAAAATATGTGTTTTACAGAACCTGGTCAGCAAATAATAACTGAAGCACAATTACTGGGCCTCTATGAAGTTATAAAATACTTAAGTTTAGAAAGGGGCATTTATGTGTAAAACCAGAAAATATGTGTATAACAGAACCTGGTAAGCAAATAATGATTGAAGCATAAGCAGAGACATATACCCCAATTACTGGGCCTCTATGAGGTTATAAAATACTTAAGTTCAGAACTGGGCGTATATGTGTAAAATCAGGCTACTGAAACTTTAGGCCCTTACAGAATGCCCAAAACATAAGACTGTATACCCAATAACAAAATAACAAGGGCCATAATCCTCCTCATATGAATCTGATGAAAAATGAACAATGCATTTATGAAAATTCAGCCCATTAATATGAATAGTTCTGGAGTTATCCATTTACCTTTAAGTGAATGTCTATTATCTATGAAAGGGGAATAACCCTGTCACTAATAAATTTAGCATATCCTAACAATAATCAGAATACTCAATTTACCAAATGCTAATAGCATACCAAATTTCAGCTCTCTCGGTCAAACGGTTCAAAAGTTGGAAAAATACCAAAAACGACAAAGGGCCATAACTTTGTAAAATATAGGACAATTGAAATTCCAAAATCACATGCACATCTTCAGATCATGATGAAACATTCTGCACAATTTCAAGTCAATCTGATAAAAGATGTGGCAGGAGTTGCGGGGACAAGGTCTGAGTAAGCAAGGGCCATAACTCCATCAAAAATGGCCGAAACAAAAATAAAAAACCACATGCACATCTTCCTATCATAAGAATACAATCTGTAAAATTTCAAATCAATCCGATGAAAGACGTAGGAGGAGTTGCGGGGACAAGATTTCGGACGGACGGATGGACGGAAGGACGGAAAGACGGACGGACTGACACACGGACGGACGAGGGTCATTTCTATAGTCCCCCTCCGCCTACGTCGGGTGACAACCAATAAAAGGAGCAGTGGGCCAAAAAACATATAGCTGATAGTAGACATCTCAAGAAACATTTCTATAAACGTTTTATCAACATATCTGCAATGGCTTGGTAGAAAAGGCCATTTTTTAATTTTCCCCATTATAAGTCAATGGGAACTCTAAGTTGCCATAGCAACCAAACTAAAAGGGCAATTTTCATAAAAAACACAAACTTTCAATCCCCCATCCCAAGGATGCCACAGATGAAATTTGAGCCCAATCGGCCAAGTGGCTTCAGAGGAGATGTCATTTAAAAGTGTTGACGGACGACGACAGACGACATAAGACGACGACATACGACGACGACGGACCACTGCCTATCCTATAAGCTCCCCCGGAGCCTTCGGCTCTGGTGAGCTAAAAAACACACATAGCTAATAAGAGACTTCTCAAGGAACAATCTATAAAAGTTTTGTCAACATATATGCAATGGCTTGGCAGTAAATGCCATTCTTTAATTTTCCCCATTATAAGGCAATGTAACTCTAAGTTGCTATAGAAACCAAACTAAAGGGCTGATTTTCATAAAAAAACATAAACTTTCAATCCCCCAGCCCAAGGATGCCACAGATGAAATCTGGGCCTTATTGGCCCAGTGGCATAAGAGAAGATACTTTTTGAAATATTTTTTTACATTATCTTTTACATTTCGGTTTCCATGGCAACCAATAAAAGGAGCAGTGGGTCAAAAAAACATACAGCTGATAGAAGACATCTCAAGGAACATTTCTATAAAAGTTTTATCAACATATCTGCAATGGCTTGGCAGAAAACGCCATTTTTCAATTTTCCCATTATAAGTCAATGGGAACTCTAAGTTGCCATAGCAACCAAACTAAAGGGCCCATGATCATAAAAAACACAAACTTTCAGTCCCCAAGCCCAAGCATGCCACAGATGAAATCTGGACCTTATGGGCCCTGTGGCTTCAGAGGAGATAATTTTTTAAGTATTTTTTCCAATTTTTTTTTTGCATTTCGGTTTCCATGGCAACCAATAAAAGGAGCAGTGGGCCAAAAAACATATAGCTGATAGAGGACATCTCAAGGAACATTTCTATAAAAGTTTTATCAACATATCTGCAATGACTTGGCAGAAAATGCCATTTTTCAATTTTCCCCATTATAAGTCAATGGGAATTCTAAGTTGCCATAGCAACCAAACTAAAAGGCCAATTTTCACAAAAAACACAAACTTTCAATCCCCCATCCAAGGATGCCACAGATGAAATTTGGGCCCAATCGGCCTAGTGGCTTCAGAGGAGATGTCGTTTAAAAGTGTTGACGGACGACGACGACAGATGACGACGACAGACGACGACGACGGACCACTGCCTATCCTATAAGCTCCCCCGGAGCCTTGGGCTCTGGTGAGCTAAAAACTATCCCTCAATTATAATGAAATACCCCTCTTATCTACAGCTCTGTTCTTTGATATAAGAGTGTACCTTGAGATAGCAGTGTTTGAGATAACGAGAGTCAACTGTACACTGACATAACAGGGGGATTTGATAACTGTGTAGGTACCCACCATGGTTTTGGATTTTTTTTTACAAAGGAGACAACTTCAGCAGAATAGTGGAAGGGTTGTAACTAATGTTGTGAGAGCTTGTAGCCCGACCCCTATGCTATGTTATTTAGGCAATAAAGTATGTTTAAAACTAAAGCAGAATAGTAGGAATGAATTTGCTTTCTAGAAATAGAAGTCAAAAGAGTACTTTATTCATTCAATTATAAACCAGGGGTTTGTCTCCCTTTAGAATGGCACCAAAACATCTAAACCAGTCTCAAGTAATTCTGCTGTGAGATGTGTTTTTCCTTCTTATAAGATGGACGTAGACTTTTGGGATTGCTTTGGAAGGACTCCCCCCCCCCCCCACCCCCCCTCCACCCACCCCCACTCAACCCTCCGTCTTATAACCAAATAAATATAGTACCTGGTAGGTGAATTTATCATGCACCTACTGCATAATTCACCTGATAACAGGGGTATGATAACATGATGTGATATCATGTCACTGTAGAACTGCGCTTGCGCGAATGTTATCAGGTCATGCCTTAAGAAGCGATCTCTAAAGACGACTGACTACACATTGACGTTGGCCGTGATATCAGCGTTCGATTGGTTAATTGACGTCACCGACTTACATCATAAGGCATTCGCGACGTCAGCTAGTTCGAATAAAATTGTGTTTGCTTATCACTTGTTTGCCGCTCTTTACGCCGTAAAATCTTCATGATGCATGATAAATAGAAGTTGCACCTTTGACAAGATAGGTTGTGGGAGGATGGGCATGCAGGTAATTATTTCCATATTAGTGTGACCTCAGATTGAATACCAAGGACAAATATCAGTGGTATGAGATGTTTGAATTCTGCAGTTTTCCACAGTCAAGGGTGCAACATCCCAGAGAACTACCTTTATTTGACACAACAGTTGAGTCAGTCAAATAAAAGGTCAACAATAATAGTAGCTTATTTTGTTTATAAGTTTTCAGTTTCTTTTCTCCGTGGAATCCTTTTTATTTTTTTCAGCAAAATAAGCTAACATAATACTGACTAAACAAAAGGATCTGTTTAGCTTCAAGACAATGCTTTTAAATGTCAAGCTGTCTTTTCTAGTCATTTAATAAATATCAACATCACGGCTGAAGATTCCCAAAAGAATTCAAACCAAGCCTTTTGGACAACGCTCCAGATGTGAGTAGATTTTGATGATAATAATTCTTGTTTATTTTCCATAAAACCTTAACACTTTAAGCCCCAGTGACGAAAAATAGCATAATTTGCGAACAGCGTAGATCCGGATGAGGCAGCTCATAATGAGCTGCCTCATCCAGATCTACACTGTTTGCCCTCTAGTCTTTGAATTGTCAATATGAAATGTCTTGGACAAGGCATTTTTTTTTTAATTTTGCTGACATACATTTGGTGCTTAAGTGAGTGAGTGAGTGAACTCGGGTTTAAAGTCCCACCAACAACGAGGTCATATGGAGACGGAACCTGGGTTTAAAGTCTCATCCAAAAGACCGGAGAAGCGGGGGATCGATCTTGCTACCCCTGGATTGGTAGTCTGGAGTGTTATCCACTACACTACAGCCGCTCCCTTTTTGGTGCTTAAAACAGCTCCAGATAAGATGGGGGTAATGGATAGTTCAGAGATAATTTTTCTTATTTCTCCAGGGGTTTTACTGACCATAAGTCCGTTGGTCCTGGACCAGTGATTTTTGGGCATGACCAGTTGATGTCTTTGGTAGCTGGTCCTGCAGACCAACTGATTTTGAAATTAAATGAAAACACATGATAACAAAGAATAGCCCAAACATCGGGAGGACCACTTAAATTGTGGATAAGTTGGTCCTGTGGACCACCAGTCATTCAGTCCTTAGCGAAATCCCTGTTTCTGCATGAAAACATACCTTGTCTCACCTAGACAGTTCTGGTGAGGGGTCACAAAATATGTATATATGGAAAAGTAAGGAAAATTATCCCTAAATTATCCCTGTTACCCTTTCTTATCTGGAGCACTTGACTTTAACTTCTCGGTCAAATCTTTCTAATCAGGGTAAACAACCTATGTTTATATACAGAAATAGAAACATTATCCCAAATTATCTTTAGAGCTTTTTTACATTAAAGCAAACGAATTGAGCTTTGTCATATTTTTGCAATTCATATAGAAATCTATGTCATATCAAAGCATTGTGATCAAAACTAGCTGAACAGATTTGACCATAACCACACTAAACATTGGGACAATTTAGGTGATTCCCATAATCATCCTCAGCATTAAAAAAAAAAATATGCCAGCAAAATGGCAAAACAGTGCACACCCTGATCAGACTTCTCCTTTGGGAGCAGTCTGATCTGGGTCTACACTGTTTGCGCAGGCATTTTTTGTTCCAATATTCATGTCATTATGCCAACAGGTTTTGTGATGAAGAAGGGTAAAAAAATAAATGAGTTACAAGCACACAGCAAATAGATTATCGATTTCTCTGTGCTTCCATAAATACCGACAGACAGCAAATAGTACTGGCTGACCAATTTGTGGCATATTTAAAACAGCGATGCCACGGAAAGAAAGATGTGACAATTTTTATATTGGGGGAGAAAAGTAAAAGACCTATAAAAAATTTTCTAGAAATAATATCCGAAATAAAAAATATAGCATTTCGCCAATAAAATTATCCGGAAATTATAACGAAATACTACCAATAAAACCCTCTTTATACTGTAACCCTGGACCTTCCAGCCAGCTTCTCTATTTGGTACAAATATGAAATTGGAATGGATTTTATCTCTTTTTCTCAGGCTGACAAAAATTACCAAAGATGCCCTTTGTTTGCCTGCCAACTTGGTTATTCTATCCTGAATTCAGTGTTCCAGATATTCTCTTTAGACAGTTTTAGATATTACAGTTTTGCCATTAATTTGGGATAATTTTTATCTTACTTTTCTATAAAAACATAGGTTGTGACCCCACATTAGAACTGCCTCACCGAGGCAGTTCTAATGAAGTGTCACAACATATGTTTTAAAGGATAAATAAGAAAATTATTCCATAACTAGAAAATGTGTTTATGAAACACTATGCCCCCAACCATATGCTTGTCTCTAGAGAAGGTTCATCCAATAATGCTTGTACCTTTGTACCATAGGCTTACAATGCACTAAGTCGAAAAAGGGGCTTAACTCAGTCAAAAATTTACGAATTGTTTTCGAAAGTTAATCAGGTCATCTACACCTTGGGCAATATCAACCTGCAAAAATCATGATCCTAGCATCAGGGGTTCTCCAGATATTTTGTTCACAAGCTTCCATAGGCAAATAATGCACTAAGTTGAAAAAGGGGCATAACTCAATCCAAAATTTACAAATTATTTTCAAAAGTTAATCAGGTCATCTACACCACAGGCAGTATCTTCCTGCATAAAATCATGCTCCTAGCATCAGGTGTTCTTGAGATATTTTGTTCACAAGGTTCCATAGGCTTACAATGCACTAAGTCGAAAAAGGGGCATAACTCAATCAAAAATTTATGATTTCTTTTCAAAAGTTAATCAGGTCATCTACACCACAGGCAGTATCTTCCTGCAAAAAATCATGCTCCTAACATCAGGGGTTCTTGAGATATTTTGTTCACAAGGTTCCATAGGCTTACAATGCACTAAGTCGTAAAAGGGGCATAACTCGGTCAAAAATTCACGAATTTGTTTCAAAAGTTAATCAGGTCATCTACACCTTGGGCATTCTCATCCTGCAAAACCTCATGATCCTAGCATCAGGGGTTCTTGAGATATTTTGTTCACAAGTTTCCACAGGCTACGTCGAAAAGGGGGCATAACTCTGGAAATACATGACCGACGGAAAAATAAAAAAATACGGGTCTGCTTATTTTCCATACTGATCATGTGTATAAAGTTTCAAGTTCCTAGCTCTTATTGTTCTTGACTGTATGTAAGGGTACCTTTGTACCATAGGCTTACAATGCACTAAGTCGAAAAAGGGGAATAACTTGATCAAAAATTCACGAATTTTTTTCAAAAGTTAATCAGGTCATCTACACCACAGGCAGTATCTTCCTGCAAGAAATCATGCTCCTAGCTTCAGGGGTTCTTGAGATATTTTGTTCACAAGGTTTCATAGGCTTACAATGCACTAAGTCGAAAAAGGGGCATAACTCGGTCAAAAATTGGCAAATTTTTTTCAAAAGTTAATCAGGTCATCTACACCTTGGGCAATGTCATCCTGCAAAATATCATGATCCTAGCATCAGGGGTTCTTGAGATATTTTGTTCACAAGCTTCCATAGACTAAGTCGAAAAAGGGGCATAACTCTGGAAATACCTGACACGCTGAAAAAAAAAAAAATACGGGTCCGCTTATTTTTCATGTACATATCACATATAAAATTTCAAGATCCTAGCATAAGCGGTTCTTGAGTTTCCCAGCTGCCAAAAAGCGTTACGGACAGACGGACAGACGGACAGACAGACGGACAGACGGACGGACAGGCCCAAACCAATATGCCCCCTCAACTTCTCCGAAGTTGGGGGCATAATTATCATGAAAATCCCGCAATATCTGGAGCTTTGGATATACAAAGTGTTCATCTCACAACTATTGATCTTGTATTGTATAGATCCACAGAAACTGATTTGCCAGATTAAAGCGCCTGATCAGAGCTCTATTTTTCATTTTTCTGCATGTGATTTCTTCATAACTGCCTTGCACATGCACTTCTGACTGGCTTGTTCGATCAAGTTTTTACCATATGGGCATGGCAGCCATCTTGGTGGTATGACCAACATAACCTGAACAAACTTTTGTTCCCCTGACCCAGGGAGGCTCCACAAGAAATATGACTTCAATCTGCCCAGAGGGGGCAGAGGAGAGGATGTTAGAAAATGTTGAAGAGAGACAGAATCTCAATGACCTTGAGCAAAGGTCAAAGAATGACCTTGACCTTTAGCAACATAATGTCTTTGTCTGCTCTATTAGTTAAGATTATACCTAGACATAAATAGTTTCTGAGAAATCCACTGTTTGAGCTTTTTCACAAACAAAAGAGTTACATACCAAACTTGACTTTGCAATAAACCAGGCCAAGGTCTATGCTGGTTCATCATTTGGACAAACTTTGTTGTCCCAAATACCACATACAAAGTTACAAGGTCATTGGCCTTGTGATTCTGGAGTAGACGATTTACCATATATAGGCATGGTAGCCATCTTCATCATGTGACCAATACAACCTGATCAGACTTTTGCTCACTTGACACACATGGAGACTCCACATGAAATATGGCTTCAATCAGCCATGTGGCTTCATAGGAGAGTTTGAAAATGTTGACTGGCAACAGAATCTCAGTGACCTTGAACAAAGGTCATAGAATGACCTTGACCTTGAGCAACATAATTTCCAGAGCCCCCAGTGCTACATACAAAGTTTCAAGGTGATTGGTCCTTTTGTTCTAGAAGAGACTTTTGAAGAGTTTTAACCACATATGGAGATGGTAGCCATCTTTGTCATGTTAATAAACTTTTGTTCCCCTATCCTACTGGGGCTCCATATGGAATTTGGCTTTGACTGGCACAGCTGTTTTGGAGGGGATGTTTGAGATGGACGGACGACAGAGCCTGCCTTTACTATAAGATCACTCATGAGCCTAAAGGCTCAGGTCAGCTAAAATTATCCCCACATTGTCGTCAAAACTGCTGCTTGTCTAGAGCTCTGTTAATCTATCTTGTCTGAGATGTCTCTATCTTGGCTATAGGAAATCTGTTAATATTCTGAAGCACAACAGATTAAATGGTAGAGCACAAGTCAGACTAAATATTAAATTATCATGGCAGTCAATGCAATTATGGTGCTTTCTAAGAATAATCTGCCTGGGATGAGCTCAAAGCGTCAGAGCCCTCAATAACGGGAGTATCTGATGATAAATTTGTAATGATTTGTTCTAAACAATAATATTGTGCCCCCTCATTAGAATCTCTGACTGTTTCTATGTGGAAGCATATATTGAGGGACGGTCAGTTAACCTAACCCCACTATTCTTGGGCAGGCTTAGACCTCCTACGCAGTTAACCTGTACTAAGTGCACATACTTTCGCCAGTAACTGACAACTGCCCTTCTTGAATCAGCGGAAGGAGAAACAAAAGTATGTGGCCATACCGGGTATCGAACCCAGGACCTCTGACTTATGAGTCAGGTGCCCTACCGATTGCGCTGCGCAGCCTGGCGAGCCATAATGGTTTTTCTTATGGATTCATAGGGTAAATGGGTACAACTGAAGGGGAAGCAACTATACCCTTTTCATTTTTGCCTCCCATCTCAAATGGGATCAACTCTTATAGGAAAGAATTTGCTCCCCAGGAGCAAATTCTTTCCCTTAAGAGTGGACTTTTTCATAAAGAGAAGGAAACAGGAGGTCACAATAATTATCTCTCTTTGAAATAATGACATAAAAACATTGGCGTGTAACCATTCACCTTAATGAGGGCTACAACATGTTTAAATGGAAGCTAACCAAAATTATCTGCGAAATTCAGAATAATATCAAAGATATGTATTGGCCCCTCACTAGAACTATCCCGCCATGGCAATTTCAAATGAAGTCACAATTATTGTGTTTTTATAAAGATTTAACACAAATTACCTTAGAATTATCCATCAAATATTACTTTTATAATTGCAAAATATTTCATGTCAATATTTGGTAATAATAACCACATGAAATGGTAGCAGGCCAAAGCTGCATATAGGGAAAGTTGTCAATAATATTCCAGATAGTTTTTCTCATTTTCAGCAAAACTGTGCTGTTGCAACTCATTTGAACAGTTTTAATGAGGTTCTAATGAGATGCCACAACACATATTTATGTAGAAAGAGAGAAAAATATTCAGAAACTATCATCAGACACTCTCCTTTCTCTGGCACCTGGTCTTACCTTTGGAACTTTTGCATATTTCCCTGTTCTTGTGTCTCGTATACTTGATATATCCAGGGAATCCATGTCCTGCAATCAGAAATAATTCAAACTGTTAAAGCATGATATGAATAAGATTGTCCATGGCTATACAGCCACAAATCTGTACAGCCAGCCAGGTAAAATGGTTGGCGTAATGGGATCAATTTGATGAGAATTTTTGATAGACTTTTTTGCCTTGAAATATACACCTTTCCTATAAATCGATAAAGTCGCACACGAGTTATCTACCCAAGTAGACTGTGACGTCATCTATAGGAACATCCCATATAATTCAGTACAACTGCAAGCACACATAACATGCATAAAACAGACGTTTTGTAAATGTGAACTGCAAAAAATACATTAAAAGACCAAATTAAAGTGTAATTGCCCTGTTGTCATGTGACATTTTTATTTATATATATTTTTTATTCTAATATCATATATTGAGAATCCCGACAAGTTGCTCATGACCCCTTTCATCGACACTGTGTTTTAAATCCCCGGGTATACAATCACGTTTGTTCACTATAAATGAGCTACATTTCGTATAAATAAGTTTCGTAAATCTGAAAAGTTCTTTCCATTTTTACGACAGGTAAAACAGTGACTACGCATTATTATCAGGCAGATTATAGCGCTGATATTTATGGTTTCTTGTGCGATACACCGATCTAAAAGCATCAGCATCCAGACAGTTTTCCGTAAGTTTGAACCCGAGGTTGAATTTAATATTATTTTTTCCATCTCTTACTTATCTTCGGCATTATTCATTTGGTCGTTTCCATTTCACGGTAAGGTGTTCTTAAAGCGGACACGTGTCTAGGTAAGGCCGCGTTTACACGAGCAAAGTTTCTATGACAAAGTGGATTTGCCACAAAAAAATTTGCTCGTGTAAATGCCAAAATATGACAATGTTTCTTTGACAAATATATAAGGTAAAGTTACTTCGATAAATTAAATTTGTCCGTGTAAACGGAGAACTTTGCTAAAGATTATGTAACAAAAAACTTTGCTATAAGCGTGAAAAATGTGACAAAGATTTTGTTTCATTGCTGCAGGTAACTTTGACGAATAATATTTGGTCGTGTGAACACTGCAACAAATATTTCATTGCCAAAGTTTATGTAACAAAAATTCTATGGCACATTTTCTTTAACAAATACTTTGCTCGGTGTAAACGCAAAATGTTTGTCATACGTTCTTTGTTAAAGTTTCTGTGATATAGAAACTTTGCTCGTGTAAACACGGCCTCATACACAATCATAGGTGTTTGTTTATTGCGGCAATGCGCGCGATTCGGTGATTACACAAAGGAATTCCGTCAGCACACTTTGTTGTCATTTTTAGCGTGTGTCTGCTTTATAATCAGCTAATCGTTTGTTTTGTATCTGTTGTAATAATGGTCGGATCATCTTCCGCGATTTTCTTTCTTTTCCTTATGTTTTGGAACTTGTACTGGTGATACATGCTCTTGATTACGGTAATTTTGGCCCGAAATTTTAGTTGGAAATATTTTAATTTCATGTCAAAATCCCATATGCTATAAGTTATAAGGCTTATTTTCCGACAAAGAAAGAGCTAAATATAGTTGGAACAAAATAGTTGTCTTAATCTTAACTGTTGAATGTTAGTTTTGAATATACGGAAAACCGGCATTTATTTGGTTACACAATGAAAACAATAGTCTATCCTATAGATGACGTCATAGGCGTTGCAAGGGACAAAACTCGAACACACTCTGAATTATAGGAAAGGTGTATATGTTGTGACATCTCATTAGAATCACCTCACCGAGGCGATTCTACTGAGATGTCACGACACATATTTTAATCTGGCTAAAGCCACATGGATAAATTATCTGACACTGTCATCAGATACTCCTTGTTCTCATATATTACTACCTATTATACATAACACAGAGGTCCAGATGGCGGGGCTGAAGCCCCAAAGCCCACCCTCTGGACCCGGGGCTGAAATTCTGTCCTTTAAGTTTAGAAGGGATTTATCTTCTGTCAGCTCAGCAGTAAATAGGTACCTAAGGTTAAAAGCTCTGTCTTTCATATGCTATTCCCAAGATATGGTGGGCCTCTTGATGTCCTTATGGTAAACTTTTACCGTTTTTATAGTATCAACAGGTTGACCATCCATAATGAAACCAATGATAGCAAATTAATATAAACTTCAATGCTACATGCTAATTCACAGTTCCGAAAAACAAGCCTACTTTAAACAGTTATACATCCCTCCAGTAACTGTAAGGTAAAATCACGGACTTTGGAGGGAGATTGAACATGTGCGATTTTGTTTGTGAGACTTTGTTTGTGAGACTATGTCACATGCCAAGTTGTCATTGCACTGGCCAGGTCACTTTTGAGTGACATACTGGTTGTGGCTCGGAATTGTATATTGGTACACAGATGGACTAACTGTATACTCCTTGACATGAGGCCCAAAGATTTATATATCTGAAGCTTTGACTATAATTCGATCAGAGGTAATGATCATAAGCTACAACAATTGTGTGATAAAATGGAAAAATCCTCCTGGGAACCATCATTACATTAGACTTATTAAGCTGGTGCATGATATTTGCTGAAATAAATAGGATTTACACTATAACAAACTATCTCTGAGCAATCTGACATTTCGTGCCATTAATATATAAGTATAAGCTTTATAAAAACTTCTGCCGCATCTATTCGGCTATAAGATGGGATTTTTCCATCTCTAGAATGACCCCAAATATCTAAATCAGTCATATAAAATTCAGCTATGAGATATGTTTTTCACTTCCAAAACAATCCCAAATATCTAGATCTGTCTTATAAGACAGATCTCTAGATCTGTCTTATAAGACAGATCTAGGTTTTTAGGATTGTTTTGGAAGGGAAAAACACCAGTCTTATAACTGAAGGAATACAGTATTGTAATCCTATATTACTAGCAAATGGACGACATAAAATTGTTTGCTCTTAAAATGAATGAGAGGAAGCATGCAAAGACCCCACAAATACTATGCTTCCAAATCACCAATGGAGAACTCAAAAGCTGCTTCAAGTAGTGTCACCAAACGAAAGCCCAAAAGCTGGATGATTCAGGTAGGACATCAGAGGGGAGCCCAAAAGTTGGCTGCTTCAGTAAGGTGTCACCAAAGGGAAGCCAAAAGCTGGCTGCTTTAGGAAGGTGTCATCAAAGGATAACCTAAAAGCTGGCTGCTTCAGGGGGTGTCACCAAAGGGAAGCCAAAAAAATTTGGCTACTTCAGGTAGGTGTCACCAAAGGGGAAACCAAAAGCTGGCTGTTTCAGCTGGGTGTCATCAGAAAGGGGAACATAAAAATCTGGCTGCTTCAGGTAGTCCAGAGTTGGTTGGTTGCTTGTTTTGGCTTTAACGGCCCTTTGAGACAGTATTTCAGTCTATATTGGGCCGTCTCCCAAAGAGAGGGAGAAAGAAGAGAGAAATGATAGACGAGAGAAAAAATGTCCAAACAACCCCCACCCACACCTACTGCTAGTACAGTAGGCCCTTGTTCTACTACTATTCAAATATGTAGGACGCCCCGGCACTGGCAGTTACACGCAGCACCATCGCACCAACCGACCACCCCCAGGTAGTCCAGAGACCCTATGAAAGCTAGCATCCCCTAAGTTGTAGCACATACTTCGAACTAGAATTCTGTGGAAGCTGTCTGGCCATTGCCATAGAGCAGACTTAAACCAGAAAACTCGACAGAAGTTAACACTGCCACTGCCACCTATATGTCATGCATTCTGCTAGTCCCAGGGGGGGAGACAATAGTTTACGTGATTTTACGTCCTTTTTAACAGTATTTCAGTCATATCAGGATGATGTGAGGTTGATAATGAAAGGCTGTGTTCAATGGAACCCTCTTAATGGTTGAGAAGATTTCGTCTCGAGTGGAGCTCAAACCCAGGACCGCTTGATCAGCAGGCCAGAGCTTAACCCACTGACCTACCAGGGCGCCTGACAATAATTTAAAACAAATTTACTACTATCTACGGTCAAGGTCATAATCTCCAATTAAAGTAATGAAACTACCGTAAGCCATACTCATTATTTGCCCCTACAAATTATTCAGACAAGGGCATCAACCATTTCTATTACAGTCTCTTCCATATTTGAAATTTGTCCAATCTCCTATCATGTTTCGCTGCACAGCTGACAAACAGTGAAGAGCCTGTTCAGACTGCTCCTTAGGAGCAGTCTGATCTGGGTCTACACTGTTTAATGGTGCATGGATCTCTATCCAAATATTTATTATATTTACGATAAAGCTAAAAGCTTCGAGTGAATACAGCCAGGAAGATGTTAAAGAAATTGTAACAAGTTCATTTATTCAGATCGACAAAAGTAGAGTTCGTCCATAACAAGCAATCTCCTTGTGCAATCAGCTCTCAAATGTCAAACGGCCAGAGTCGCAATTTTAAAATCAGGAGACGTGTCACACTGCGGCAGACCAAGTATTGATTTCTATGATATCATATGAGCCGTGGAAGGTGAAAGTATGCCTTCACGCATGCAAGAATGGTCACGTTTAAGATCAGCATGTTAATTTGCCCAAACTGATCAGACATCACTTTTCATAGGCCAGATTTATATTGATCAATAAATTTTTACTCTGGTGCAGAAAACTTGGATGAACCTGAGTAGATGTGCAGGCTGATTTTATCCTTCCTGTTCGCAGATTCTCTGTAGCAGACGACTATCTTCTCATGACAAGTTTCATTTATCATTGAATTAATTTATCAATCTCGCGGAAGATTTATTCTTCCTCACATCAGAATCTTTTGAATATCGCTAAAAACCCCCTTGTTGATATATCTGAAGAGCAGAAACTACGATCAACTTGGACATCAGTAGACATCAGCATGCAGTATGATCTGCTTATAATGCATGCATATGTAAGCCAGTAGACTGTGTGAAAGATGAATTAAGTCTTTGATCAGACTGTGCAGACAAGATACTTTTCAAAGGTTGTATGAGTCGTGCAACACAACAAAACTAACAAAGTGGCAAGTGGTCCACCCGAAGCCTCATATCCGCCCAGTTTGATCCGAATCTTTGCTGTGTATTTAAAGGGTAGCTACAGGTCTAAGCTACCTCCATGCCTACAGCAAAGACTGATTACACTGGATGGATGCTCTTTGGCATATATGACAAACAGCAAGTTTCTGTATGAGCAAATTGGTCAATGAATGTAGAAATGGTATCTTACAAGACTGGAGTTTCAAGCAAAATGTACGCCATAATATTTGGCATTATAGCATAATATAAAGCATTAAAGGGTCACAAAAGCAGACAACAAAATTTACGTCTGCAAAATGTCAAAAAAATGATTTGCCCAAGTGGTATGACACTATAGGATTCAAAGAATAGAGGTAAATAGTGTGGGCTCATCATGAGCAACCCCGTCTGGATCTAGTTTTTTGCAAATTCAGCTATTTTCATTTTTGGCGTTTTAAGTGTAAATCGTAAGTTCTCATTATTATATAACTGCCTCAGTGACGCAATTCTAATGATGCCACATGCTTCTGTGCAGAAACAAACTTGTTTTCAAAGATATTCTCCCCAAAAGTTTTACTTACAGTTCTACATAACAATTTGAATTGAACTCATGACGTCAGCAGCATTATGGGACACTTTCCATGCCAAACACGTCTAGCAAGCTGAAGATAACACTTAAAGAAGCTAGGAAGAATATGGAATTATGTCTATCTTGGGGAAATAAGAGGACAAAAGAGGCAACAGAACCAGCTGCCAAGATAATATTATAGTGAATGTATACAACCTTTACCAACCAATCAGGCAGGAAAACCATGAAAAACAAACAAAACAGATTTCTGATGTAAAAGGCCGTCAAAACCATTTTCATATCGAATATGTGAGGATCAAAACATCATTAGGAAAAAACAACTTTGGCTTCTATTCTTACATTTTCTATTTTTATTAAAAGCAAAAGGAACAATAAAAGGCTGTTGAACCTGCTGATGCCCATTTGTAGAAAGCTGACATTTAAATCAGAAAGTGCTATTTGCGTATGGATACAATTCTATTTTTTTCACCATTTTACAAATGGAAATTTGTGACATTCCTGGTTGACGAAGCCTTTCCAAAATAGGGTCTACTCTTTCTTCCAGTAGAGCCTAATTCTGCCCTTTATAGTCCACCTAGGCCTAGGTGGACTATAAAGGGCAGAATTAGGTGGCCATTCTCAGCATTTCTCTAAACTTCTCCAATAGGTCATAAAATTCCAAAACTTGATCTGATTGGTTGTGGCTAGTGAAGAAGAACTTACCAGTGAAATGACTGACAGCTGATTGGGATGAATTTTTATCAATAAGACAAGTGATTGGGACAAATTTTATCAGTAAGACAGTAGTCCCGTCCACCTTCAGACTCAAACAGGAGTTTAATCCTAAATTGCTGGTGGGTATGGAATCTAGGCCTTGGTCCCTATTAAGAGGGGAAACTGATTTTAAACAATAGCTGACAGCTAGTACATGTATACAGAAGAGCTCACCTGACAATACCTTGACAATCACAGGACAAACTTTAAATCTAAATGCAAAGTGGGATGCCAGTGTTAGAAATTAACTTTTTTTGCAGGCAGCAAGCACTTGCTACCTGCCATAAAACCTAGTTGCAAAACTCACATACCAGGTAGCAAAATCTGGAGGCCAAAAAAAGTCCTCTTGCCACTCAACAGTTGTCAGATTTATGACCAAACAAAATTCCATAAGGTCAAAGGCATTGAAAATGCCTTTGACCTTATGGAATTCTGTTAAGTCTTACACACAGAAGCAGTGTTTTAATGAAAATCGGCTAGCACTTCCAAGAAATTAACTTTTACTATTTAAAGAATTCCTAGGTAGCAACTTTTTGCTACCTCTTTTCTTCAGGTGGCAAGTGAGATTTTTAGGTGGCAAATTTGCTACTTGCTACCATTAATTTAAAACCTTGGATGCAAACACCGGCACTGATGCCATGAAGACTGCTACAGCTCATCCTGTACTTTCAAACTGGGGAGCTAAAAATCATCATCAAACAAATATAACAGTTGCATCATTCTGTAATGTGCATGTTCATGAAATGCATTAAGACAAAAGAGTCGCCATAGCAACTCCAAATATCATGACATCTTCACCATTAACCTACTTTCTTCCATAACGGGCCTTCCCAAATTTGAAATTTGACTTGTCCACTTGCCCTAGCATGAGCCATTGTTCAGCATGGTTGGGTTAATGGCAAACAGTGTAAAACCTGTCCAGGAGCAGTCTGATCAGGTTTTACACTGTTTGCTTAAGCATACCTGTCCTAATACTTGAGAGCTTTTACAATAATCTCAAAAACAGACAATAAAACTTAAGCAGCATCAAGCGAAAAAGTCAAGCTTACCCAAATGGATGGATAGATGACTTGCAATTCTACATACTTTTCAACAGTATTTCAATCATATCAGGACGATGGGTGGGTGATACTGAAAGGCTGTATGCAATGGAACCCTGTTTATTATTGAAAAGATTCCTGCCTCCAGGGGGTCTTGAACCCGGGACCACTAGATCAGCATGACAGTGCTTAACTTACTGAGCGACCAGGGCTCTTCATCACACTTTGAGATGTATCATAAGATCTTAAGGTGAATGGATACACTTTCAGGGGAAGCAACTCTACCATTTACATTTTGGCTTCCCTTCTCAGTGAGGGTAAACTAATGAAAGAAATAATTTGCTCCCTTAGAAGTAGATCCATTTTGGAAAGACTTTAACAGACAAGGAAGCAAACAGGAAGTCACAAAAGTGGCAATAAACCACCTGAACACTTACAGAGTCAAAAAATGAAAATGTTGAATTTGCAAACAGCACAGATCAGGATGAGTCGGCTCATAATGAGCAACAACATCTGAATCTACACTGTTTACACTCTATAGTCTTTGAATTCTCTATATGATATAGCTTGGACACAAAATTATTTTTAAAATTCGCAGATGTAAATTATAATTCTACTTTTCTGATGTTTCTTGGCTGATCTGATGTCCGCCCGAGCTCTAGAAAATGTCTAAGACACCTTTTCCGTGTTTTGCAAATTACAATGAGGTATCTTTTTTAGCTTGTTGTGGTTTGTTTTATGTCTGTGGTGAGGAAACTGCATTTTCTGCTAAAACCTACAGAAGCTGGCTGATTAACCAATACAGAAACAATCTAAGCCATGACACAAGAAAACCAACAAAGTGGCATGTGTGCCTAGTGAAGACTCAGATCAGCCTGGGCATCCGCCCAGTCTGAGCAGAATCTTTGCTGCCCGCATGGAGCTAGGGTAGGCCCTTAGCTATCCTTTCAGCACACAGCAAAGACTCTGCTCAGACTGGGCGGATGCCCTGGCTAATATCAGTCTTTGCTGGGCGCACATGCCACTTTGTTGATTTTCTCCTGTCGCAGCTCATGTTATAACAACAATGATGCTGAACAGCTCTTGCAATTATTTTTTCAGATCTTTTTTCTCTCTTAAAATGAGAGCATCAGGAAGTCTGAAAACATAATTTTCTTTTGATATACAAAGCCCTTATGATGGTTGTCCCAGCTTTCTACTGCAGACTAAAGCAGACAGTTTGGGGTCATTTGGATGAATTGCACAAAGTGCACTTGTCAGCTTATATGTGGCTGGCCAAAAATTCCTTGTTGTAAAATATGAATCAAAGCAAGCAAATGCAGACACTGCATGGCTTTCTAGTTACTGCGACTTTTCATACCATTATAAATGAATCAAGAGATATCACCTTTAGAGGGATGTTGGTTGCATTAGATAGCAGAAGCATAGTAACCTCCTTCCCCAAGATCCAGGTTGAAAAACATTCTTCAAATCTTTTGACCGAAATGAATACTTTTTCAACTCTTTCCTTTCCAAAAACATAATTCAAAGGGTGCGATGACCTGACCGGTTCCATGTATCACAGTCCAACTTTCAATTAAGACAATGGGTATGACATAACTTGATTGGCTATAAGTCAATTAACATGATACAATTTTACTATAACACAACCTGACTGGTTCCAATTAATGACATACAGTTTCCAATACAACAAAGGGAATGACACAGCCTGACTGGTTTTAAGTCAAAACATGTTCTTATTTTCAATAATACAAAGGGTATGACTTAATCTGTCTAGTCCAGTATAATTTTCAATAATACAAAGAGTTTGATATAAACAGACTCATCCAACTCATTACATAGTCCAATTTTCAAAAATCAAAAGGGTATGACCAAGTGTATGACATAACCTGACTGGTTCTAAGTCATAATAGCATGGTCCAATAGTGTATGATGTAACCTGACTGGTTCCAAGTCATAACATGGTCCAATACGGTATGACATAACCTGACAGGTTCCAAGTCACAACATGGTCCAATAGGGTATGATACATGTATAATCTGACTGGTAGTCCAATTTTCAATATACATAAAAGGCCATCGGCCAAGTGTCACCCGACGTTTGAAATGTGTCACAAACTGCAGCCCTTTATTCCGTTTCAGAGTAACTGTATGGCCAAAACCAGAAAATATGTGTACAACAGAATCTGGTAAGGAAATAATAATTGAAGCATAAGCAAAGACATATACCCAAATACTGGGCCTCTATGAGGTTACAAAATACTTAAGTTCAGGACTGGGCGTATGTGTGTAGAATCAGGTTACTGAAACTTTAGGCCCTTACAGAATGCCTAAACATCAAGACCATATACCCAACAACAAAATAACAAGGGCCATAATCCTCCTAATATGAATCTGATGAAAAATGAACAGTGCATTTATGAAGATTCAGCCCATTAATATGAATAGTTCTTGAGTTATCCTTTTACCTTTAAGTGAATGTCTATTATCTATGAAAGGGGAATAACTCTGTCACTAATAAATTTAGCATATCCTAACAATAATCAGAATACTCAATTTACCAAATGCTAATAGCATACTAAATTTCAGCTCTCTCGGTCAAACGGTTCAAAAGTTGGAAAATTGCCAAAAACGACAAAGGGCCATAACTTTGTAAAATATTGGGCAATTGAAATTCCAAAATCACATGCACATCTTCAGATCATGAAGAAACATTCTGCACAATTACAAGTCAATCTGATACAAGATGTGGCAGGAGTTGCGGGGACAAGGTCTGAGTCAGCAAGGGCCGTAACTCCATCAAAAATGACCGAAACAAAAATAAACAAGGGCTTCGCAAGCGGCGCATAATACGCCCGTTTTAATGTCATAAAGGAATTATAGAATGAAGAAGATTGTTTACAAAAGGACAGACAGGCAGACAAACAGGGGAAACCACACTTTAATTAATGATGGCAACATTATTCAAATATTTAACACACATCAAACAAGGGAGATAATTCATATACTAAATATACTAGATATACCATTCTTGGTTCTAATACATTCCCTTGACAATGTACACATCTTGATAAAAGTGTGTTAAAATATTCTAAACGGTTAAGGAGTTACAGAGTAAACAGGAAATTTATGCATGGGCAGATAATCCAGTAAGCAAGCCAGAGTCATGGTTCTTGCTCAGGATTCATTGCCACATTATTACACACATTCCTACAAAGTTTCATTCTAATATATCAAAGGGTTAAGGAGATATGGAGTGAATGGAAATGCCTAAAAATAATGATCAAAGGGAGGTTACTCCAAAATAAAAACAAGGGGGAGCAACCATTCTTATATGTGGCACATCATCTTGTGATCATGCACATAGCTATAAAGTTTAATCATGATATTCCAAACAGTTACTGAGTTAATGTATGCACAACATAAGTATACACAAAAATAGCCGAAAAGAACTAATAAAAGGGATGTAACTCAGTAACGAAGAAAGGGAGAGCAACCATTGTTGTAAGCGACACATCATTGGGACTTCATACACATTTCTATGTAGTTTCATGAAGATATCCCAAACAGTTATCTAGTTATGGCGCGCACAAGACCTGCAGGAAAAAAAAACAATCAAAGGGGCATAACTTGGAAACTAAAGAAGGGGGAGCAACCATTCTTGTATGTGATACATTCCCCCTACCTACTACATATGCCTACAAAATTTCATGAAGATATCCCAAATGGTTACTGAGTTATGGCGCACACAAGAATGTTTATGGACGGAGGAAAGGGAGTTAACTCCAAAATTAAGAAAGGGGGAGCAACCATTCTTATATGCGACATATTATCTTGTGATCATGCACAATGCTATAAAGTTTCATCATGATATTCCAAACAGTTACTGAGTTAATGTATGCACAACATAAGTATACACAAAAACAGCCGAAAAGAACTAATAAAAGGGATGTAACTCAGAAACGAAGAAAGGGAGAGCAACCATTGTTGTACGCGACACATCGTTGGGACTTCATACACATTGCTATGAAGTTTCATGAAGATATCCCAAACAGTTATCTAGTTCTGGCGCGCACAAGACCTGTAGGGTAAAAAACAATCAAAGGGGCATAACTTTGAAACCAAGGAAGGGGGAGCAACCATTCTTGTACGCGACATGTTCCCCCTACCTAATACATATGCCTACAAAATTTCATGAAGATATCCCAAACGGTTACTGAGTTATGGTGCGCACAAGAATGTTTACGGATGGACGGACGGACGGACAGACGGACGGACGGACAGACGGACGGACAGCGCCATGACATAATACATCCGTTTTTTCAAAACGGGCGTATAAAAACCACATGCACATCTTCATATCATAAGAATACAATCTGTAAAATTTCAAATCAATCCGATGAAAGATGTAGGAGGAGTTGCAGGAACAAGATTTCAAATGGACAGAAAATGCAAAAAAACGACAAAGGGCCATAACTTTGTAAAATATAGGGCATTTGAAATTCCAAAATCACATGCACATCTTCAGATCATGATGAAACATTCTGCAAAATTTCAAGTCAATCTGATAAAAGATGTGGCAGAAGTTGCGGGGACAAGGTCTGAGTCAGCAAGGGCCGTAACTCCATCAAAAATGGCCGAAACATAAATCAAAAACCACATGCACATCTTCATATCATAAGAATACAATCTGTAAAATTTCAAATCAATCCGATGAAAGACGTAGGAGGAGTTGCGGGGACAAGATTTCGGACGGACGGACGGACGGAAGGACGGATGGACGGACGGACGGACGGACTGACACACGGACGGACGAGGGTCATTTCTATAGTCCCCCTCCGCCTACGTCGGGTGACAAAAAGGGTATGACAAAGTGTATGACATAACCTGACTGGTTCTAAGTGAATGTCTATTATCTATGAAAGGGGAATAACTCTGTCACTAATAAATTTAGCATATCCTAACAATAATCAGAATACTCAATTTACCAAATGCTAATAGCATACTAAATTTCAGCTCTCTCGGTCAAACGGTTCAAAAGTTGGAAAATTGCCAAAAACGACAAAGGGCCATAACTTTGTAAAATATTGGGCAATTGAAATTCCAAAATCACATGCACATCTTCAGATCATGAAGAAACATTCTGCACAATTACAAGTCAATCTGATACAAGATGTGGCAGGAGTTGCGGGGACAAGGTCTGAGTCAGCAAGGGCCGTAACTCCATCAAAAATGACCGAAACAAAAATAAAAAACCACATGCACATCTTCATATCATAAGAATACAATCTGTAAAATTTCAAATCAATCCGATGAAAGATGTAGGAGGAGTTGCGGGGACAAGATTTCAAATGGACAGAAAATGCAAAAAAACAACAAAGGGCCATAACTTTGTAAAATATAGGGCATTTGAAATTCCAAAATCACATGCACATCTTCAGATCATGATGAAACATTCTGCAAAATTTCAAGTCAATCTGATAAAAGATGTGGCAGAAGTTGCGGGGACAAGGTCTGAGTCAGCAAGGGCCGTAACTCCATCAAAAATGGCCGAAACATAAATAAAAAACCACATGCACATCTTCATATCATAAGAATACAATCTGTAAAATTTCAAATCAATCCGATGAAAGACGTAGGAGGAGTTGCGGGGACAAGATTTCGGACGGACGGACGGACGGAAGGACCGATGGACGGACGGACGGACTGACACACGGACGGACGAGGGTCATTTCTATAGTCCCCCTCCGCCTACGTCGGATGACAAAAAGGGTATGACAAAGTGTATGACATAACCTGACTGGTTCTAAGTCATAATAACATGATCCAATAGTGTATGATGTAACCTGACTGGTTCCAAGTCATAACATGGTCCAATACGGTATGACATAACCTGACAGGTTCCAAGTCATAACATGGTCCGATAGGATATGACACATGTATAATCTGACTGGTTCCAAGTCATAACGTGGTCCGATAGGGTATGACATAACCTGACTGGTTCCAAATCATAACATGGTCCAATAGGATATGATATAATCTGACTGGTTCCAAGTCATAACATGGTCCAATTTCCAAATATGTAAAGGATGTCAAAATCAGACTGGTTCGTACTAACTTTTTTTTGTTGTCATATAGTTTTCAACAACACAATAGGCATGATATAAACAGAATGGTTCCAAGTGCATTTCATTCCATATTCATTCCATATGACTCACCAAGAATTCCGTGCAATAAAAAAAAATGTAATTTTCCTATATTAACAACTGTGCAGTGGTGATAAGTGTTTGTTCTTATTAGTAATGCTCTTTGGTATCAGGTCAAACTTTCCTGAACAAACAATGCAGACTGTGATCAGACTGTTCACTGAGCAGTCTGATCACAGTCTGCTCTGTTTGTCATTCTGACATCTGTTTCAGCACATCTCTGAGCAGCAAGATCTTGCTGTTCAAATTTTAAAACATTTTAAAACAATTATTATAGTAACTGATAAAATTTGTCCAAATACTTGTCGCAATTTCGGTTAAGTTTATGAAATTCAGGAGACTTACAAAACCAATGAAATTATTTACTTTTGGGAGCCAAAGCACTGATGATTTGAATAAATCAGATTTAAATATTTCTAACTCAAAACTCCCGCCTGAATACCACAATAGCAGTAATTTAGTTGTAAATGCGTAGTTTCTCAGACTTAATTCCGGTCTCTCACGAAAGCTTATTTCTGTTTTATTATTTTTCTATTTCGATCAATTTTCTTAGGTCAGTGTCCTTACTCTTGTGCACATGCACATTCACATTCTAGATGGCTGACTTGTTGTTTTACAGTCATTTCAACAGTATTTCAGTCATAACGAGCTAACAGAAGGGTGATAATGAAAGGCTGTGTGGACAGGTGATCCCTCAATAGAGATGACCCTAGATGCATCTTTGAGTGTATCCTAAGTTTGCAAAGTTCAATGCTTTGTCTGAATCATGCAAACTGTCCTGGATATCTTATTTGTGGCAATATCCAATTTTGGTCCACTGTCATTGATTTGCAGCGTCCTCACAGACAACACACAATAATTGAGCCGTGTTGTGGACAATTATATTTTAGACCAATATTTAGGGTATGTATGGTATGTAATTTGTCTCAGGAAATGTCCTCTAGGACGATGGTAATCAAGGAAGCAGAAATATTCCAAATAAGACCACTATTGTGAAGACTCCATATGAATACAGTGATCCACATAAAAACAAAATATCCCAGGTGAATTGATATACTTTCAGGGGCCTTCACAGTAGGGGGTAACTTTTAAAGGAAAGAGTTTGCTCCTGACGGAACAAATTCTTTCATGAGAAGACCCCTATCTGGAAAGGTTTTGTTAGGGCGCGTTTACACGACCAAAGTTTCTATGACAAAGTAGGTTTGTCACAGAAAAATTTGCTCGTGTAAATGCCAAAATATGACAATGTTTCTTTGACAAATAAATATGTTAAAGTTACTTTGATAAATTAAATTTGTCCGTGTAAACGGAGAACTTTGCTAAAGATTATGTAACGAAGAACTTTACTATAAGCGTGGAAAATGTGACAAAGAGTTTGTTTCATTGCTGCAGGTAACTTTGGCGAATAATATTTGGTCGTGTGAACACTGCAGCAAATATTTCATTGCCAAAGTTTATGTGACAAAGATTCTATGGCACATTTTATTTAACAAATAATTTGCTCCGTGTAAACGCAAAATGTTTGTCATACTTTCTTTGTTAAAGTTTCTGTGACATAGAAACTTTGGTCGTGTAAACGCGCCCTTACTCAGGGAAACAGACAAGAAACAGGAACTCACAAATGTTGTCTCCCTCGTGTAAGAAGAATTCTGCCAAAGGTGGTTGATGGAAAGTTCTTATTTCTTCATGAAAGCATATTGTGGCCACTCATTAGAACTCCCTCAAGGAGGCAGTTCTGTGCAGAGACAACACTGAATGTGTGCATATAGAGAATAATAACAAGAGGGCCATGAGTCTTCACTGGGTGCACATGCCACTTTGTTGGCTTTGTCACGTCATGGCTCATATAATGAAGCTCTATACTGTGTCAATATTCTCCCCCAAATAATTGGAATCTGGAGCTCCTAAGGCAGATATGCAATGATGACAAGCACTCTTGTGCTTGCTCCAACTTATATCTGAAACTTAATGAAAATCAAGAAAGAAGAAAATAATCAATTCCCAGAAAGGTTAGAGGATGAATTTATTCATTTATTCTACAAAACATCAAATGTCACTACTATTGATTCTTTTACACTGAACCAATAAAACAGCACAATGTTTATAGGCTTCAGCGTACTGTACCCAAGATCCTCGCTGGAAAAGAAAAGTTGCAATATGGAATGATGTTTTAACATTCCATAGTCCCTTTACTTAGGAAGCATTGAATTGTTGAGTAATAATTCAGTTGTAAAGTAGATCATATCATGAGTGCAGAGTGCGAGGGATATGTCTACTTACAACTGACTGACTGTTATGTCTACTATCAATGAATCCACCAGTAATGACAGTATTCATCACTGAAGGTGCCTATTCACATATTGGAGGGCTTTTTGACAAAATGCCACATTATTTAGCATTCTGAGGAATAATCATCATGATTCATAATACAGTCAAATGAAACTTCATACTTATTACAATCTTAATGAAGAAAATTCTAAAAACACAGCATGCCAATGAAAAGTAATTCTATCTCTATATTCTTATGATTAACAACATAACAATACAATACAAATGAAACTGTATGACACTAATTTCTATATATGATGCTACCGAGGGAGTCATTAAAAATCCTATGTACCTTTTTCTTATACTACCCCATTAACCTAAAGTATTCGAACTTGACAATGACATGCAATAATACTGATGGCCAAAAAAAGTGCAGATCCTGATAAGACTGGTTCTTAATCTGGGTCTAATTCATTTGTTCAAGCACTTCTGTACTAATATTTCATAATTGAAGTAGATTGAAGTTCTTGTTGTCATGACTATAAGAATCCTTTAAATTAATAGGGTGCTTGGGTAGTGGACTTCCCGTTGATAACAGTGTTAAGGCTTGTACAAGAGAGAAGTGGCTGGTATGTTCTGGAACAAATATCATGATTGTTTTACTGCAGATGGAAAAATATCATGATTGTTTTATTGCAGATGGAAAAATATCATGATTGTTTTATGGCAGATGGAAAAATATCATGCTTGTTTTATTGCAGATGGAAAAATATCATGATTGTTTTATTGCAGATGGAAAAATATCATGATTGTTTTATCGCAGATGGAAAAATATCATGATTGTTTTATCGCAGATGGAATAAATATGATAGTTTTATTGCAGATGGAAAAATATCATGATTGTTTTATTGCAGATGGAAAAATATCATGATTGTTTTATTGCAGATGGAATAATATCATGATTGTTTTATTGCAGATGGAAAAATATCATAATTGTTTTATTGCAGATGGAAAAATATAATGATTGTTTTATTGCAGATGGAAATCTGCAATGAAACTATCATGATTTTTTTCATTACAAGTTTATTTAAAATGGTACAGATAAACAAGAGGCCCACGGGCCACAAAGCTCACCAGATCTCTAGCTCAAAATTGCTATCAAATTTGTATAGGCTCAAAATTGCTGTCACATTTGTACTACAGGCTAATATAAAATATACAACTACAAAGTCTCAGTCTGACAGTCTGTTGAGTTGATAACAAAATATATAACTATTTTCCATATACTGATTGCAGTAAATGTCAGTTCTTAATTTTCCCCATTACAAGTCAATGCAACTCTAAGTTGCCATAGCAACCAAACTAAAGAGTCGATTTTATGAAAAAAAACAAACATATTTTCAATCCCCCAGCCTAAGGATACTACGGATGCAATCAGGGCCTTATCGGCCCAATGGCTTCTGAGGAGATAATTTTTTTAAGTATTTTTTTTTCCATTTTTTTGCATTTTGGTTTCCATGGCAACCAAAAGGAGCAGTGGGCAAAAAAAAACATAGCTAATAAGAGAATTCTCAAGGAACAATCTATAAAAGTTTTGTCAACATATCTGCAATGGCTTGGCAGTAAATGCCATTTTTCAATTTTCCCCATTTTAAGTCAATGCAACTCTAAGTTGCCATAGCAACCAAACTAAAGGTTCGATTTTCATAAAAACACAAACTTTCAATCCCCCAGCCCAAGGATACCACAGATGAAAACTGGGCCTTATAGGCCCAGTGGCTTCAGAGGAGATATTCTTTTAAGTATTTTTTCCATTTTTTTTTTTTTCTATTTCGGTTTCCATGGCAACCAATAAAAGGGGCAGAGGGCCAAAAAACATATAGCTGATAGAAGACATCTTAAGGAACATTTCTATAAAAGCTTTATCAACATATCTGTAATGGCTTGGCAGAAAATGCCATTTTTCAATTTTCCCCATTATAAGAAATCTAAGTTGTCATAGCAACCAAACTAAAGGGCTGATGATCTTAAAAAACACAAACTTTCAATCCCCAATCCCAAAGATGCCACAGATGAAATCTGGGCCCAATTGGCCCAGTGGCTTCAGAGGAGATAATTTTTTTAGTTTTTTTTTTTCCATTTTTTTGCATTTCGGTTTCCATGGCAACCAATAGAAAGAGCAGTGGGCCAAAAAAAACATATAGCTGATAGAAGACATGTCAAGGAACATTTCTATAAAAGTTTTATAAACATATCTGCAATGGCTTGGAAGAAAATGCCATTTTTCCATTTTCCCCATAATAAGTCAATGGGAACTCTAAGTTGCCATAGCAACCAAACTAAAAGGCCAATTTTCATAAAAAACACAAACTTTCAATCCCCCAGCCCAAGGATGCCACAGATGAAATTTGGGCCCAATCGGCTTAGTGGCTTCAGAGGAAATGTTGTTTAAAAGTGTTGACGGACGACAGACGACGACGACATACGACGACGGACCACTGCCTATCCTATAAGCTCCCCCGGAGCCTTCGGCTCTGGTGAGCTAAAAATTTGTACCTTACAAAGTATGACGAAAAAAATCTGATTGTAAATTGTATCATGCACATGCTCATATTTCTCTAAGGCATATAAGAGACAGAGGCCAAAACCATTGACTAGCTTTCAAGAACAAGTATGGGCACCAGAGCTTTAGATAAGGTAGTGTTTGGATGAAAAATCTCAGTTTTCTAATTTTCTGCCAACGCAGATCTAATAATTATTGGATGTAATATATGATATATTTTAATGGAGAATAACTGAATATTTTGAGAATTATCATCAAAATCCCACTTTATCTGGAGCAGAAACCAATTTCTGTATCTATACAACATAAAATAATTCTATGCTGTCAGTAAAAATAAAAACATAATCTTGCAACTTCTCATATCATACAAACAGAATGTTAAATCATACAAACTAACAACTGTTATGTCTATTAATACTTAACATACATGAACCTACATAACAAGTAATCAGAAAAAGGTGCAAATAACAATTACTTCAAAAATACAATGTACAACTTTTCCACTTTATATGGGGGGTAAAAGGAAAATGCTGAAAAATGAAAAATACAATTACATGCTTAAATATTACCTTGCCAATATTAAAATGAGCTTTAACCATATTGCACTGAGAACGGCCAAAACTCAATAAAGTTTTGGCTGTTCTGAGTGCAATAGGGTTAGGTTAACTACTATGTCATTGAAAACAAGCTTTATGCCATAAACAAGCAGAACTGACCAGCCCAAACCCAGATCACAAGAACTTGTTTTGTCTGCTTCCATAATATTACAACAGACCTTAAAACCCTAATTACTGGAAGAGACATGCTCCTCATTATCCATGACCGATTAATCTTAAACATGGTGTTGTCCTAGATAGAAAATCTGTGTTAACATTATCCCTTCCATGGATGTGTTTGATTTCCACATTGTATTCTTGGAGCAACTAGCTCATTCTAAGGAGTCTCTGCGTGTTGTTCTTCATTCTGTCAATCAACAGCTTTAATGGGACAGACATGCTAGCTCTTTTCAGTTAAAGATCAATCTTAACATGGTATTGCCCTCGATAGAACATCTGCAATATCATTACTCTTTCCACGGATGTGTTTGAATTCAGTTATTACACTGAGTAACTGTTCTGATTCAGGAGTGTCTAATTTTTGTTCTTCAGTTTCTAAATGAACAGTGCACAGTACTCCTGAAAGAGCAGTTTGGCCAAGGTCTTCACTATTTGCTGTGTTGTTTAAAAAATAATTCTGACAGGACAAACTGGACTTATCCACATCTGAAAAAAGTCTAAGATAAATGAGTATACTTTCAGTGGAGGAAACTCTGCTGGTTTCAAATTTGCCTCCTTTCCAAATAGCTGTCAGTTTATAAAGGGAAGAATTTGCTCCTCTAGGAGCCAAAATATGCCTTCAAGAGTGAATCCTTTTTTTTTTAAATGGTTTCCTCATCTAGGAAAGAAAACAGGCCAACACAATTTGCAAAATGGAAGAAAAACATGGAAGCATACCCATTCATCTGTATGACCTTAGTAAGGTACAGGGTTATTACTATCGTAATGTGCGTATATATTGGGACACCTAAAATAATGAATTTTCCATTTGGGACAAATGGAAAATTTATTATTTTAGGTGTCCCAATACTTAAGCACATTAGGGTATTTTACTCTTGAAAGACTTATGAACCTGCCAACTGAACAAAGTCAGATCTGTTTTACCATGGCATAATTACGGCATATTTTCTACAGACATGTCAAATTTTAGCTCATTTATGATTATTAGAAGTTTTCAACAACTTCTTACTGTATCTAATGTTAAGTAAGCTTGCTGTACATGTCTTTTCAGCTTGATGACGCATTTTTGCGTCATTTTAACAAAAATATTGCGTTACCCACATGTCTCATTTATTAACCATGATACTGTCATTTAATTGATAGGGATATGTTGTAATTTCTTTAATGATTAGTTACAAATGATTGAAAGGTATATAATATGACATGTTTTAAGAAATCTCCAACTAATGTAAATATGGTACTGACCCTAAATATGAGGACAGCTAGCAGCAGTAGACGTTAAATTCAAGCCAACAAAATGTCAACTCAGATCAGACTGCTGGCTTAAGAAGCAGTCTGATTAGGGTTTGTGCTGTTTGCTTACAACTTTTAATAGATCACCATATAATCACATCAATTGGTTAAACATTTAGGATAAGTATTATAGCAACTGATTATTTAGGGTATTTACAGTACAAAGGTTTCAAGAATTTTTCAGCATCACATTGAAAAGTCCATGTTGGAATCCTTTATCTGAACTATTATAATGAGCAAGCACTGATAAAAGTTAGCCGGGCCGGGTAGCGCAATCGGTAGGGCACCTGACTTGTAAGTCAGAGGTCCTGGGTTCGAATCCCGGTCTGGCCACATACTTTCGTTTCTCCTTCCGCTGATTCAAGAAGGGCAGTTGTCAGTTACTGGCGAAAGTATGTGCACTTAGTACTGGTTAACCGCTTAGGAGGTCTAAGCCTTCCCAGGAATAGTGTGGTTAGGTTAACTGACCGTCCCGACATGACCTTAGTTGTTTACCGTGGACGTTAAGCATCAAATCAACCAACCAACCAACTGATAAAAGTTAAGTCTTTTGCAAGCCTGTGAATGCTAATGAAAGAAGTTGATGACCAACTGAAAGGATTCTTTACCCCCAAAACATCTAATATCTGCATTGCATAATTTTGTCAAGTCATATTGTGATAACGTAATGTTGGGTAGGGGGATCATGTGACGTATAAGACTAATGTAACAGAGATTTAACAAAGACGTCATAATGCCAACTTGAGAATCTAATTATGTGTTTTTGTCCTAAACTGAATTTTTAAGAAATGTTTTCAATGAGAACCATACCAATTTCACTTTTGTAAGTACAGTCAAACCTGTCTTAAGGGGTCAGCCAAGGGAAGGACAAAAAGTGGCTTCTTAAGACAGGTGACCCCTTAATACAGGTTCATTTGCACTGTATTTTGGCTCAAGGGACCCAGAAAAGGTGGCTGCTTAAGACAGGTGATCCCTTACCCCTTAAAGTGCCAAAAATTAAAATTGTTGAATTGGCAAACAGTGTAGATCCAGATGAGGTGGCTCTTAATGAGCCACCTCATCTGAATCTATACTGTTAGCCCTCTAGTGTTCAAATTCTCAATATGATATCGCTTTGACGAAACATTTTTTGAAATTCTGCAGACGTAAATTTTGTCATCTGCTTTTTGGCTCATTAAGGGTTAATAGAGGTGACCACATAAGCAGGTTTGACTGTATAAAAAACATGTTGTTGTGACCCTCATTAGGTACCAGTCTTTGTGAGCATGGCTACCCAGGGCCATGGAACAGTTGGGAATAGTGGTTCTTCTGTATAGTACTTTTACGATAGCACTGTCCTTATGCACTTATCAATATTTTCCCCCGGAGGGGGGAGGGCGGGGATACCAAGGGGATTCGACATGAAAAATATCCCGATACACGGGAATTGGACAACCGCTGCTTTTTCTTATGCGGGATTTTCGACGTGTGTGACTGCCCTATTGTCGGGGAATTAGACTTAACTAAATATAAAACTGGACCTGGAGCTACAAACCTACGGGTTTTTTCAATATGTACTGTTTAAAACTACTTAAAATCGGCATTTTGACAGATGTGTACAAAACTCAAAACCTTTGAAATTAGGAGCCGAAAATTACTTTAGATGGGCACGCATCTCAACTGCCATTTTGCTATGATTTTGTACACGTCCGAGATTTTTTTAATGATAAATAAGACCTCTCTTCTTCGAATTGCAGAGGTAGGTACATCATGTCAGTTATTCCCTTACAACCATGTGTGCATCGGTTTTATTTACCAGCAATATGCACGTGCGCATTTTGCGGGAATCTGCGTGAGCGTTATTGCGCGCGCGAAAGGAGACAGACGGAGAAATATTTGTTACCATGGTTGATTATATTCAGAGAGAGAGAGAGAGAGAGAGAGAGAGAGAGAGAGGGAGAGTTTTTTTTTTTCATTTCTATCTATTATCAGACTAATCATTTATAACAATCATTGCTATTTCCTACAATGTACAAGAAGTTTTTAGACTTCCAGCATATTCTTTATCTTTTCGTAGCTTTTTCGTTTAGATTTCATGAGCTTGGAGTATTATATCGTACACGAAAATTAATATCCCTTTCGAAACAGAGAAAGTTCTCTGTTGAATAAATATTAATCTGTTTTCAGTCAAAAAAAATTGTTGTCTGTTTGACAGAAATAAATGGCACATGTGCCCCATACCGGCGGATTTTAGACAGTAGATCATAGCCACACCAGGGGATATTAGACAACGTTTTGGACTCCCAGACAAGGGAATTAGACGGACATTTTTCAAAATTGTCTAATTCCCCTGGGTTATCCCGCCATCCTCCCTCCGGGGGAAAACATTGATAGGTGCATTACTAAGTTACAGTGCCGTGGATGTACAGGGCTTTCAACTCGGGTATTTCAAGTATCCTCTGCAAGTTTACCTATTTCCTTAGTACTGTTTATTAACAGTATTTTGGCAGCGGCACTACACATTAGGCTCTATAGATAATGCCCTCCTTTCGTAAAATGTAATGCTCCTGGGGCATTTAATATGATCAATACGGTACTTAAAACAAAAGTTACATTCAGAAGCTTCAAGTTTCTGTCCACCACTGGCAAAGTTTGCAGGTGTACCAGTTTTCTGGTGGATTGCAGTGTAGAAATGATACTGCATGAAACCTGTACCTTCCCGTAATTCACTGGGTCTCCGCAGGCAATTGAGTGACCTGTATGAAAGCAAGGGTATGCCTTTAAGAGGTACTCTTGTCTCTTTGCTGAAAATTTCACATGCAGATATTTAAATACAAGAAAGGTACCCCAAGCCAAATACAGGTGATTTTGTTTTAAGTGTATGGGAAAATTAAGGTGGGGCTTAACTTATTTGGACCAGTATAATTAGTAATAAGGATGTCTAAACATTTAGGGTAATTAACAATAGGGTAATTATATAAAAAGAATGTCAACCAGTAGCCAAACACCAATATTTACATACTATTAACTTTAACATTTAGCATTTACACGAACAATGTAAACAGGCCGAGTTTCTGCCAAGCGCTAATGAAGCAACAAGTCTGTAGATAAATTGGTGTAAAAAAACTTACGCTTGCATGCGGTAAAACCCATACTTTGATAAATGCAAACAGCAAGGCCCTGATCAGCCGGCACAGATATGCAGGTTGATCAGGGCCTTTGCTGTTTGCTGTAGATTTCTTCAAACTTCCAGATATTATTTTGGCAATAAAACAAAGATGGACCATATCTGACCACAAACATGCATAAGTTGATCCAGGCCTTCAATGCTTATGCATGACATTTTGTGGGCTTTCACATGCTCAGGCTCTAAAGTGATCATTATTGCAACTTTATTGGCATGGTTTAGCAGGAAGTGCAGGGGAGGTGTGGTTTTCATTGCAGTTCTGTGTGCATGTTTATTTTTTCTTTTATCATTTCTCTATTTTCCACAGATAAGAAATGGAAAAGCATAGCTCAAGGTACTAAGGGTAGGTGTTTGGCTTGATGATAATTCTGAGATAATTATCCAGGTAAGGGTGGGTTAGAATGATAATGTCAAATCAATGCAAAGCTTATGGTAGGGGTGCAGTTGGATGATACTTCAAAGACGATATTTACTAAGTTCACAGCTTCTGGTAGAGTTAGGTTCAGATGATACCTCTGAGGGATAATTTCGACCCAGTGCAGAGCCTCAGGTAGAGGTAGATTTGAATGATACTTGCAAGATAATTTCGACCCAATGCAGAGCCTCAGGTAGAGGTAGATTTGAATGATACTTGCAAGATAATTTCGACCCAATGCAGAGCCTCAGGTAGAGGTAGATTTGAATGATACTTGCAAGATAATTTCGACCCAATGCAGAGCCTCAGGTAGAGGTAGATTTGAATGATACTTGCAAGATAATTTCGACCCAATGCAGAGCCTCAGGTAGAGGTAGATTTGAATGATACTTGCAAGATAATTTCGACCCAATGCAGAGCCTCAGGTAGAGGTAGATTTGAATGATACTTGCAAGATAATTTCGACCCAATGCAGAGCCTCAGGTAGAGGTAGATTTGAATGATACTTTCAAGACAATTTCAACCCAGTGCAGAGCTTCAAATAGGGGTACATTTGGATGATATTTCCAAGATAATTTCTGCCCAGTGCAAAGCCTCAGAAAGAAGTGGATTTGGATGTCACTTCTGAGGGATAAATTCTACCCACTCAGGTAGAGGTGGATTCAGGTGATATTTCATAGAGACTATTTCTACCAAGTGCAGAGCCTCAGGCAGGGGTAGATCCAAGATCTGCCCATTGCAACACCTCAGGTAGGGGTGGATTTGGATGATACTTCCCAGTTATAATTTCTACCCAGGGCAGAGCCTCTGGTAGGAGTGATTTGGATGATATTTCCAAGATGATTTCCAAGTGAAATGCCTAAGGTAGGGATGGGTCTGATTCTTCGAAGACAATTTCCGCCCAGAGATGATAATTTCAAGATGATTTATGCCCAGTGCACAGCTTAAGGTAAGCTCAATGTAAGGGTGGGTTTGGATAATATGTCCAAAATATTTCTACTCAGAGTAGACCTTAAAGGAGTGCTTTTTTAATGATATTTCCAAGATAATACTGCCCATTGCAGAGCTTAGGTAATGATGGGTTGGATGAAACTGTCCAGAAAAATTTAAAACCTGGTAACCAGTGCAGATAAAGGTGGGTTAGGAAAAAAGAACCAAGACGATTTCTGTCCAATGCAGAGTTAAAGGTATAGGTAGGTTTGGGGGATACATCCATGATAGCCTCTGCCAACAGCAAAGCTTAAAGTAAGGATGCATTTAGATGATAATTTCCAAGATACGTTCTGCCTATTATTGCAGACCCTAGTGTATAGCTGAAGGTTAGGTGGGTTCTGATGATAATTCCAGGATAATTTCTGCCCTATGCAGAGCTTTAGGAAAGGGTAGGTTTGGAAGCTTTGGATTATAAAGCCAACATGCTTCTACCTGCCTAGTGCAGTGGTAATTTCTGCTCAGTACAGAGTCAAAGGTAATGGTGGAATGGGTATTTAAAACCCCTGTCACACCAGAGCAGCGTTCTCACGGCGATCCCACGGCGTCCAAGAAAAATGCAGAACGCTGAGGTGCGCGCAGTACGATCGCAAGCATCACCGCAGCAACGCAGTGGCATCGCCAGTAGACGCTGTGGGATCGCATAGAACGCCGAGCGACGGCGCGCACTTTGAGCATGCTCAAAACAAACGCCGTCGCTCGGCGTTCTAATAAGAGCGCAGTGGGATCGCGGTAAGGTCACAATAGTAGCGCAGTAAAGTCTCCTACAACGCAAGGGCGCGGGCGCGCACAAGGGTCGTTGTGCAAACGCCGTGGTCGTCCGTGGCGTTTGCACGGAGATTGTACGGCGTTCTTTGAGATGTCACTGCGTCTTTAACGCGCTTATACGACGCGTCTACGGCGCTTATACGGAGTGCAATTTATTTTACTGCGCTCTTACAACGACTGTAAGAAGCTGCCATGGCGATAATTGCGCTCCCTTGGAGCTTTTACCGCGCCCATTGGCGTTTGCATGACACAAGCAAACAAAATAGACTAAAAAATGAGATATGCAAACAATTATGACAAAAGCAAACAAAATACTATAAAAACGAGATATGCAAATAAGCATTCCTTTCACTATGTCTGACGTACGCCAGCAAGCTGGACTCCTGCTTGCCTATATGCAGGTCCAGCAGTTCCAAAATGCTGCAGACGCTGTTCACACCATTCTTGGAAGACGACGACGGAGGAGGGCCCAAAGGCTTAGAATGCTTTGGGTCCGGCCATGGCTGGAGGAAGCTAGACGGTTTCAGCATGGCCACTTTCATCATATCATGCCTGAGCTGCGATATGAGGATCCTTCTAGTTACTTCAATTACCTCCGAGTGCCGCCGCAAACGAACGTCTTCAACACGCCGTCAGCGCAGTGCGATCGCCGTGAAAGCGCAGTGTATGCATTGTGAGCGCCGTGAAAGCGCAGTGAAAGCATCGTGAGAGCGCAGAGAATCGCCAACAAGAACTCCGTAGGAACGCCATAGAACGCCATGCGAGCTCCGTAGCAACGCCTTGGTCGCTGTCAGGACGCCGTGACAGGCCCTTTTCACGAAAAATATCAGGGTTTTCTTGCGATCTCACGGCGCTCCGGAAAATTAAACAACTCCGTGCCAACGCAGTGGAAACGCGGCTTGGTGTGACAGGGGCTTAAGTGAGAGGTAATTTCCAATCAATGTATAACTCAAGGTAGGGCGAACATGGTGTTGGCTGGTAATTTAAAGGTCATTACTGATCACCAATCTAGAGAACAGAGCTAAAGATAATTTCTGACCAATCCAGAGCAACAGGTAAGTTCTGACCAATCCAGAGCTACAGATAATTTCTGACCAATCCAGAGCTGAAGATAATTTCTGACTAATCCAGAGCTGAAGATAATTTCTGACCAATCAAGAGTAAGATAATTTCTGACCAATCCAGAGCTAAAGATAATTTCTGACCAATCCAGAGCTAAATGTAAGGACAGAATTTCGATGGGCTAAAACTGGCTGAAACCCAGAAACTGAACCTACTCACTGTATATCAGGCATTCAGATGAATACTGAAGAGCAATTCTTGTCATTAAACATCAGTAAGAGGTATATAGCAACATATTAATTTTTATGAGAAAGTCATAATTAAGTCCTAAGCTTCTTCCTAAGATTGCATGCTGATACAGAGATAAGATGACATAAATATTCATTAATTACTCACAGTTCCAGAAAATGGCAACTTTGATGATAATTTAGAGACATTTTTCTTATATCTCCATGAAAATATATATGAACCCTCATTAGAACTGCCTTACTGAGGCAGTTCTGATGAAGGGCAACATCACACTTTTTTTTGAAAAATAAGAAAATCTATCCCAAAATCATATTCAAAATCGTCACTTGACTGGAGCTCTGATAATTACTAGTCTGTTGCTGTATTGATCTTATTAACCCATTTTAACTGGATAGACTTTGGGAAGTGCAACAAGAATTCCATAATTATGAGCCTGAGTAAGTGTGGGTGTACTTGGGTTTAATGTCCTACTAGCACATTGGACATACAGGGAAGTGACCTTGGGTTAAAGTGTCATTTGAAAGACTGGAGAATCGAAGAGATCGAACCTGCGATCTTGGTCTGCACTGATTGCTCAGCCCTATCTGTCCCTATACATGTTCTTAGAGTTTTTACAGAGCAAACTAGTCATAAACTCTCAAGTGAATCCTAAGAAAAGCATTACAAATTTTTGCGGGCTGGATCCAAATGCTAATAATTAAGTCACACTTTTCCCCTCCAAAAACTGGTGACGAAGAAGAGAAACATTGTATATTTCGGTGTTAGAATTTGCAATACAATAATATTCTGCAATGTTTTTGTTCGATCCTGTTGATTGCCCCATGTCTCAAAATGACCAAAAACAGTGTCTGTAGGCCATCTTGAAGATCATCTTGAAAATCACTTTTTCTCTATGACAGCTCTTGTATCATATGAGCCGCGACACGACAAAACCAACAATGTGGTTGTGCGGCCAGCGCAGACTCAGATCAGCCTGGGCAGCCGCCAAGTTTGATCAAACTATTTGTTAAGTGCTCAAAGGGTAACTAAGGGTCTAAGCTACCTCCATGCGGACAGCGAAGACTCTGATCAGACTGGGCGGATGCCCAGGCTGATCTGAGTCTGCGCGGGGCGCACAACCACATTGTTGGTTTTGTCATGTCGCTGCTTATATAAAGTTTTTAACTATTTATGATGACTTATTGATAAATGATAAGCCCCATGATTTTCAAATTACTATGTTTACAATTTGGGTCATATTGAGGTTATTTTGTGTCACATGTGTGGGCAACAGTTGTGGCCACTGGAATGTTATGTTTGATCTGGTTTTATTTTATAGACCTCCATGATCACTTAATAATTCATAATAAACCATATATATCCTAAATGATTAGGCATATGCAAAATAAAAGCTTTATTCTTAAAACTAACTAAAGATGCAGCTACAAGATTTATCTATGGACGAATGGAACCAATTTCTAATGTCCCTCAATCACACCCGATAGGCAGCAATCGATAATGCTCATGCAGTCGATGAATGCGGATCAAAAACCATTAGAAACTGCAATTTCAATTGCAAATTGTCGCCAATTTGCAATAGAAAACGCTGTTTCGAATGGTTTTTGATCCGTGTTAATCGATTGTTAAGAACGTTTTTGATTGCCCTCTATCTGGTGTGTAATCTACGTTGGGGGAACAAAAATCATGTTGTCTGTATATAATAATTATGTTGTCTGTATGTAGAAATAATTATTCCATCGATACTTTTCTACTTCAGCAAACATGTTTAATTTAACATAACACGTAACAAATCTAGTATACTACATTGTAATGTTTCTGAGAATGCGTGGGGACTCCATTTGTCAACATACATGCAACAACAAATAAAAAGTCAATTTATTAGCACTATAAATTGATGGAGTTTGTTTTTTTGTTTGTTTGCTATTTTTTCTTTGTATTTTTCCCCTAGTATTAAATTTGTTAGTCACTCATCAAACACATCATTACTGAACTGAAAGGACAAGTACAGCTCGGCATACTCATAGAATTCTACAGAACCCGAATATGGCAAAACTTTGGTGGTAAATATCTCATTTCTCATTAAAACATATGTAGTAGCATTGTAGAATGCCATCAGATTTTGTGAATCGATCCCATAACATGCTTCTGAGCAGAAATGAGACTGCGGACATGTAAACATGTGAGCCGTGACATACAAAAGTGGTGCCTAACCATTTAAGCCCCTCAAAAAGCAGACAGCACAATTTATGTTTTCAAAATTTCAAAGCATAAAATGACAAATCTAAAAAAAATGTTTTATCCAAGCTATATCATATTGCAAGAGAATTCAAATACTAGAGGGCAAAAACAGTGCAGATCTAGATGAGGCTGCTCATAATGAACCGCCTCATCAGGATCTATGCTGTTTGCAAATTTAGCTATTTAAGTCTCTGGCGATTAAAGAGTTAGCACATATGTGACCGGCAAAGGCTTTGACCAGCCTGCCCATCCATGCAGTCTGATCAGAGCCTTTCTACAAAAACACATAATGTATGGACCCTAAGCAATCCTCAGGCACAAAATAAAGACCCTAGCTTGACTGCACAGTTTCACAGACTAGTTAAAGTCTTGGCTGTTTCAAAATTAAGCCAGGCGTATTCTCGCATCAAGTGGCTCATTCTCGATCACATCTACCTACTAATTCCTGAAATGGACACTTCCATCATGGATGCTAAAACTGTCAATTCGTAATACTGAAGGGACTAACAAGACCACCGTTTGTTTATGCATTTCATCTCCATCATATGTACAATTTTTAGCATATTTTAAAAACATTTACCACCATAATTTTGCCCTTTCTCAGCTCTGACTCTAAAATCCTATACTAACAATCAATCATACTAGAAATCAATAATCAAAATCCTATACTAACAGTCAATCATACTAGAAATCAATAATTAATCGATCATACTAGAAATCAATAATCAATCAAATAATCAATAATCAATCATGATCATTTCATGCTTCCATACTTACACTCTGATCATGACCACTTCCCTGATGATGCTGAAAAAGCAGGAGAAAGATAGAGACAGAACTAGAGTTAGGCCTTAAAGCGCCAGTGATGAAAATGGCAGAATTCACAAACAGTGCAGATCCTGATGAGGTGGCTCATAATGAGCCACCTCATCTAGATCTACACTGTTTGACCTCTACTTTTCTGAATTTTCAATATGATACAGCTTGGATGAAACATATTTTGACATTTTTGCAGACGTAAATTTTGTCGTCTGCTTTTTGGCGCTTCAAGGGTTAGGCCAAATTTTGTTATTTTCTGGTTTACAGGATACAACAACAGTAAAAGATATGATTTTCTCACCAAAAGATTTATGCGGATCTCATTAACTGTCTTTCAGGATGAGATCCAACTGAATGTTTTCTGGATAAATACGAAATATTGTTTTAATCCATCAGTAAATAATTTTGTCATCTGCATTTTATTTTTACACTCACAGTTTTAAAGCAATTTATGTATTTATTACAATGCTTTTATCTTTTGTTTAAAATTATCAATAAAACCATTTTTCATCCAAAATTTATTTATAATTTCAATGCCTTGCATATTATTTGGATTCAACTTCCCATAAACCAAAAAATAATTAAGAGACACTGGCCTTTAGATATAGCTATACCATACTACAGTACATATTCAGAAAAAGTAAAAGAGTAAAGGAGATACACCTAAAAGTTTTATGGAGAAAGAGAATAATAAACAGCTTTTTTTCTTTTGTCTACTTTAAAAGGTCTGATAAGCTAGCAAGGGCATTATAAGAATTTACAAAAAAAGAAATCTAAACTGTTCCAAGGAGCCTTAGAAGTGCAGCCATTTAAGCCCTAGCTAACAGTGCTAGCATCTAATTGGTGGTAGGATGCTTCGTTTCATAAACTACAGCACTGTATGTTTCATTGCATACAGCTATTCATCATCATTCTTATATGTCTCAATATGACTGAAATACTACTGAAAGGGACATAAAACTTCATGTTATTCATCAGTCCATTTCTCCTAGTGGTACCTCAAGTACAAATTCGTCAATATACAAACTTCATCTACAAGCCGAAAAACCCTGTGAATGGACAGATGACTTGCGATTTTACTTCCTTTTCAACAGTATTTCAGTCATATCACGATGATGGCAGGTGAAAATAGAACCCTGTTTACAACTGAAAAGATATCCGCCTCCAGGAATCAATCTTGGGACCACTAGATCAGCAGGCCAGCACTGAGCTACCAAAAACCCTCTACTGAAATTGAGACAGAACAAAATCGGCAGTTCACTGGCAAAGCCAGTAGTCTCAAGGTGTGTGTATTTCAATTCTCATATCCATGTTGCCCCGCATGTCAGCGGAACAGATCTACAGCCACAGTAACTGGGCGCCGATCGTCCTTCCATTGTTGTCTATAGTTAGTCTGATTCGTCCGTCAGTCCTGCTCATAAAGGCACTACGGCTGCTGCATGCATAGAAAAGGAGTACGTTACAGCAGTCTCAAGGGATGGATGACATCTGTTTTATAATGGCAAAATATATGGAAACTATATGAATTCTTTTCTCACTAATAATAAATGTCAATTTTGGGTGAAAACCAGACTATTTTATTATGTCTGTATTTCTTAATTGACAGTTGTCATTATTTTTTAATATTCTATACGAGTTATTTATGCAACAGTCGGATTGCTTTGCAATCTGATACACATACATGGACTATCTATCTACAAACCCTCTTGTTAATATTCAGCACTGACCTAACATTTGAATACTAATGCTGACATTTCCTTCAGTTCCCCCACGTCAAGACACAGTTCAGTTTCCTAACAGTGTCATAGCATTGTGTATGGGTTTTATTTTGTGCCCAAACCAAAATGAGTTTACAGAAAACTCCAGTTTCTTCTATGTCCCTGCCTCAGGCAACCAGGAGTTAGCCAACTTAGGACTGTTGCATACAAAGCTAAGATGACTGATTACACTTTCAGGAGAAGCAACTCTTGCCATTTTCAGGTTTTCCACCCTTCTAAATGGGGGTCTACTCTTAAAGGAAAGAATTTGCTCATCTATGAGCAAATTCTTTCCTATAAGAGTACACCCTTTTCGGAAGGGGGAGCAAACCAAAGTCACAAAAAAAATTGTTTCTGTTTGTAAAAACTGGCACAAATACATGGTGGTGTACGCATACACCTTGGTGTATGTACAGTATGAGAAGCCACAAGCTATGTTTTTAAGAAAAATTATCAGAATTATCAAAGCATTATCAACTTATACTCCATGGTGCTCTGGTTATGTAGCAAATGGAGTACTACAGGAAAATCCTGAAGAATAATGAACAAAATTTGCATGTTCTTTCCCAGCATATACAGTCAAACTTGTCTTAAGGGGTAATCCATTGGGACCCCAAAACTTGGCTGGTTAGGACAGACTGACCCTTAATACAGGTTCATTTGTACTGTATTCTGGTTCAATGGACCTTAAAACCATGGCTGCTGCAGCCAGCTGACCATTTAAGTCGGTGACCCCATATGACAGGTTTGACTGTATTTCACCAGTATATCATTTCAGCAATTTACAGCAATTAATGTCTTGTTTTGTGACAACATGTATTGTCAAGTCAGTGCTGTTTTGAGTCAACACATCTTGTAAAGTCAGTACTGTTTTGTGGCACCATATCTTGTCAAGTAGAACTGTTTTAGTCAGTGCTGTTTTGAGACAACATGTCTTGTCAAGTCAGTGCTGTTTTTGTGACAAAATATCCAGTTAACTCTGTGCTGTTTTTGTGACAACATGTATTGTCGAGTCAGAGCTGTTTTTGTGACAACATGTCTTGTCAAGTCAGTGCTGTTTGACAATATGTCCTGTCAAGTAAGTGCTGTTTTAGTCAGTGCTGTTTTCAGACAACATATCTTGTCAAGTCAGCACATTTTTGAGACAACTTATCTTGGCAAGTCAGTGCTGCTTTGAGACAACATATCTTGTCAAATCAATGGTTTTGAAACAACACATCCTGTCAATATAGTGCTGTTTTAGTGAGTGCTGTTTCAGTCAGGGCTGTTTTCCAGCAACAATTGTCTTGTCAAGTCAATGCTGTTTTCAGACAACATAATTATCTTGTCAAGTCATCGCTGTTTTGAGACATTATGTCTTGTCAAGTGAATGCTGTTTTGAGACATTATATCTTGTCAAGTCAGTGTTGTTTGTGGCAAAGTGTCTTGTCAAGTCAGTGCTGAATTGAGACATTATGTCTTGTCAAGTCAGTGCTGTTTTGAGACAACATATCTTGCCTACTCAGTGCTGTTTGCGGCAATGTGTCTCTCAAGTCGGTGTTGTTTTGAGACAACATACTGTATCTTGTCCATTTACTGCTGTATTGTCAAACATGTCTTGTCCTGTCAGTGCTGTTTTGCAATAACGTGTCTTATCAAGTCAGAGCTGTTTAACGTCAATTAAAGCCATTTTAGGACAATATGTCCAGTCAGATTTCACCTTTTACATAACATGTCTTATCAAGTTAAGTGTTGTTTTGCAACATAACATCTTATGAAGTCTGTGCGTTTAGTGATACCATGTCATGTCAAGTAAGTGCTGTATTGTGACAACCTGCATCATCATCAAGTGAGTGTTGATTTGTAATAATATATATTGTCAAATAAGGGCTGTTTCATGACAACATGTCTTGTAAAGTCAGTGCTCTTTAGCAAAACATGTCTTGTCAAGTCAGTGCTGTTCTGTGACACTGAACACATGTCAAGTCAGAGCTGTTTTGCGTCTAAATGTTAAAGATTCATTATGTTTAGCTTACACATGTACATTTGAAGTTTCATACGTCTGTGATAATGAAACATTTCTTAAACTGGTGCCAGTGCAGGAACCATACTAATTAAGGAAATTTATAATTTATATACTAGACAATACAAAATTATGGACTTAAAACTAAAAGGTGCATTAATGCAATTGTTTTGCTGAAAGCAAATCCCAACAGATTTCAGTGTCTGGGCCTAAGACAGGCTTAGAGCAATGAAATGTTTCAAAACAGTCAATTAAAAGTCTAGTATATTGCGTTAATGCATTTTTCTACTAGAAATTCCCATGTAGATTAGACATCTTAACCCTTAAAGCACCCATGAAAGCAGCAAAATTTATGTCTGCAAAATTAAAAAAATGTTTCAACAAAGCTTTGTGATAATGAGAATTCAAAGACTCTGACTAGAGGGCAAACAGTGTAAATGCAGATGAGGCAGCTCAATATGAGCCACCTCATCTGTATCTACACTATCTGCAAATTCAATTATTTTCATTTCTGTTGCTTTAAAGGCTTAAAACAAGTCCACTAGCTCTTCCATTTCCAACCAACATGTATCAACCTCTAGAATAAACAGCAAACAGTTCAGTAGTCCTTTACCAGCCATCAGACTACAAAGAAGCAGTTGTCATAGGGACAGTGGGTGTTAGAGGCCCCATGAAAGGCCAAGCCCATCCATCTCCTTTTGCTGCCTTTATCCTTCCCAGTGAAGTGATTTGAAAAAGGTACTCATTTACTGCTGGGCTCACAGACACAGTTTATGGTAGCTGGCTGGCCATACAGGGGTTTGAGTGAGTGAACTCGGGTTTAACGTCCCACCAACAACGAGGTCATATGGAGACGGGACCTCGGTTTAAAGTCTCATCCGAAAGACCGGAGAAGCGGGGGATCGAACCTGCGACCCCTGAATTGGTAGTTGAAACACATAACTAAGCACCCCCCTAATTACTTGATCATATGAATGCAGGAGCATCTGTCCAAATAAGTGAGTGTTTTAGGCTGTATATTCCAAACAGAAATGAAGAAAGGACCTCTGACTGTTGTAATGTTAATTTGCCTATAAAAATAGTCAAAATTAAACTTTTGATATACCCAAGAATTTCTCTTGAAATTTGTTGCTCTCAACTTCCCCTAACTGGCCGTGAATTTAATTTCTGATTTTTTTGCACATAGACTTCAATATTTGGTGGAAAAAGCCAAAGTTTGTAATTAAACGTAATGGAAACAGGAAAAGTTTTTTAAAGATACTTTCCCCCCGTGCCTCAGCTAGCCACTTTGCATGTATGTTTGTACTATCATAATACACATTATATATGAGTGGCTTGCTGAGGCACGGGGGGGGGAAAGATAGTCTACAGCTGAAAAACTGAAAAAGTGGGTGGGGTACTTACACCCTTTATATCTAAAAAAAAGGCTAAAGTCCTTAGTACTGAAAAAATATTGCATAATATCAGTAACAGTAGTGTGTACGTCAGTTTTAGCGTAGTTATCAATTAAGATTTCGATATGTTAGAAAACCAAATAAATGGACTTATTTTCAGAGACCGAAAAATTCACATACCCCTCTTGATAAAATTGGTCTAAGTTAGTCTAGAGGTACGTTCATTTTTCAAAATCACTGTAAAAATGTCTTTATAGTACACAAGGCTACATATTAATGCCAAATATTTCAACTTTTGCTGCCCGAGGAAGGTGCAGTAATTTGTCAAAAAATGGGCAAATATGCATTGATACTGTCAGAGGTCCTTTGCACTGCCCAAGCAGACTTTTGGTATTTTTCCTACTTGCGTCAACTCCCAAATCATTTAATTCTCAGAAAACAAGTTGTCTTTACTGCAAGACAGTCAGCGCCCTAGATAAAGAAGATTTTTTTGAGGATAATTCTGAGATAATTTTTCTTATTTCTCAACGAAAACATATGATGTGACTCCTCAATAGAACTGACTGGGTCCAGTGCTGGAAAAGGCCAGTGGCCCGGTGGCCAAATGCGCCTAAATTTTGTCTGGGGCCACAAAAATCTTCAAATTATGAACTTTAGTGGCCCAAATTTTTCTGTCTGGCAATAATAAATGCATTGGGCATTTAGCTAGTGGATAATTTGGGCCACTGAAAATTTGGCCTGCTAAACTTTTGGGCCACCACATTAATCTTGGGAGTGTCCAGCACTGTGGGTCAGATGGTTTTGATGATTGGTCACAAGATGTTTTTATGGAGTATTAAGGAAAATTGTCCCTATGTTGCCCTGTTAACTTTTCTTACTATCTGCAGCACGGAAGACTGCTGCAACAGGCAATATTACCTCAGAACCAGAGATTCTGAGAAGGAAAATACCTGATGATAATTCTCATATAATTTTCTTATTTCAGCACAAAAAATACATTGTGACCCCTCATTAGAACTGCCTCAGCGAGGCAGTTCCAGTTGAGGGGTCACAATGTATATTTTCATGCAGCATTAAAAAGTATTATCCCAAATTATTATCGAAAACCATCTCTTTTCTGGAGCAATGCATGTGCAAGACAAATTGACATCAGAAATAGCGGAAGACATATTGTCTGTTGGTGAATTTGATTAAAGTATGATAAATGCTCCTGTTTCCAAGACACAAGATTATTCTAGTTGCAGGAAGCACTTAAATAATTTCATTAAGAAAACTCTATGAGAAAATCTGCATAAAAGTTAAGCATAACTTTAATAATTGAATCATAATTGAGCAGAGATTGTTGTCTGAGGCACGTGTCTCTTCAATTTTGGAGTCCAACTGTTTTTGGTTCAAAACAATAACTAAAACAGTGTCTGTTCATTTTTTTAATCCAACTGTTTTTGGTTCAAAATAATAACTAAAACAGTAACTTATTAGACACTGTTGTACAAACAGCAGCATTCTAGCCTTTTGGCACTGGTTTTCACCCAAGTACAGTTGATGCTCATAAGACACTTGTTCCAGAGTGTATTGTGTTTCCTTAATAAAACAGCCAATTAAAGCCTGGAGACCCATAAAAGGGATGTTGGCAAACAGTTAGACCCAGATCAGATGCCATAAACATGGCACATGAGGTCTATACTGTTTACCTTATATATTGGACTTTTTTATATAATGACATTATGTTGCATCGACTTTGTAAAGAGGTAATAAATGTCACATTGACGACGGTCTGATGTCATCTGAAGTCATGTGCCCACTTAAGCTATGCACAAGTTCAGACATATGTATGCGCAATTTCCTGCTAAAAGATCATAAACAAATCATACCCAATATACTGCTTATATCTCTTCTCGTTTGATGAGTCTTGTTTCAGGAGATCAAAGTAATTACTCTGCTAATGAAAATCACAACTTCTGGCCAGAGGACGTAACTGCTTAATGACAAGAACTTCTCAGATCTTTGTCAACAATGTGTCTTGTCCAGTCAGTCAGCAGAGTAGATATTCTTATTTACTGTATTCTACCTAATTAGCGCACATGCCCCTATAAGCGCACACCATGGCAATTTGTGAGGCATAGGACTATAAATGCACATATTTTTTAATGGTTTATCCCTTTGTTTGCTTGTTTACAAGAGATAAAGATGCAACAGAATATTTCATTTTTTTACTTCTAAAGCTTCTCTATCCTTCTGTGACCATACAAATTTAAAGGCTAAGCATCAGAGAAAAGCTGCCTATAAGCAGCTTTTCTCTGACGCTTTACCTTTAAATTTGTTCCCTTCAATATATAACAACCTATTAAAATCTGCGCTTATAAGAAAGAAAGTTTACTACAAGTATTTGCCGCCATTTTGAAAAAGTTAAGCGCACTTGGCGCTAATAAGGTCACTTGCAGAAACATACAAAGGGGCATAATTCCATCAAAATTGAGAGTAGGGATATGGTCCTTTTTCTCTGCAAATTGTCTCATAATGCTTTATATTTGTGCAAACTTTCATGAAAAAATCTTAAATGCTTTAAAAGATATCAAGCACTATTAGATGATATGCAGAGATAAAGAACCATAACCCTTCTTTCAGTTTTGATGAAATTATGCCCCCTGGGATTTTTCATACAGTAATTTTGTATAAGCTTTGTGTCTGTGAGTCCAGAAAATAAATGTTTTTATATACCTATCAATGATCAGGGCTCTCGATCACCGAAATTTGGGGCCGAAATTCGGCCCCATTCCCAATGCCAAAAAGTATGTTTTTTTCCCAATTCCAGATGAAATATTCCCAATCTGGCTAAGTCTGTTTGTTCCAAGAATACTGCAGTTGTATCAATGCAAAATGTATGAAAAACCACCTAAAACTAAAAATATTAACATAATTCATAACTTTAAAAATAAGGAAGCAATTTCATTTTCAATCACGATCGTCATCTTTTGTTACTTGAAATCGGTACCGGGTTTTATCATGTACTGTTAAGAGTTACTTCTTGTACTGTTAGAGTTACTTCCCTTTCAATAGAGGGCGAATAGCCTAGCGATTTAGGCTGCAATATGTTAATATTTTCTATGCTTCAAGGGCCAGTATTGTTGTGGTGAGCAATATTGTGAGTTATTTTTTAAATTAAAGCCTTCTAATGCTAAAATCGATCTGAGTTTTCACCAGCGGTGGATGATTTGGCCGTTTTTCCGTTTCGTACCTGAATCAATTTTCACAAACATTTTCGGCCATATCCAAAATCATAAACAGGATTAACCGGACATCCAATAGTTATTATAGTGATAGTGACATACCATGGAGGTTTTGTACTGGCAGGACTGAAAGTTTTGTTATGGATCTGCTGTGTGAAAGTCCACTTTCTTTCAACTTCACACACTTACGTTACTTTGTTTTACATAGCCAGTCATGGCAGTAGAAAAGATTCCTATTCCATAGTAGCAGCAACCTAACCAGGGCTACTGATGTGTCTGAGAGTATATTTTTTGACCTCTAATATCTTGTTTTCAAGGATATAATAGGGAATTTAATCTGAAGGAAGTGGGATATTTTTCTAAGTATATTTGTCATATTTTGCAACAAAAACATTGAATAAAAAATCAAACATCCAAATTGTTCTTGACATTGCATAAAAATGACCAGTGACTGATGATAATTTGATATGCATACTTACTGCAGCTTACAATGGATCAGTTCTAAGTTTTAAGTCTTAATGAATTATGCTAACTTATTTCACTGATACTTCAAACCTAGAGTTTTATATACTGTTGTCATATGGTAACACATTTTTTCTAAGTCCCAGTCTTGTCTTCAGTTTGAGAGTGGCAAGATAGGGAAGTTGCCAGTTCAAAGGAAAGAAAGAAAAACTCAACACACACAAATAGTTTTGTTATTATCTAATATCCCTACTATTTGATAAAATTTATTATGATTCACTATCTGCTATGTCTGCTTATTGACTGGAATCCTCTGAAAATATAACAATACCATAAAAATTATGTAAGTTGTGTTGTTCTGACAATGAAAACTGCACACATAAAACAATGTAAATTTTCCCAATTTTAGACAAAATGACGCTATTTTTCCCAATTCGAAAGGCCCCGGCCCCATTCCCAAAAAGGGGTGTGAGAGCCCTGATGATACACCCTTTAAACTGCCTGTTTTCTGGCCATCTGATACATAGAGCCATATCAAACTGACGTTTTGTGAATCCGTATCATTATCCCTTAAAACGAGGCTATTTCTGAGTTCCAGCTTCAGGCACTTCATTTGTTAACATGCATTGTAGAAACGAGAACCAGAGAAAAGGGACTAGTGATGTAACGTCAACAACACGTCAAAGGGCGTGCCACAATAGCTCAGTCCGTAGGGTTTGCCTCACAGCTAGCTACATATCTCTGCCATGCAGGTTCGAATCCGGGTGGATGCATTAGGGCTGCCAAGACTGTTCCACAAGGTATATAAAACACAAATTATTATAACAGTAACTTGATCAGGCATACTGTATCACATCTCGTGGATGAGTTCATATCATTGGATTACCCTCGACGAGGGTGATCCGATGGTATGAGCTCATCAACTCCATGTGATACAGTACCCAAGATCAAGTCACTATTGTAATAATGTGTATTTCCTATGGTAGGATGCAGAGCAGGATGTTTACATATGCTTTGAATATCCTTCCTGGTTCATTAGCCATATCTTACAATATTATATTGACCCAGAATTCAAGATACATAAGGACATTAATTTGATGATCATTAGTGTATGACAATGACTTATAAAAACACATCTTGTGGGCTGCAGTTCTTAATGACTGGCCAAACCATTAAAACAGACAAAATCTCCAATTTGCATCAAATGCATGAAAATTTTTCTAGGGTTTTTCTTGTCTTCATGTAATGACATCTTGTGCACACCATCCCTCCACCACCCCCTCCCCTCAAATGACCACTGAGCCATAGCATCACATCACATGTTGCTGGATATGGCAGTTCTCCTGAAATTAAGTTGGCCTTGTTTGTTTAATTTCAGACAATTACCGCAATACAATATTTTGGCTGAATTGGTAGTCCATGAAAAAGTATCAGGGACAAAACAACTTCAGATACACCATGCAATGAATTAAAAGCACCAAAAATTGTTGAATTTGCAAACTGCGTAGATTCAGAGGAGATGGCTCATGATGAGCCACCGCATCTGGATCTGCACTGTTTGCGCCTCTAGTCTTAGAGTGAGTGAGTGAACTCGGGTTTAACGTCCCACCAACAACCTGGTCATATGGAGACCGGACCTCGGTTTAAAGTCTCATCCGAAAGACCGGAGAAGCGGGGGATCGATCTTGCGACCCATGGATTAGTAGTCCGGAGTGGTATCCACTACACTACAGCCGCCCCTCTAGTTTTAGAACTTTCAATATGATATAAGTAATGGAAGACACAATTCTTGAAGTTTTGCAGACACAAATTTTGTCATCTGCATTTTTTGGCTCATTTAGGGTTAATTTTGACGATACAGTCTTCAAATTCTCAATATAATACAGGGATCATATGAAATATATCTTTTGAAATTTTGCAGATGTAAATTTTGTCATCTGCTGTTTTGGCGCTTTTGTGTGGGGAAAAAAAAAGACACAGGCTGTATCCTTGTATTTGCAGATTCATCAGTTGTATCTTGTTAAATCAATACTTCCTGTTACCAAGAACTCTATCAATATCTCTGCTTCTTCATATCTTTACAGATGTGCCGAAACTGCCGAAATATTGGGACAGTTTTACCAATTACCGAAACAATCCTTAACACTGACATGTCAAAAATTATTAGTGGAATTGCAAACATTGCAGGCCCAGATCAGACTGCTCCTAAGGAGCAGTCTGATCTGGATCTGCATTGTTTGCTCAAACATCTGTCCTAAAATTTACGGCCATTACAGTACATAAAAGATAACTTTGATAATATTTGTATTAAATAATTTCTTGAATTTTATCAGTGTTAATCTCATATTACGCCAATAAATTTAACATTTTGCCTTTTAATAGCATGCAATAAATTCTAGTTAATATGAAATAATAAAATTTATTTCCTGGTTAACTCTTTTGCCTGTACTTTTTCCAAGGCAGAGAAAAAGTTTTCAATTTTGCAAATATCAGACTTTCTTGCTTGGTGTGAATTATTTTTTCAAAAACAAATTTTCCCATTCATAATAAGAAGGCCTTAGTCCTCATATTTTTTGTTTTTGCTTCACAAAAAAATCATATTATTTAAACTATTCTGTTTTCGCCTGATATACTGTAATGTAAATAGCTGAAATCTTCAATAAAATATTTTAAAATATATACTTTACAACAATTATCTTAGTTACAGGTTCACGGTCAATGAATCTGATTTTTCTGCTCTATTAAACATTCGTGATTTTAGTTGCCTAGTAAAGCCTAGCAACCTGGGACAATTTTTCTTAGTTCTCGATCGAAAGATATGTCATGATTCCTTAGAACTGTCTCATCAAAGCGGTTCAATTGTCACAACATGTTGCATTGATCAGATCAGAGCTGCTTTAGATAGGGAGAGGGAATATTTTGAAATAATTTGGGATAGCTGTTATCCCAAATTATTTCAAAATATGTAGGGAGAGGGAATATTTTGAAATAATTTGGGATAACTGTTATCCCAAATTATTTCAAAATATTCCCTCTCCCTATCTAAGGTAGCTCTGATCTGATTGAGCTGCATAAGTGGACAGTAAAGACTGACCAGACTGAGTCTTTGCTATTTACATACAAAATTACACCTTTCCTCCCTTGCTATGCATCACAAATGAAGCTGAAGCTCCAAACTAGCCTGGAAAATCCCCTCAGTCCAGTGAAGGCCTCATTTGAGCTAGTATTCAAGCTACCATCAGATAAAATGTGCAGCACAGGATTATGACACCTAACCTTTCTGATTACCAGTGTGAGGCTACACCACCTTGGTTTGGTTGCCGTTTTTCCAAGGATGACAACTTTAAAGAAATACCATATTAATACTATTGAATGCCCTGGGGTCATTGCATTTTACAACAAGAGCTGTCGCCTGACAGCATAGCTCGCCTGAATTGGTGCTTGCCCATCACACAGCCGCTATGGTGGAGTGGACTGCTATGCATAAAACTTCAGGCAAGCATGTCCATAATGAAAACACATTTATAAACAAAAGCTATCTCAGAAATAAGTCTTAAAATAATATCAAAATAATAAAAAAAAATTGAAATGAAATTTCAAAGTCCATGAGCTTGAGGTAAAAAAACTGAGGGGTGGGGGGCTAGGATGTATCAAAACCCTGAACCATTATCTAACATCAGTATCAGTCCAAGTATTAGTATCAACTGAGTCCATCATCGTGGCACTGTGAAATTATGTCTTCATTAATATAAAACTTTAACCAAAATCTTTAAGACAAAATTCTAAGTTGGTCATCCAGTTGGGGTATGTATAAGGTGTTTTGTAAAAACTCAAAAAAGTGTCTAACATCAGTTCAAGTATAAACTAAATCTCTGCAAAGCATTATGAATCAGTATGCAAATACAAAACTTTAATAAAGATCAAAATTTCCTAAGTCCCTGACCTTGACATCAAGGTCACTGAGCGAGGTTGGGGTAGTACTCTGTAGATCTAACTACAGTGCAAATATAAAAAGAATTCATCTATGGGTTCAGGAGATATGTGTCTTTAAAAAACTTTAACCAAAACATCCAATCAATAAAAAGACAATTTTCTAAGTCCATGACCTTGACATCAAGGTCACTGAGGGGGATGGGGGCAGTACCTTCAAAAACTTTAGACCAATATCTAACTTCATTGCAAGTATCAAAGGAATCCATCAATGGGTTAAGGAGATATTGGGCTTTATAAAACTTTAACCAAAACATCCAGTCCAAATAAAAGTCCCAATTTTCTAAGTCCATGACCTTGACATGAAGGTCACTGAGTGGGGTGGGGGTGGTACCCTGTTAAACTTTAGACCAATATCTAACTACAGTGCAAGTATCAAAAGAATCCATCCGTGGGTTAAGGAGATAACACCGTGGTGACAACAATAGCTCTTCCTGAACTTTCGTTCAGGCAAGCTAAAAAGGGGGGCCTTATTTGGAACCTAAACTTTAGTTAATCAGCCACTGCCAAATACCTCTAATAAACAGTACTAAGGTAAATGGGTATACATGCAGAGAAAGCAACTCTATTTTGCCTCCTTTTTCAGTAGGGGTCTACCCTTAAAGGAAAGAATTTACTCCTCTTTCCTTTAAGAGTAGAGTAGACCTAATATCAAAGAGCTACCTCATCCAGAGAAGCAAACCAGAATTCATACAAGTTAATATAACCTTATTTTCGGAAAAAAGGCAGGGGCTTTTACCTGAGCAGGGGCATTTATTAGAATTGATACAGTACAATTTGCATCTCTGGAAAGTTATGATCTGCTACTTCTGATAAAGGTGTTTGATACTTATTCTAAGACAGCATCTCTGTCAATTTGAATTTTGCTGCCCTCCTAAATGAGTTTAACTCTTAAAGGAAAGAGTTTGCTGCCCTAGACCCCCAATAACTCAAGGGAAGAAAGTATTTCGACATGAGTAATCTCCCATGAAGATATCCATACACCTTTAACAATAGTCTTAAAATGTAAATCCACAAACTTTAAATAAATAAGAGCAAATACTACATTTAAAGCTAAAAGATACCTTTGATGTAGTTTCAATAAATGTAAATTGCTTCAAATGATAGTCACTAGGTTCTTCATTAATTCAGCAGATCTGATGCCCTATAATTGTTCAGCTTTAGACCTGTCTGCTTGCAGTACAACTTGCATGACAACACCTTACTTAGTTGCCTATCACACAGTAACTTTAACCATCATCCTAATGGAAAGAGGGATGCTAACGAAGATTGCAACAGCTCTTGAGCTAAATCTAACAGGATTTCCCGTACCAACAGCGAAGCATAATTTTACACCTTTTCTTAAGCTTAGCATATTCTTCATTAGAACAACATAGAGCGCAAATAGAAAATGAAGATGGGAGCTTTTCAGCACAAAAGACCCTAGCTCACAGTAGACATATACCCTTGTCAAGTTCTAAGGAGTATAAAAAGGCCCTTACATGTGCTATTTCACCCTTTCTTCCACAACACAAGGATGTTTCAGTATTCCTTACCTTGTTCTGATCCCTCCAATACAGGATGTATCCATTGGGGTCCACTTTAAGGGTAACTGGGACCCCCAGCTGACTGCTCTGAAAGACACAAAATAAAACAATGTCATCAATGTGTGCAATAAAAAGTTCAATAAAAACAAGACCTGTCCGCGTTCAGGATAGCTTGCCCGACAGTGCCTTGCCTATCATGTAAAAAAGTTTAACATACAACTTTTAACATTTTGGTAACGCCGATGCCGTTGCCAATGATGACATCATCGCCAGCACCAGGGATAGTGCCATAGCTAGGGATAGTGCCATAGCTCTTCCCAAGCTAAAAATTCTGGAATTCAATTTGATCTCCTCTAACCAACCTTAACTACATTTTGTACCAAAAATCATCAAAATATACTGAAAGGTGTAAATCGTGTAAGACTTTATGGAGGGCACAAGTCTTGTCTATGGATGGATGGACAGATGGATGCAGTCTTGTCAGACTGATCACTATTTTGTCTGTTATGCCAAGCATCTGCCCCTGGTTAACTATGTATATACAAGGGCTGTTATGAGATGAAAAACAGCTGTTACGAAATGATAAAGAGTCATATTTACCAAACAACCTGATGACCAGGTTGTTTGGTAACTGATGACCAGGTTGTTTGGTAACTTTAACTCTTTATCGTTTCGTAACAGCTCTCTTTCATTTCGTAACATCCTTGAAAACATAGTTAACCATGTGTGAGTATCTTGTGGTCATGCTGCTATTTGTACAACCCAGTATGATCAAGAATAGCAACAGCAACTCATAAATAATTGATGCGCTTGCTATTTAGAAGCAATTACAGTAATCTGCTGGTAATCAGTGCATACTAAAACCAACAATAACTTGACAGATTTCCTGTCAGAGCAAAAATTTATTGCACATCTAATTTTTTCTTTTTTTAAGCTCCTCAGATAATTTGAACCCATAATTATAGCAGGGTCACTGCTGAGTGAGTGCACATATACTAGTCACATAGAGCCAGGGGAGGGGTGGGGAGAGGATTTTCTGTTAAATAAATGCAGCAGCTGTATGTATAGAAAAATTTGTGAAAAAGCTTCAAAGCAAAAAAGGAGCCCCAGTAGTTTAGAAGATTTAGTGTACATTAGTATGGATAGACAAACACAATGCCAGCAAGTGGGAAAACACAATACCCCACCACTACATGTGACCAGGTATAAAAGAGAGTAAGTGAAAACAGACTTTGGTGAATTTGCACAGCTCCTGCACCATCTGATCCAAATAATTTTAGTATAAAACTACAGAAAGCATATTCTTACAGGAAACCAATCAAACAACAGAGAGCCGAGAACCTGGCCTAGCGGACTGAGTGTTCGCCTTTCATCGGGGCTCATGGGTTTGACTCTCAAGGTCAGCACTTGTTAGATCAATTTCCTCAAATCCACCGTGTGCCCTGAGCATGAAAAAGTGGTATGGCGGTGATGGTGGGAGATCACAGTGCTGCTGAGCACCCTTCTGTCTTCCTGTATCAAACCAGCTAAACTGAACCACAGGGTATAATCGATTCCGCTAATTTTCGCTTCCTGCAGAGACTGTACATCATATTTGGCTTCTGCCGAGACTGTCCGCGATCTCCTTCTTCCTGCCGAGACTTCTGTACATGATAAATGGCTTCCTGCAGAGACTATCCGCGTGATTCTCCTTCCTGCCGAGGCTCTCGGCAGGAAGCAGAGTCATGTGGACAGTCTTGGCAGGAAGCCATTTTTCAAGGACAGTATTCCCTGCAGGAAGCAAGAGATTGCAGACAGTCTCTGTGGAAGCCAAATATGATGCACAGTCTCTGCAGGAAGCGAAAATTGGTGGACTGGTTTACACTAGGTTTACACCCTGTGTGAACATGTACTAGCAAACACAGAAAGGTAAAGTGCCTGTCGTGACTGTGGCCTCATTGAATAAACACCAGGATAAACAGTGTACTGACCCTCCAAGAGCAGTCTGATCTGCATTTAGAGTAAATATTTAGGGAAATGATGGTACTTTGATATTTAGCCATAAGACATCTCTGTGCTCTTGAAAGTACATGTAAACATACATATGTAAATTGTGTTAGACTGTGTTTTTGTTTACACTGTAATGTGTGATATCCTTTCGCTTACATTTTTCAGTGGCGACATGGGAAAACCGAAAAACTGCCATACACATGATTATCACAGATTCAGATTAGCTTATGCACTTGTGCTTTTGATCAGGCACTGTATGAGGTTTTTACAGCCCAGATAAACAATAAGGGCTTGATCAAACTGCATATGTGCACAGGATTGTGCCAGAGTTGTGTTGTTTACATAATGCCAACATGTGAGTTTTCACCTGAACCGCTAGCATAATTTTTATGTTCAACAGAGCTCATAATTGAGCAATATATTTGCAGGAAAAAGTGCCTTATGTCAAATCAGTGGAGAATATTGATAATTTCAGATTTTACAGTCTTTTCAACTGTATTAGTCATTTTGTGTTAATGCGGTAAACGATGAGGTTGAAACAATCCAGAGGCTTACGAACCATTATAAGTCTGGTCAGACACAAACACAAGGTGTCTGGATTATGAGTCTAGCAAATAAATATGAGCCGCAACACGACTAAACCAACAAAGTTACATGTGCGCCCAGCTAAGACACAGATCAGCCTGAGCATCCGCCCAGTCTGATCAGTCTTAGCTTTGCGCTTACAGGGAAGCTAAGGACCTAAGCCAGCTCCATGCGGACAGCAAAGACTAATCAAAAAGCTGATTTGAGTCTTCCCTAGGTGCACATGCCATTTTGTTGTGTCACGGCTCATATGATCAACCTTAACAAATTTATTCAGTTATATTTTTTTACCTTCCAAAATCCCACAAATCTAGGTGTGTCTTGTAAGACAGGCCTAAATTTAGGACTGTTGTGGAAGGAAATCTTGATCTTGCATTAGAAGGATTGTTTATTAGGAAGGGAACAACCTGTGTTATACCAGATGGATGGATGACTTGCATATCCCAGTCTAAAAATTCATCTTACAAGATGGATCTAGAGTTTTGAGATTGTTTTGGAGGGGAAAACCCCATCTTATAGTTGAATAACACAAGACTAACTGGATATTTGGGGAATTTTGGAAGTGAAAACAACCTGTCTTATAGCTGAATAAATAAGCTAACAAGAACACACCGGGTAGGCGGCAATCGAAAACCCTCTTACCCATCGATTAACGTGGATCAAAAACTGTTAGAAATAGCGTTTTTGATTGCAAATTGGTGACAATTTGCAATCTAAAACCCTGTTTCTAATGGTTTTTCATCCGTGTTTGTCGACTGCATGAGCGTTTTTAACTGCCGCCTACCCAGTGTGAAGATGGTGTTTGTCAAAACAGTCAATCATTGAAGGACTGAGCAACATCAGACTTAGTGGGATACTGCGATGCATTCCCTATATGTATAAATTCACGCAAAATGCATCATATTCACAACCCTACAATAGGCCAGCCCTAAATCTTTCAGTCAGGGGTAAAATCTTGTTTCTGCAATAATTGATACACTGTTTACAGAAAAACTTCACAACTGAATATGTCTAGCGATATACAAAAGGATACATGTACCTTTTCATGTGCCACAGCAAAAGAAGTTTGGGTATAATTATATTGCTCAGGGCTCAGTTGAGCTTTTGTCACTGGTGTTAAACTTTTGTCTGTTGTAAGTCAGTCACAAAAAAAAGTTTATTTGAGCCCTGACACTACAAAACCAACATAGAGGTTGTGCGCCCAGCGAAGACTGAGATCAGCCTGGGCATCCCCCAGTCTGATCAAAGTTTTCGCTGTCTGCATGGAAGCTGCATAGACCCTTAACTATCATTTAAGCGCTTAGCAAAGATTCTGATCAGACTGGGCAGATGCCCAGGCTGATCTGAGTCTGAGCTGGGCGCACAACCACTTTGTTGGTTTTCTCATGTTGCAGCTCATTTTCTGTATAAACTGCAAAGACAGACTTTTTAACAGATAGCCGCAAAAGCTATAAATAGAAAAAATTCATTTCCGATCTTATATATTCAACCAAATTAAAAACGCAACACTTAATTTATCCTACATTTTATAGTTCAATTTATATGCAGATTATTTTCAATTTAGTATCTTAGATAAACCAGGACTTAATGTTAAGAAACGGATCATGCCTCAGCAAGAACTATCGAGCTTCCCGAGTTTTAAAAGTCTAGAATAAGGGTATAATTACCGCATAACTGGATGCATACTTCAAATTTTGTGTGCCATCAACCAGAACTAGTCAGCTAAACTTTTTTTATAACTCACAGTCAGTCTACAACACGTGTACAAAGCATCAATGGATGGTACTGGAAATGTCACTGGCCACATGGCTCACACTTACACCAGTATGCAACTTCAAAAGTGCAAATGACAGTTTCACTCTTTCTTCAGTCTTTTAAAAATTGGGCAGTTAATATACATTTCTCGTTCAAGCATGAATTGGGTGTGAATTTCAAGAACAGAAAAATTAATTCCAGACACCAAAGAAATGAAATTAATAATAATTTGCATACGAGATGGGTTGTGAAATATTGAGCGAAGAGTTGCATTTTTAATTCATTGGAGTATAAATAATGCTTCAAGGCTAAGGTAGCAATATTACGACTACAAGAGAATGGGAAATCACTGAAAATTAATTCATATAAAAAAACAGAGTTTTCAAAAATTTTAGGAAATGTGCTCCTGAGTCTTGAGAGAGGAGCACAACATACGTTTTTATGGACTGAACTGTCTTCTCTGGAGCACTGTCACTGTAATCATGAGCTAGCATTTTCATTGATGACAGAAAATCCTAAAAAGTATGTGCACGGCTGGTAATGTCGTAAGGGGCGATCAAAAGTTATGCATATTAAATCCTTACGAGAGTTTCCGGACATGAGCAACGGGAGCGAACAACAAACAACAAACATGTCACGTAGGCGAATTTATCATTTATTATGATGCTCTCAGGTAAATATTCCAAAATCGGACAATGCTATTCCCAACAATTAGCATTTTTGCGCAATCGAAAGAGGTCACAGAGGTTAATAACAAAAGAGTGTGTCTAAAAATCCAGTTCTCCTGGATGAGGGGGGTTGTTGATTTATCTGTTTTGACCTTGAAAACGCGTGTTTTAGGCGTAAATTTATATGTTTAGTGAGACAAAAATACTAACTACGAATATTTTTTTATGTCTTAATAGAAAGTCATTAAAATTCGGTTTATAAAGGTTGATATTTTAAAAAATAGGAAAAAATTATGATTTACGAGATCGACTCTCCCTTACGGGTCGGTTACCCCTTACGGGTCAATTTGGTTTATGTTCTGATTATCCAATAACCAACGGAATACTCTTAAAGTCTCTGTTGATGGGTCTTGGTAAAATGCTCGAGCATCAATCAAACTCCAAAGACACTTGAAATCATCCCCGGCATTTTACAAGCATTCATGCACTACCTAGTCACTTGTAACCATGGCCCTCCCAGTCCCAGTGAGTAACAGTGTCTTTGATCCCTGCTAAAAGCCCAGCACTGTGGGGACATTCAGTTGTTATATGACGCCCCCCCCCCAGCCGGGCCGGGTAGCGCAATCGGTAGGGCACCTGACTCGTAAGGCAGAGGTCCTGGGTTCGAATCCCGGTCTGGCCACATACTTTCGTTTCTCCTTCCGCTGATTCAAGAAGGGCAGTTGTCAGTTACTGGCGAAAGTATGTGCACTTAGTACTGGTTAACCGCTTAGGAGGTCTAAGCCTGCCCAGGAACAGTGTGGTTAGGTTAACTGACCGTCCCGACATGACCTTAGTTGTTTACCGTGGACGTTAAGCATCAAATCAACCCCCCCCCCCGCATTATGTTATATTGTCATTGCACTGCCATGTTTACCTATATATATATGAAACCTATGGTATTTCCTCCGCACTGCTCTATCCCCCGCCCTGCTCCAGGGCAGGTTACAAATGCCTAGTGCATTAGCTCGAAATAACATAATTTTGGGACTATTTAAAACAGAGACAGCATTGTTGCTGGTACGAGAATCACCCTATGGCTGTTGAGGTGATATACATCGATAGCTGTATTTCCATGGCTTGGAAATTAGAATCACAGTAAATAGCCAACCACTATTTTTGGAATTTGTGATGGCGAAATTTTTTGATTATTGTTTAACGTCCCGGTAAACAATTTTTCAGTTATGTTGGGACGGAGCCACCTCTTCCTGGGTATTACCAGTACTTTTGGGGAGAAAATGTCTCTTGTTCAAGGAAACAACACACTCGGGAGAGGATCGAACCCCTGACCCCCCGGTCCTGAGCAAAACGGATTTTGACAGAGAATTACAGCTTTTGACTGAGCTATAGTTATAATGAGAATAGTTTTTAGATATCTACTGAGACTGTAAGGCTGTCTATAGCCTCGTTTGACATCAGTTTTTTGTTTGTTATTTTTGCCTGTACGGTAAAGAATTGGTCGACAGCACAGGTAGCACATTTGTTAATAACCCTGTGGTATACCTTTATCATCTCACTGCCGGTATTGATTTATGTTTTTAACCTCGCCCATGACAAACCCTGTCATTGTTTTTCAGGGAATTGATTACAGCCTTTCAACGATGGGCTTTAAGGGAAAACGAAAGCCTGGACTACGACTGTCGTACAAGAAACCATCAGGGTTTTATAGATCTTCAAAAACTGGAAAGCTCATTCAATCCCCATTTAAGTCTCCAACACCAAAGAACACCACACCCACAAAAACTAAATGTCTCATTTCAGATGGTTAATTAAAAAAAATATTCTTATTTTTGCCCCAATGGTATTGCAATAATTCGTCTCGTAATGGGCAATCGTCTCGATAGGGGCATCCGATGTCGTAAGGGGTAATAGTTACCAAAAGCTCGTCGCGGTAACAATGTGGCACCAAAAAGTTAACGCTGGTTGATTTTGCTTGAAAGATAGTGGGGAAAGAATACAATAACTTACAACCATAAAGCAGTTTAGACCATTTGTTGTAAAGAATACCTGTGAAAACAATCACGAAAACTGATTACACGGCTACAACATATATGGGAGAACCTAGATTACACGTCAGCTATTGACTGTCAGACGTCTGATTCTTTCGTTTCTTGTGCAGAAATGATTATTGTTGGGAATCACATTCTCCTTTTGCCTATATTGTGTTGCGAAGCAGTAAAAACAGATAAAATATTGGTACTTACGTAGCGGTTGCCATAGTAGTTCGCCCCCGTTGCTCATTTCCGGAAACTCTCGTAAGGATTTAATATGCATAACTTTTGATCGCCCCTTACGACATTACCAGCCGTGATGTGTAACTGTTTAATCGTGGTGATAGCCTAGCATATATAGGTTACTTAGCATGTAAAAATCTAATCTGCACCTTAAAGTGTCATAATTGTGACAATCTTTTTATGCAAATAACTACACAAAGAATTTCTTATGAACTCTTGACTTTTTCATCTGGCCTGCTATGCTGTCACACATCCTTAAAGTGCTTGGATTCTCTACTCTGTTTAAATGTTTTTAGTGTGTTTTAAGAGTCGCTTTGGTCAGTCCTCCAAATAAGATAGATTCGCAGGGAGAAATGAGCCGCGACACGACAAAACCAACAATGTGGTTGTGCGCCCAGCGCAGACTCAGATGAGCCTGGGCATCCGCCCAGTCTGATCAGAGTCTTCGCTGTTCGCATAGAGGTAGCTTAGACCCTTAGCTACCCTTTAAGCGCTTAACGAAGAGTCTGATCAAACTGGGCAGATGTCCAGGCTGATCTGAGTCTACGCTGGCCACACAACCACATTGTTGGTTTTGTCGTGTCGCGGCTCAAATTATTTTCCATACATAATGGCTCTAATGATGGGCCACACTCTACCTCATCTGCAACTCAGTTCAGATTTTTCAAACCATTCTGTTGTAACAACATTCTCACAGGGTATAATCGATTCCGCTAATTTTCGCTTCCTGCAGAGACTGTACATCATATTTGGCTTCTGCCGAGACTGTCTGCGAACTCTTGCTTCCTGCAGAGACTACTGTCCTCGAACATTGGCTTCCTGCCGAGACTGTCCGTGTGACTCTGCTTTCTGCCGAGAGCCTCGGCAGGAAGCAGAATCACGCGGACAGTCTCTGCAGGAAGCCATTTATCATGTACAGAAGTCTCGGCAGGAAGCAAGAGTTCGTGGACAGTCTCGGCGGAAGCCAAATATGATGTACAGTCTCTGCAGGAAGCGAAAATTAGCGGAATCGATTATACCCTGTGATTCTCTTGCCTAATGTAATCATTATGGTGTGTCTGTCTCTGAATATTACAAAACTTTGGTGTACATTTTGAAATTTCACTGCACTAACTATACTATGCTTATATCTGGAGACAATTCTGAGATGTGGTGTGGATGGGGGTGCGGAGGGAATGAAAGGCCTGTAAACCGCTAAAAAGATTTCTGCCTCCAGAAGGAAAAGGAATTGAATCTGGGCTGTTATCTAAACAGGCAAGGACTTAGCCCGCTCCTATGACTTCAAGATAATTTCTATACAACAAGAGGCCCAAATGGGCCTGATATCGCTCACCTGGCTATTATGCAACGGGACCATTCTGATACAAAATTGGTCCAATTCCACTGAGATTTTCTTATTTTCACATTTTGCTACTTTTAGTAACAGAGGCCAGCTTGCCTGGTCTTTATTTATTTACTTTTGAAACATCTCAATGCGAGAATCATTTTGCCACAAATTTCATCAAAATCCATCCAGGGGCTACTGAGATATTGCCAGTTTCATGTTTTGTGCTATTTTTAGTAACGGCAGATGGCGGCCATCTTGGATTGCCAAAATGCAAAAGATCGAAAAGCCTTCATGCAAGGACCATTTTGACACAAATTTGGTCCATTTCCATAGTAATTTTCCAATTTTCACATTTTGCTATTTTAAGTAACACAGGCCAACTTGACATATCTATATTTGTTAATTTTTGAAACACCTCAATGCAAGAATCATTTTGACACAAATTTCATCTAAATCCATTCAGCGGTTACTGAGATATATTCATTTTCATGTTTTGTGCTATTTTTAGTAACGGCAGATGGCGGCCATCTTGGAATGCCAAAATGGAAAAAATCGAAAAAGCTTAATGAAAGGAACATTCTGACACAAAATTAGCCCAATTCCATTGACATTTTCTAATTTTCACATTTTTCTATTTTTAGTAACAGAGGCCAATATGACTGGTCTACAGTTAGATATTTTTGAAACATCTCAATGCAAGAATCATTTTGACACAAATTTCATCAAAATCCATTCAGTGGTTACTGAGATATTGTCATTTTCATGTTTTGTGCTATTTTTAGTAACAGCAGATGGTGGCCATCTTGGAATGCCAAATTGCAATTAATCGAAATGACTTCATGCAAGGAACATTCTGACACGTAATTGGTCCAATTCCATTCAAGGGTTCTTGGGTAACTGTCATTTTTATGTTTGTGCTATTTTTAGTAACACCAGATGGCAGCCATCTTGGAATGCCAAATTGCAATTACTCGAAATGGCTTAATGCAAGGAACATTCTGACACAAAATTGGTCCAATTCCATTCAAGGGTTCTTGAGTAATTGTCATTTTTATGTTTGTGCTATTTTTAGTAACACCAGATGGCGGCCATCTTGGAATGCCGAATTGCAATTAATCGAAACGGCTTCATGCAAGGAACATTCTGACACAAAATTGGTCCAATTCCATTCAAGGGTTCTTGAGTAATTGTCATTTTTATGTTTGTGCTATTTTTAGTAACGGCCCCCATGGTGGCCATCTTGGATAGTCAACTGGCACAAAATTGAAATAATTCCATTCAAGAACCATTTTTGACCAAATCTGGTCAGAATTGGTTGCATTTTCTTGAGATATTGACATTTGAGCAAAATCGGTCTTGTAAACGCTAAGTAGGTCACTGTGACCTAATTCCGCTATAGATTTTTTTTATTTTTACAATTTTTAATACCAAGGCCCCATTTATGTTCCATGCAAACTTTCAACCAAATATACCAAACGGTTCTGGAGAAGAAGTTGATTTTGTTGTTTTTGCTATTTTTAGTAACGGCGGCCATCTTGGATTCTTGACCTGACCCAATTTTACAATTTTGAAACCCTGCAGTCTGGTCATGCTCCATGTGAAATTTGAGATCCATGGGTTCAGTGGTTTTAGAGAAGAAGTTGTTTGAAGTTGTTTAAATAGGTCCTTTTTTGACATTGGCATTTGAGCAAAATTACATTCATAAACAGAAAGTAGGTCACTGTGACAAAACTCCGCTACAGATTTTTTTCATTTTTACAATTTTGAATACCAAGGTTTTACTGATGTTCCATGCCAAAATTCAGACAAATATACCCAGTGGTTCTGGAGAAGAAGTTTATTTTGTTGTTTTTGCTATTTTTAGTAACGGCGGCCATCTTGGATTTTCAACCTGACCCAATTTTACAATTCTGAGACCCTGGAGTCAGGTCATGCTCCATGTGAAATTTGAGAACCATGGGACCAGTAGTTTTACAGAAGAAGATGTTTGAATATTTGTTTTTAGGTGTTGACGGACACATTGTGTGACGACGCACGACGCACGACGCACGCCGGACGCATTGGTATGACAATAGCTCACTATGGCCCTTCGGGCCAGGTGAGCTAAAAATTATGTTGTGGCCCCTCATTTTGTAAAGTGAGCCTATATTACAGTAAAAGAACCTATGATATTGTTAAAGGTTGATCTGTCAGACAAGATGATCATCAATTCAATATAACATCAGTCTTGGAAAAAAGGGAGGGGTGTTTATTACAGCAGGGGCATTTATTAAGATTCATATGGTACATGCTGAAGAAAAGAGCATTTACATTGGACTGAGGCCTATAGTACTGATTTCTTTTTTTTTTTACTCCTCTTTGTTTTCTTTGCATAATGTGAAAATCAAGTTCAACAATTAGTTTGATGATTTAGTTTCTTCTCCCTGTGTTGAGATAGTAATTTTCAGTAAATTATCTTGAGAGTCTGGCCAGCAATATAGATGATATGTCTATAACTGCTAAGTACCATAATCACCCTAAATACTGGGAAAAAAGTGTGAGCAAATAATGTAGACCCAGATCAGACTGCTCCTTAGGAGCAGTCTGATCACTGTCTGCACTGTTTGCCACTCCAATTACAATTCTACGATAATAAAATCAAGTTGTTCAAAATTTAGGATAACATTATTGCAACAAGGTGCAGTGCTCCAACAATTAGGAGGTTTACGGTAATTTATATTTGTTTTCTCCAAATCCAATAATCCCAGCATCAACTGGACATAACTTACCCAATAATTGCTAGATGAAAGCCAAGGAATGCCAATTATTGTAGTTGATGTAGAGCTCCTAATATGTCAAATTCAGAAGACAAAATTGAGCTGTTTCTTTATTTTACCCCCACCGAATCCCACCCCTGTAGAGACTACAAGGTGAAGCTTCAATGAACTGATTCCATGTAAAAATGCTTTTTCCTTTAAGCACTTTCTGCTACTGTTATAAATATAAACAGTTTACCCAAAAATGATTGCTGTGGGCTCAACAATGAATATACTTGTAACCAACAGTCTAGAATTAACAATAACTTCATAACTTCTGATTATTATTTTTTTGAGCATAATTACAGTGTGAAAGGTTTTTGTCTAAGAAAACACGGTTGAAGCTGGCCTGGCCAATATCTTGCCAAACAAAGCCTCAGTTATAGACCTGCTCCTGCCATCCATCTGCTTTAAATGCATATAGATCTAAAAGAAAGCTAACTCTAGAAGGAATAATTTTTACATCAAGTAATTGCAGAGTTACCCAAGAAACACAAGTGTTTAATATTACTTTGAAGCTTTGACTGCACATTTTGATTAAGAAGTCGAAACAAAATGCTTCAAGCATTTTTCTATGAACTTCTTAGTTGAGGTGCATAACACCAAATGAATGGATTGATGATCTGAGATTCTCTACACACTCTTCAACAGTATTTCAGTCATATCAGGGCCAATCTATTCTATTCTATCCCATAACCTTACTAGGTCGTTGGGGCACCACAGATGACTTCCAAACAATCCCTTTCCACCTTGTCCTCTCTTCAGCTGCCCTAGTTGAGCTGGCAAAATCCATTCCTGTCCACTCCTTGATATTGTCTTCCCACCTCTTCTTCTGTCTACCTCTTCTTCTTTTTCCTTTCACTGTGCCCTGAAGAATTGTCTTTGCTAAACCAGTAGACCTTGAGACGTGGCCAAACCACCTTAGTTTCCGTTTCTTGACCAGCGTCAGGAGTTCATCATATTCTCCAATAGCTGCTTGGATCTTCCTGCAAACCTTCTCATTGGTTATATGGTCCTTGTACGAAATGTTCAGTAACCTTCGGTAGCATCTCATCTCAAAGGCCTGCGTTCTTTTCTCTAACTCTGCTGTCAAGGTCCACGATTCACAGGCATACAGAAATATGGAAATGACAAGAGAGCGCATAAGTTTCACCTTTGATCCAAGAGATATGTTGTTATCTCTCCAAATTGGTTTCAGCTTGGTAAGAGCTGAAGTGGCTTGTGCAATCCTTGAGAGAACCTCCTCAGGGCCAATGGGAGGGTGATAATGGAAGGAAGAAAGGCTGTGTGCAATGAAACCCAATTTAGGATTGAAAATATTTCCACCTTCTGGAATCGATCTCGAGACAGCTAGATCAGCAGGTCAGCGCTTGGCCCACTGAGCTACTAGGACTCCTGACCTTGCACAAATGCTAGTGTTTATTCTAAATAGGACTCATTCATTGATGTTTACCCTATCGGTCATTTTTATAAACCGATGCGCCATCACCAAATTTCAACTGAGTCCCACCACTAACTCAGAGCATGATACCTAGTGTAGACCTTGCACATTTATTTCAGGGTGTCTCATGCAAAAAATTTGGGTATCTGGGAATTGTGGCACAATTATTGTGCTATAAATGACAGATACAGCACAGTTCAACTGCTAATACATGACCTTTAGCAAGTGGACTATCAACCATACAGGCAGGTAGACATGATCTATCTCACTTATAGTATGATACCATGTGTAGTCATTACAAGTTTCCTGGTATCTCATGCTAGAGATCTGAGTATCTGAGGAGTGTGCTAAACCTCTGGTGAACAAACTCAGTGTTCCTGGATACACCGGGGCCTCCTTTTTGTGCATGTCAATTGTAAGCCCCTCCCACCTGCCCCAAACCCCTCTCCCTTATAAACAGTGACAGGCACTTTGAATTTTCAATCTTTACAGCTCTGCTAGAGGTACAGTTCCAGTCTAAGACACTGGGTAAAATCAATTTATAGCTCTCCATTAAGACTGATCAAATCTGATCTACTTATTTACCCTGTGAGTAACAGTGGTTCTGTGGGGTAAAGCATTCTTACTGGTTCCTTGTGAAATACAACCTGGTACAGTGAATGTGGAGATAATGCACGTCATTTGCAACTCTTGCTACCCCAGGTTAAGGAACTGCCAGAGATTGTGGGGTATGTACTGCGCTTTATTGTAGCCTCATCTTGGCAGTGCAGGGGCTTTTACCTTCCTACATCAAATTAGTCAAGACAATATTAACAGCAACCTTAGCCATGAGGGCAAAGGCTTTTAACAGATATTTGATACAAAAAAAATTATTCCTGCAATGCATCCAATCGGGATCTGCAGAGAAAATCGAAGTTACCACTATTCCCTGAGCATGTGGTAGCTGGGCTGCAAATGACTATGCATTATGCAAGAGTAAAGGCATTTTCCCCACCCTTCCCAGTGCTTAGCATGTGGTGAAAAATGACTGGTGTAGCAGATCTCCACCGAAAGACTTTTATTTGGAGAAGTGTCCAAGTGACAGATCAAAAGCAGAACTCTTGTGTCACTTGCCCTGCCAGTAACTGTGTTTCCTCGAGCAGTGCCCAAATGCACCTTTAAAACTTTACTTTCCTATCTTTTGTGGGTGTGACCATCATCCCAGTGTCTAGCTAACTGGGTAAAGATATCAGAGGACACTCCTGAAGTTTAGTGTTATCTCATAAATCTGTCATAAGCAAGCCATGAACTGAATATTTTTCTGTCAAATAAATACATCATGATCACACAGAAGCTTGTAATGCCCCTCAGTGATCTGACATTGATGCGCATAGTGAAGAGCAAAACGTTGTTTTCAGCCTGAAAAACTAAATTATGCTTACATCATCCCATTTTATGAATTTATTCCCTTTCACTAAACTTTCCGGAACACAAATTGGTTTCAACTGAACAACATGAACAGCTGGTTTTGCTCCCGCCATAGTGAATTCATAGTGTGTACATCCGAACGATTTAGGACACTGAAAGTGATTTTCTATGTATGGATTGTTCCATAAATAAACAGGGTATTCCCCATAATGAGGTCAAACGTATTTTATGTTTTTGATTGACAATTACAGATAAATTAATTATATATTTATTAAAATCGTTGATACTGGCTAGAATGCTCTTCTGTTGTAGCAGTTTTAGTGCGCGATAAGCAAATATTCAGTCCGGAATAAGGAACAAAATGGACTGATCCTAAAAAGGTAATATGATCATGTGACATGATCGAAAATGGCGGACGTCTATCAGGTAATTGACAGTGGGCGTGGCCACTGACAGACTAACTTGCTATATTTTTGGGGGAAATTAAAATTCATAAAATAAAATAAAAAAAAAACAACAAATATTGTTGTTTCAATAAGCAAAGTCAGTGGACAGTAATGTTTGTCTATCAATAGGGCTTAATCATTTATAAATAAAAGTCATCTGAGTTACCACAAACTATGAGTGAAAGTGCAGATTGAGTTCATTTGAGTTATTTTGAAAATAGAGTTTGGCTTAAGCCAGTGCTAGGGGGGCGTGGCTGGTGTCGCACATTTCATTACTGTTCATGAACAGACTCAAACCGAGTCTGCTATTTCCTGTTCTTTGTTGTAGTCCTTGCAGCCCATGCTTCCAAAGGATCTTAATTACTATTCAGGACTTATTCAAACATGGCAAGGCAGTAACACTAAGCGTAAAAAATTACCAGCATTACTGATTTTTTTATCAAATGCCTTTTCAAGACATTAGGGTTATACCATTAGAATGTCTTTTGTTTCTTTTTTGCATATTTCATACTTTGTCATATCTTTTTTTACTTTTTGGGTCTTTTTTTTTTTTATTCATTTTATTTCAATAATTTTCACTGTAACATACACTGATTTTAAATCGATCACTAGTCTCTATAAACTGAATTAAATAATTCTAAATTAAGTTTCAAAGTGTACTATAGCCTCCTATTTTAATTAACATTTCGTCTCCGTATGTACTTTGGTTTGTCCAAAGGCTGTACATGTACTTGTGCTGCAGTTTTGATATCAAGCATATCATCCAATTGAAATCATTTTCTCCTTTGTTGCTTGCCATATAGATAGTTTTTTAAACAGGAACATATGTTTAGTAGACATCATATTTGACCCAATAGCTGTGCATGCCTTAAAGGGCAACTGAACTGTTTTCTCCACTTTCTTCAGAAATACAGCTATTAATGAGAGAAACAGAGTGCTGAAAACCCATGATAAAATCTGACCCAAACTGTAATTACTGACAATTAAAGTTTAAGCAAATTAGACTTTAAGCCCTGCCCATTTGATTTTAAGCCCTGCCCACTTTTTCTCACCTTATTCTGATTCAAAATATTTAGTTTAAACAATATTTAAAATTCATTTCTTGTTTTGTACTAATCATATTCACACATACATATCAAAATATTTGATTTTTTTTTTTCATAAGGTGATGTAACTTGTCTGGCTAAATCTATTTCAGGAGAAAAAAATATGAAAAACATTATACCATGTTAATCATAATAAAGCCCCCTGCTCTAATAAATGCCCCCTGCTTCTTTTCCTAAATTAATGTTATATTGATTTGCATGAATTCCTATTTGCTTCTTTGGATGAAGTAGCTCTTTTGAAATGGAAATTACTCAAGCTGAAAGGAAAGAAATTTGCTCCTAGAGGAGCAAATTTGTTCCTTTTAAGAGTTGACCCCTATTCCTATTGAAAAGGAAAGCAAATATAACTTTCTCTGAAAGTATACCCACTCACCTTAATACTGTTTAATGGAGGTATTTTAGCAGTGGCTGAGTTATAATACAATTTAGGCTCTAAATAATGACCCTACCCAACCTCTTTGTAAAATGCAATGCCTCCAGGGCATCAAATAGGATTAATACGGTATGTAGAATTCTTTTTAAAGTTTTAGTAATATGAATTTATCAAAGGATGTCATAAAAGTCCTTGCATGTTTTCAGCTAATTATAAAATTTAAATTCCTTATAACTTTTTAACCCTCGGAAAATTATAAAATTGAATTCCTTGTAACTTTTTAACCCTGAATTTCAACATTGTTTTAGATAAACCAATACCGGCGATTTCTAGTGAATGTTAAAAAAACAGTAACTGTTCAGTAGCCTTTAATGAGCACACAATACCGACATTATTGAAAGATTACAAGTGCATATATTTTTACTGGTTTATGCCTTTTATTGCTTGCTTGCATATGCTGAAACCGGTAAACTGTAGAATCTTTTAGTTTCATTTGATGAGGTTCTGCATTCTTCAGTGAATGTGCTTACAACTGCTTGATGCTTTTACTATCAAATTCTGCTTGTATTGATAAAATCATTCTTTGAAATGTGCATTTATAAGGAGAAAGTTTACTTAATTAGGGCCCCGCCAGACGAAGTCTGCGGAGGCCCAATAGTAATCACCTTGTCCGTCCGTCCGTCCGTCTGTCTGTCCGTCCGTCCGTCCGTCCGCCAGTCCGTCCATCTGTCTGTCATCATTTCATGTCCGCTCAATAACTCTCAAATCGTTACAGATAGTTTCACGAGACTTGATACAAATGTAAAGCATCATCAGACAATGTGCAGAGAGCAAGAACCATAACTCTGCCTACAATTTTTACTGAATTATGCTCCTTTGAAATTTTGAGTACTGAAATCGTGTCCGCTCCATAACTCCGAAACTGTTAAAGATATTTTCATGAGACTTGGTATAAATGTACAGCATCATCAGATGATGTGCAGAGAGCAAATACCATAACTCTTCCTACAATTTTTACTGAATTATGCCCCTTTGAAATTTTGAGTACAGAAATCGTGTCCGCTCCATAACTCTGAAACTGTAAAGATATTTTTCATGAGACTTGGTACAAATGTAAAGCATTATCAGTTGATGTGCAGAGAAGAAGCATAACTCTGCCAACATTATTTACTGAATTATGCCCCTTTGAAATTTTGAGTACAGAAATTGTGTCCACTCCATAACTCTGAAACGGTTAAAGATATTTTCACGAGACTTGGTACAAATGTAAATCATCATCAGATGATGTGCAGAGAACAAAAACCATAACTTTGCATACAATTTTTACTTTGAAATTTTGAGTACAGAAATCGTGTCTGCTCCATAACTCTGAAATCGTTAAAGATATTTTAACAAGACTTGGTACAAATGTAAAGCATCATCAGACGATTTGCAGAGAACAAGAACCATAACTCTGCCTACAATTTTTACTGAATTAAGCCCCTTTGAAATTTTGAGTACAGAAATTGTGTCCGCTCCATAACACTGAAATGGTTCAAGATATTTTCATGAGACTTGGTACAAATGTAAATCATCATCAGACGATGTGCAGAGAACAAGAACCATAACTTTGCATACTAATTTTACTGAATTATGCCCCTTTGAAATTTTGAGTACTGAAATCGTGTCTGCTCCATAACTCTGAATTCGTTAAAGATATTTTAACGAGACTTGGTACAAATGTAAATCATCATCAGACGATTTGCAGAGAACAAGAATCATAACTCTGCCTACATTATTTACTGAATTATGCCCCTTTGAAATTTTGAGTACAGAAATTGTGTCGGCTCCATAACTCTGAAATCTTTAAAGATATTTTTACGAGACTTGGTACAAATGTAAAACATCATCAGAAGATGTGCAGAGAACATTTTGAAATTTTGAGTACAGAAACCGGTTCATAACTCTGAAACCATTAGAGATAATTTCATGTGACTTGGTACAAATGTAAAGCATTATCAGTCAATATGCAGAGAACAAGAACCATAACTCTGCCTACATTATTTACTGAATTATGCCCATTTGTAATTTTGAGTACAGAAACCGTGTCCGCTCTTTAGTTCTGAGACGGTTAGAGATATTATCACAAGACTTGGTACAAATGTAAAGCATCATCAGGTGATGTGCAGAGAACAAGAACCATAACTCTGCCTACATTTTTACTGAATTATGCCCCATTGTAATTTTAAAAAATAGAAATCAGGTCCATCTAGCTTTAAAACCATCAAAGATATTTTCATAAAACTTGTACATAATATAAAGCAATGTGCAGAGAATAAGAACTGTAACTCCATCTACATTAATTTTTTTACTGAATTTTTCCCCTTGCTAGTTTACAGTCTAGCAAACGTGTTTGCTCTCTAACTTTAAAACTGTTTAAGATATTTTCACAAAACTTGGTACAAATATAAACATCATCAGACAATGTGCAGAGAAAAAGAACCATAACTACACCTTCCCTTTGTTATTTGAGGTATGGAGATCTTGTCTGCTGTTTAACTTTAAAGCCTTTGAAGATATTTTTCATGAAACTTGGTACAAATATAAAGCATCATTAGATGATCTGAAGATGTGCTGAATGCAAGAATGGTAACATCAGTTTCCTGCTTCACAGAGTTGTTGCCCATGCTTTAATCAATCATAATTGTGTATTTTGCCCATATCTTAATGACACTGCCAGAGGCTTAATTTCAAACTGAATATGAAGGAACAACATGATAATAGAAGGCTGGTATTGTTATTTCTGGTTGGGCACATTCGACCTAAATGTCATCAGTAGTTTCATAAAGGCGGGGCCCTTTTAGTTATCATGTTTCTAGTTCACACTCAGGCTGCCATTCTGATGGATGGACAGATGACTTGAGATATTACCTCCTTTTCAGCAGTATTTCAGCCATATCAGGACAATGGGAGGGTGATAATGAAAATGCCAATAATGAAAGGATGTGTGTAAACCCCTTTACAGTTGAAATGATTTCTGCTGCCAGCAAGAATCAAACCTGGAACTGCTAGATCAGCCAGCACTTAACCCACTGAGCTACCAGGGGTCGTTGCCATTTTGATTAAGAGGGCCAGGAGGCCCTGTATCGCTCTCCTGAGTAAAAAGATACAAGGTCAAATTAGTGTCATCATTTGAACAAACCTGATAGTACATGAATCCCAAATGCAGCATATCAGTTTCATTGTGATGAGTCATTAGGCAGAAGAAGATTTTTTAAGGTTTAAACCATATATGGGCATGACAGACATCTTGATTTGTGATCAGAAATGTGACCAAAACCATTTAGGCAAACTCAAGGGTGACAACCTATGTCATAGCGCTGATGTCATAATCGTTTTATCAGCAGCCTTAGTAAGGTAAATATTTTGCATAATGAAGGCTTAGCAAACACTGAAACCAAATAGCTAGTCGATTAGGTACCTATAGATGTTTTGGACTCAGTATTACCAGAATTCACCATAAAATACTTGCTTAATCTGAAAACACTTCACTACAGTGATCTGTATCGACTCTGCCTTAATGCATGTTTATCTCAGCTGTCCACATCAAAAATTATAGTGAGATTTTTTTAATGTCTCACCCTTTAAAGAATCATGCTCTATATATCTGGACCATATGTACATGTAGGCACCGCATCACCGTTTTATCTTGTGCTAAAATCCTGCCTCTTATATGTTACAAACGGAAAATCTGTCAGAGTTTCTTCAAAATAGCCGTTGAATGATTCTGTCACGCGCATTATGACGTAGGTTGTAACCCCTGAAACTGTTGTTTTCCCAACTCAAGAAAGCTCCAAATGACATTTTACTTTAATCGCTTAGTCGCTTTGTTTGGCTAAGATGTCTGAAGCTTATGAAGTACGAGTGACCATAGTCAAAAGCCAAAGAATGACCTTGACCTCTGGGTCTCAGAAATCTTCAAGTACTCAATCAGTTGACTGGATTCCCGATATACCAAAGTCTTCAAAGATATGTAAGAATATATTAAGAAGCAGTATAATTATCTAGGCTTAATAATTACAAAATGGTTTGGAATACTGTCAGTGAAAAGATGTGAAAAATTTAGATTAAACATATGCAACAATAACTGGTTGTGCTTAACTTTTTTCCAGTTGTATAATAGGAGCAGAAAGCAAATTTGACCTTATCATAAAAAGGTCAAGGTCCACCCATGGTCAGCATGTGAACAATCTTGGTAGTACTCTAGTACTCAAATACTACATCTCAAATTTCAAGGCCATCAGTCTACTGGTTCTGGAGAAGATTTTTAAAGGTTTTTACCATAATATGGGCCTTGCGGCCATGTTGGTCATGTGACCTTGATTGTTTGAACTAACTAAGCCCTTAACCCCTAGAACTTCTATAAGAAATTTGTTACAATTGGCCCAGTGGCTTTTGAGGCTATGTTTGAAACTGTCAAAATAAGAATGGCACTGGTCAAAGGTCAAAGAATGATCTTCACCATTTGTACTCAGTAATCACCATGTACTCATTTAAATGATCCTGTACCATTTTTTTATGCCAAACTATTCTATAGTTTCCATGAACTCATGTAGCATTGGGTATTCAAGTGCTATAAAGATTGTTCAAAGCTGACCTTGGGTTGACCTCAACATATTTTAAATTGTTTTCTGGAACTTTTACATGGTAGGCCTACATAAGAAATCCAAAATATGAGCAGAAACATTCAAATTAAAACTAAAGGCATTAAGGAGTCAAGTTTTTAATATTTGTCTTAGAAAATGAAGTTAAACATCTTTGACCATGACTTCAATGTCACTGAAGAAGTGTGAGCAATATCAAATTAATGCTGAGATGGGGAAGGGGGATGGGGGTATTCCCACATCACAACAATATGGGATTGTGCCAGACGAAGCCTCCTTTTTTGACCTGGGCCATTCTAAAAAGATCCCCATTTTCAGACTGGGCATCTCCAAAAGAGCCTTTTTTTGAAGAAAATATTTTCTTTTTGTTATAGTAAAAATAGTTTTGTTTTTTGTTGTTGTTTTTTTTTCTTTCAGTGAGGGGACACTCTGAAAGCACCCCCCCCCCCCCCCCCCCCCGCCCCTTATTTTCAATAAAGGACTACTTGAGCCCCCTATTTTTACCCCCCTCTAGTTCTGAATATTCATCACCCCCACTGAAGTCAAGGGGGACAGGGTAATGGTCACCATATGTCTGTTTGTCCCTCCATCTGTCTGTCCATCCATCTGTGCATCCATCAACATTTTGTCCCCAGCATTACCCAGAAAGTAGTGAAGGGATTTTGTTGAAACTTCATGCAATGGCAGAACAAACTGGGCAGAAGTGCAGTGTACAAGAACCATAATTTTGTCACAAGCATTTATTTCTCTTCCTAATATTTGCAATACTGAGCTGTCCAGACCATATCCCCAAAAGAATTATAGGGAATCAAATACAACCCGATACATTTCAAAAGGGCAATGAGATAAAGTGCTGAAAGTAAGTTCTTAGTGACCCTATCCAAATTCACTGAGTTATTTCCCTTCCGATTTTTTTTTGCAACAAGAAGCTTGTCCAGAGCATATCTTTGGTAGCACTGGTATATGGGGGAGGAGGGTGGGGGTCAGAAATGGTATTCTCTGTCCAACCATCTGTCCATCCATCCATAACACTTCTGTCTGGAGCATTACTCCAAAGTGGTGAAAGGGGATTTTGTTGAAACTTCACACAATGACAGAACACATTTAGCAGAAGTGCAGTGCATAAGTACCATAACCCTGATTCAAACAGTTATTAGTTATTGCCCTTCCTATTATTGTAATAATAAGCTCGCATATCTCTGAAAGTATTCAACTGGTGGGGGGGTGGGTCAAATAAAACTTGGTATATTCATGATCAAGGAAATACAGAATGCACGGCTCATAGCCCTACCACAATTACATTGTTATTTCCCTTCCAATCTGTTCCAATGAAATGCTTGTCCTGAGCATACTTCCAAATTTAACAGTATTTTAGTCATATCATGACGATGGGAAGGTGACAATGAAAGGCTGTGCGAAATGGAACCTCATTATGGTTTCAAAGATTCCTGCCTCCAGCAGGTCTCGAACCTAAGACCGCTAGATCAGTAGGCTGATGCTTAACCTACTGAGTTACTGGGGCTCCTCACATTGACATAGGGCAATAAGAGTGGTGCAGAGAACAAGAACCATAACCGTATTACAACTTAAGGACCTATTTTTCTTCCAACTTTTTCCAATAATAGACTTCTTTGAAAGTGCATGGCATACCAGCAATGGAGTGTGCCAGTTAGTAACAAAGATGGAAGGTAGGTTTCTGGCCTCTTGACAATATGGATACCAAGCTGTACCAGGCTACCTGTCAATTTGTCCTACCTGCATTCTTTTTTTTTTTCTTCTTAAACAAGTTGTTGGTTTAAAAGGATGTTATGCAAACCATGAGAAGCAGTTTTATCTGAGTCAAAACTGATCTATTTAGAATGTTTTCAGCTTTTATAGTATATGTACATGTAAATATAAGGCAAAGAAGGAAAAGAACTTCAGAGTAACATATTTCTTCTAACTTTATTTCTGTCATATTGATCTGACGTTTGTTACAGCTGACATAAGCATCACCATGAAAACACAATGCAACATGCAGCGAGTGTGAACATCAGACTCAGATCAGCTTTTAGATCTTTGCTGTCTGACCATTCTCCTGAGTTTGCATTAAGGTGTATGGATACATCTCTTCATTTTTCTGCCATTTTTTATATAGGGGAAACAACTTTTGTGATGTCCATTCACTTCCCTTGTGGAGAAACCTCTCTAAAATGGGTCTACTCTTAATGGAAAGAATTTGCTCATAAGGAGCAAATTCTTTCCATTAAGAGTTGACCCCTATTGATACTGGTGGCAAACTTTAAAATGGCAGAGTTGCTCCCTCTGAAAATGTTCCCATCCACAATAACAAATAAGTAATGGATTCAGACCTATCAGTTGGGCCCCAACAGAAAATGAATGACTGACAAACTGATATTTGCAATACGACACAAAATTTTGTCCATGGATAACATACTGATGATATGCTATAAGAAAATATTGCACACAGGGTTTTATATTCATAAATATAGAACGAAAATATGAAATGCCAGGCCTACTTTTTCTTGTACTTAATATTAAAACTACTATTACTACTTAACACAATATATTATATATACCCTAATGTGCTTAAAGTATTGGGACACCTAAAACCATTAATTTTCCATTTGTTCCAAAGAAAAATTAATTGTTTTTAAGTGTCCCAATATTTAAGCATATCAGGATAGCTAAACATAAGAGCTACAGATAAATAATCTTTTGAAGTGAAAATTGTATATTTTTCTCAATTCTCCATGAAAAAGTGTTCATCAAGCCATATGCTTCCAAAGCAAGGTGCTAAACGCTAAGACCAACATCAACATTAAAAGATGGTTGAAGTGATATGAGAATTAGACAACTGGATCATCTCTGCTTGCTATAAAGTGTGAAAAAATGGCTCATCATGATGACGTCAACAAAACCCTTTCCAAACAATTTTTCTTTGGAGAAATCAGAAAAAAGTACAATTTTGTCCAGAAAATTCTGGCTATCCATATCTCAGTAACACTATACAAAGTTATAACATAATATCACAGACATGACTAGATACATTATAAAGCAGGAAACTAAGGAATATCATTTTTGCCACAAATGAACAACATACAACTTCTTTAGTCAGTCAGAACACCTAAGTTTAAAATTTTCATTTTTCTCGAATTAACTCTTACAACCTGCAACAATCTCCTCCTGAAAATGTTTATTTTTAGCTTCTTTCAAGTCCATCGAAGATTCCTAGCACCATTCTGCATGCAACTGACAGTTACCATCATTATTTCCCGTAACCATTTTGACACTTTAACCTTTCTGAAACATACTCTTGCATTTCTTAATTTTGGAATAATCCATTTATTTGACTGGAAACTGTTAATATGAAACTACTGGCAAACAATACAGAATATGAAACTACTGGCAAACAGTGCAGACCCAGATCAGACTGCTCCTGAGGAGCAGTCTGATTAGGGTCTACACTGTTTGCTCAGGCATGTCTGTCAAAATGTCAGACAAATATAATAATAATGTTATTTTGCCACTTCTTGAAAGAGAGCTGTGTAGAACTCCGGCTCGTACATTTTCATCTGATAGTTTTTGACGATATCTTGAATCTTGATTTTTCTTCTCACATGGGGAGGCTGGTAACTGAAAAATGGAGCAAACTTCTGTAACATTCTATCTTTATGAAATATTGTAATAGTATAAATGTTTGTGATCGTTGAGAAATATGAGCCACGATAAGAGAAAACAAACAAAGTGGTTGTGCACCCAGTGCAGACTCGGATCAGCCTGGGCATCAGCCCAGTCTGATCAGACTCTTTGCTAAGCGCTTTAGGATAGCAAAGGGTCTAAGCTAGCTTTATGCAGACAGAGAAGACTCTGTTCCGACTCGGTGGATGCCCAGGCTGATCTGAGTCTTCACTGGGTGCACATACCACTTTGTTGGTTTTGTCGTATCGCAGCTCATGTATGTTCTGTTCACCAACTTTGCACTCACTTTATCCACACAACACACTTAAGTAAAATCAACAAACACATAAATATTAAGGTGCCTGTGTACACCTCAATGTTTTTCAACCAGTTTTACAAACAGGAACAAGTTTTCTGATTTCCCAGTTGATTTCCTAGACATGAAAGTTTTTTCCAAAATAGGGGTAACTCTTCAAGGAAAGAATCTGCTCCTATGAGAAGAATTTTCTAATTCTCCTTAGGGAGCAAACTCTTTCCTTTGAGAGTCAATTCCCATTTAGAAGGGAGACCAAAGTGAAAATGGCAGAGCGTTCCTCTGTTATGGAAACCATTCATCTTAAAATCCCTGAACTTAATTGAAACTTTTAAACACAAATGTTTGTCTTCATGACTAAAAATAAAATTATATCCTGCTTTATGCTTTGAAAACCATGTTGTTGGAGTATTATTCTCACCACAGACTTTTCTTCTATTCATCAAACTTTTTTAAGTGTTACTGTAACTTATATAGCTTTTTCATTTGTCTTTCACAGTTTTCAATTTTTGTCTTCTGCTGCAGATGAAATATTATAAATGTCATGTAATTTTGTTTTCTGCTGCACTGATGAAATATTATAAATGCCATGTAATATTTAGATGAAAGTACTGTAATAAACACAGAAGGTAAGGCCATTATGATCGTCTCAATGAGGAATATTCAAATAATTGAGTTCCAAAAATGTAATTACATTTTTGGAACTCAATTATTTGATTATTGATGTATCCCTCATCTGAAGTTGTTTATAAGATTTTACAGAAGTAGAAACACAATTTAAAACTGAATGGATACTTTCTCAGAATTGGAAGAGTATAATACATACAGTTCACTCTCCAATCTTTTCCGTCTGCAAATATTAATTGCCGTCTGCCGCACCAATATTCCCAGGCTGCGTCTGCTCACAACCATGCCATCAACCAGAGGTATCGCCATTGTTGTTCTGAAAGGCATAGATGCATTATGCAAATGATATTAAGTTCATAAGTGCATATTACCGTAAAAAATCTAAATCCTGAGACACCTAAAATAACTACCATAGGGTTGAGTCTGGTAACTTAAGACAGCGGGTAAATTCGGACATACCATTGCAAATAGTGAAAATCCAGATGAGATGACTCATAATGACACATTATGAGCCGTCTCATCAGGATTTTCACTGTTTGCCCAGTTAATTTTGTTTTAATTCCAAACAACTGACATATATAGGAAACAATGTCACTGTCCGAATTTACCTGCTGTCCGAATTTACCTGACTTGACCCTTACTGTCTTAAATTGAAATAAGTCTGGTTTTGCAATATAGTAATGCATCCAAAAGATGCAGCTGGAATGGCAAACAGTGTAGATCCTGATCAGATTGCTTCTTCAGGTGCGGATATGCATCATCACTTCATAATCTGTGTCTGAACTGTATACTCAGATCTATCTGTTCTGTAATTTTTTACGGCATATTCACCAAAAACTTCTGAAGTTATAAAACTTGGAGCAGTTCTTAGGGCATAATTGCATATGCATCGTACACTTCATACACCTGACCTTGTAGTCCTAAATTATTCCCGTTTAAATTAGAAATCATTTATCAGAATAATACATTACTGATAGAAAAACTAACATCATGTAATACAACAAGAGCTGATTTCATCCAACCATATGTATGTTGGGGAGGGGAGGGGAGGGTGGGGGGGGGGGGGGGGGGGCTGTAGTCCATCATTAGAGCTGCCTAGCTGATGTGGCTTTAATGAGTACCCACCCATTTTTAAGGAGAAAAATAAAGGATTCACACCCGATTTATCATTCAAGCCAGCCCCTCCCAATTCCCTTTTTTCTGTACCTGTATTTTTTTTAACCCTTAAAGCTCCAAAACCCAAAAATAGATGAGTTTGCATGCAGTATAGATCCATCTGGGTCTACACTTTTTTCACGCCAGTTCTCGCATTATAATACAGCTTGGATGAAACATTTCTTTAAAATTTTGCAGAAATAAATTTCTTGCCTGAACTTGTTGCGCTTTAAGAGTTAAAAAGTCTATGCATCATTACACAGTCATCTATGGTGTGCTAACAACTTTGCAAGGTTACAGGATAGACTAGGCTAGCATTACCTTCCAGTTTGTCCCTGCATATGTATTCTGAAAAGGCCATTCTGAAGAGCATGTATAAATATGAGGAAGACATCCTTCTCTGGAGTACGGGGTATTGTCAGGGAGCTTGTTGCAGCAAAATGTTCTAGACCAGTACTTGTTACACCCAATAGCTCACCTAAACGAAGAGAAATATTAAGCATATTTTCATATTCAAGTCAAAAACAGACATGTTATCCGCAAACAATGTGGTATCATCCGGGTATCAATGTCGAAGGGAGGTAACTTTCATGAATTTGTGTCTGCTTTCCTGGACAATGAAACCCTTCCAAAATAAAATCACTTTTAAAGGAAAGAATTTGCTCCTTTAATAGCTAAGCCCCACTGAGAAGGGAGTGAATCATAAGTACTACTAATCTTGTGCAAGATCATTCATGCTTATGTGTGCACCAAAAGCTTTTGGAAAGATATTCAGTCATTATAAAACTTGGAAAAGAAAATTCAGCTCTATTAAATGAGTGTTCCATTAGGCCATCATTTTATCCTAGTTGTTTCTCTTTCTTTTCTTTTTTAAGGTAAATGGACACATATTCAGGGGAAACCACTCTTGCCATTTTCATTCTTGCCTCCCTTCTTAATAGGGGTAAACTCTTTAAGGAAAGAGCTTGTTCCTCTAAAAGCAAATTTTTTCCTTTCTTAGTAGACTCTTTTTTGAAAGGGCTTATTTGTCCAGAGAAGCAGACAGGAAGTCATCAAAGTTGTTCCCCTTTGTAAAAATGGCAGAAGAACATGGAGGTGTACCCATATACCTTAAAATGAACTAGGTCTTAAGACTGTTTGATATTGTGTTCTGCATGCACTGACCACGTGTGCAAATGCTGGTATAAGCATAAGCAGATTTCGAACACCCAACTACAGTTTTGTCAGGACAAGTTTCACATCCCTTAAACTTATTCAGGCTCTGGATGAAATGCCCCTAAAAACAAGTAAAGATTTCTTGCAGCCCTGCAGCCATATGTGCAGTAGGTTACTAGCAGTGCACTGTATCTTGGGAAAGCATATGAAAGCTGGGCTCAAGCCTTCTCTTTTGCTGCCTTTTAACACGTTCTCCGATTCAAATAATGTACCCATTTACTGCTGGGTCAACAGAGGGGTCCTCACTGAAGTCTAGCAATCTAACAACTTGATCATAGCAAGTCATTACCTGAAGGGAAATTCTCATGATCTTCAAAGTTTTCCAACCAAATGACAAATATTTTAGTATCTGGCCCCAATGCTGGTTGTCTTCCCTTCTTCATTCTCATAGTTGGTCCGTCTGAGGGAGAGTTGGGGACTTCCTTGTCCTTCTCTAGCTTGCGGTCAATGGATTCGAGAGTCAGTGATCGAGGCTTTGTTAGTGTGACAGAAGAGCTTCTTTTCTTCGTTTGTGGTGACTTATCTGACAAAATAAATGATTGACATAGCGTAAATAATTTACGCTATGTAGCGTAAATCATTTGCGCTATGTCAATCATAGCGTAAATGATTTACGCTATGATTGACATAGCGTAAATGATTTACGCTATGATTGACATCTTAAGCCTTAGGCCAAGTGCATATGGTAAACACTAAAAGCCAAGTGCATATGGTAAACCTTAAGCCAAGTGCATATGGTAAACACTAAAATTAGCATGCACTGCAATGCAAACTTATCAGTCTTCATCTTCCTTTTTTTCAGTACGGGAAGTCTAATCAGACTGTGGACGCCCAGGCTGATCTGAGTATTTACTGTTGGCACATCCCATAAGGTCTCTTCTCACGCAACATCAATCAAGTATTGGTTCTCTGAATAAGCTACGTATATAACTGCACGATTGAGTTACAACAAACAGAAGCTAACTTTGTTGTTTTCTTCAATAATAATGATTGATTACATGGTCACTCTTTTTTTTTTCAGAAAAGACAGAAATAAGGTTATTTCATGTTAAGAAAGTAGTCTTTTCACACAGCTATTTATCTGATAGAAATATATCTGGACTAAACATTAAATGATGAAATTTACTGTAGATACCACCACCTTAATTGAAATACAAAGGTTGATTGAGCTTTTAGACGCTATGCCATTCCCTGATCTGTAAGCCCAGCCTGTTGACATGAACTTACAGCAACTACAAAGATATTTTTTTACATACCACCTTGTGGATCAGCCAGGTATCTATTGTACATCTCTGTGGAGGGCACAACAAAAGCTATCTCTGACATCACATCAGCCCAGTACAAAACCTGCTGTCTGCCATCATAAGCACTGCCTCCGGTACCAGCTTGGTATACATCATCTAAAAATAATACACAGTACAGTCAGAGCTCTAGATAAGAAGGGGTAAACGGGATAATTTTCCATATTCCTCCAGAAAAACATAGGTTGTGACCTGTCATTAGAACCGTCTTGCTGAGACAATTATCTTTAGATCACTAAAAAGCCATCCCAAGTGAATAACAGTATATTGAGACTAAACTACATCCACAAAGAAAACTCATTTTGCCTTTTATTCCATTGTAATTTAGTCCTACTGGAAGCAAACATATCATTACATCCAAAATAGCATTAAAATGAGTAGTATTATATTGGAGATCTGCTAGGTATCTGAGCTTTACCTTCAATATCATCAGCATCCATGATTTTCCAGCTAGTTGAAGTGTGTCCTGTCCAACCAGCATGTTTTCTGACGTCCACAGGCCAGCCCAGAGAGTGAAGAAACTCCAAAAATTGAGGCTGAACATTGTTCATGGAAGACTGGAAAAATCAAAATTGAGCCACGTCATGTGACTTCCAACAAAGCGGCAATTTTGCCATGTGGTATTCAGATCATCCATCTCATTTATATAGGGTAATCAAAGACCTTGCTTTGGCCCTATGGCTTTGGTCATTTCCATAGATGGGTAACGTGACAAGCGAAGGCTCTGATTAGACTGCACTTATGTGCAGTATTATCAGAGCCGTTGCTCGTCACCAATGCCACATTGTTGGAAATCACATGATGTGGCTGAAATATTACAGTAATAAAATCTCAGAAAATAAATAATTTATACAACTTTTAAATAAGGAAACCTTTAACGATAGACTTTTCTAACTGAAAAAATTGCAGGATATGAGAGCCACCTATAATATATGCCCTAAAACTTCTCCAAGTTATTTTTTGTCTATACAAAGTGTGTAAAATAATATTTGAAATTTCAGGCAAAATCATTTGTAGATTTTAAGGCACACACTTGACAGCATATACCACTGGTACTGTAATTAAGCTTCCTGAGCAGTTACATGCTAATTACAACATAATTTGGCATATTCCATTAACCTACCACATTAGCTATGATGTCACTGGGTACTTTCTGTCCGGACTTCACGTAAAACACATGCACTGTGTCACTATCTCTACATGAAACTAGGTCAAGTTGTTCCAGATCACTGAACAAACCAGAATTACTGGTATCCAGCATCACCAACGATGGAGGCAGCCTACTATTAGCTGGTTCCTGCAACATTATGAAATACAAATTTAACTACGCCTCTGTAAAACGCTACTCATTAAAATTTCATTTGGATACAATGTTAATATGTCATGGCTCCCATAAAGGTCATTTCTTAATTTTCTAACAGGATTGACATGAAAAACATCATATTTAAACTTGAAAGATAGAGCTGTAATACAATTAGGAGAGGCAAAAAATGAGGGCTTATTCTACAAAATATAAAATAGGATTATTTATTCATTATTACAAAATACAAGCCTCAAAATTATTGCAGAGGATATTTGTAATATGCAAACAAACTACATTACCTTAGTAAAACTGTGCAATAGAGTTTTCTTATATTCAATGAATATGAGTACAGATTTAGTGGAAGTAACTCTTCAATTTACTTTTTAGCATCTTGTATAAATGAGGGTTATCTCTTAAAGAAAACAAGGTGATTACTATAGGGCCTCCGCAGACTTAATCTGGCCGGGCCCTAAAAAGGCTCTCTTAAAAGCAAGTTATTCCGTTTAAGAGCACACCCCATTTTGGAAGAGCTATACTGTCCAGGAAAGCAAACAGGAAGTAACCAAAATTGTTTCCTTTGTAAAATGGTAACGAAACACATAGGTGACCCATATAACTTGTACGCTACTTGTTGACTTAATGCATAAAATTACTGTATTTCTTTGGTTATAAGAAAGGATATCTTTTTCCAAAATAATCTAAAAGATCTAGATCTTTGGGATTGTTTTGGTAGAGAAAACCCCATTTTACAGCTGAACTACACAAGACTGATTTGCATATTTGCAGTAAGTTTGGAAGGATAAAAGCCTGTCTTATGACCGAATAAATAGGGTAAGCAAAGACTGCACTTACTTTCAGGGCCTCTAAAGATAGGAAGCCATAATGAGACAAAAAGAGTCTTGCTGTTTGGAACTCTTGACACAGTCTGAAAATATTACAAACATGATAATAAAGAGAGTACCAGTCAAGAATTGGAGAGAACACCATGTTAGCATTTAAAGCACCGAAAAAGCAGGCGATCATTTTAATATCTGCAAAATTTCAAACAAGAATTCTATGGTATTCAGTTTCTTGCCTGTCAGGACATTGTCATAAACCAGAAAACATGTCACACAGTTTTATGCCGCCACCCCTTCAAACACCAGATTAGTAATACCTATTCTGCTAGTCACAGGCAAGAGGACAAGACCTGTCCACGTACAGGATAGCTTGCCTGACAGGGCTTTACCCATCACATAAAAAAACTGTCGTAAAACTTTAAAGTGTGACACCCATGCCAACAACAATGTCAGGGTGACAACAATAGCCTCCTGTACTTTCCTACCGGAGAGCTAAAAATGTTTTTACCCAAGCTACATCATGTCGAGAATTCAAAGACTAAAGGGCAAACAGTGTAGATCCAGATGAGGCAGCTCATTATGAGCTGCCTCATCTGGATCAACACTGTTTGCAAATTCAACTATTTCCATTTTTGACACTTTAGAAGCAGTCTAATCTCTGTCGGCACTGGTTGCTAAGCCCTATCTGTCCCAATATTTGGAATTTTATGGTATATAACAAACAAGAATCACCTTGGTGGTTTGCAGTCAGTTTCTGGGTTGGGAAACTGCCTGTCTTCTGCTTCTTGCTGACTCTTGCGACCTATATTCTTCTCAAATTGTGTCTGCTGTTCAATCTGACGCTTTAACTTCTCAAGATCAGACTGCATTTTGGGGTCTGTCACTAGTGATTCTAGCTCCGGGATACTCTTATCTCTGAAAATAAGATACATGTACATGTATATTATTACCAAAACAAATTCACTCAAACTGTGCCTGTTGTCTAATTACTTGAAGGGCAAATACCAAACTACACTTTGTTTACCAGCTGGTATAGCAATATCTGTTGTATAGCTGCAAGTTTTGCATTTCATGGGTATTTTAACCCTTAAAATGCCAAAGGAAATAAAATTTATGCCTGCAAAATTAAAATAAAAGCATTGCAAACGACTGCGTGATACCCCGCCACTGCAAACCTTTTTCACACACAGATTTTTCCAGATTTATGCATGTATATAGCCGGGGTAAATTTGAGCATCACTGGAGGCTTTCATCACTCTGATCATTTGCTGAAAGTTTCAGAAAAATTGCTTCATACTCTGATTTTATATGGAATTTTTCATGATTTTATACATGTATATAGTCCCAGGGCAGGGGCAGATAACCCCAAAATAAAATTTCGGTGCTCATAAAAGAGCTTTTGTTACTTCGATCATGTTTGTGAGTTTCATGATGATACTCAAAGTAGTAAAGAAACTAGAGGCCAGAAACCTTTTTTTGTACATTGACAAGTGCCATAACTCTGTCAGAAATTAACGAAATTTGCCCATTAACAATCCCAAGCGAGACATTCTCGGTACAAATGCATATGCAAAATTTGAAGGAAATCCATTTATAAACAAGGCATCGCAGGCGATACAAATCCCCTCACACAAGACTACTTGCTCGAGATATTGTCATACCCTACAGTTGTGTGAAGTTATTTTAAAATCCATGGAGAAATGTAGGCGCTAGAGCAATGACAAAGTTTTTCTAAAAATAGCTACAGTGACCTTGACTTTTTAAGCGCAACACCCTGAAAGTTGAACTTGCTCGAGATATTGTCATGCCCTACATTTGTGTGAAGTTATTTCAAAATCCATTGAGAAATATAGGCACTAGAGCGCTGACAATGTTTTTCTAAAAATAGCAACAGTGACCTTGACCTTGGGCGCAGAACCCTGAAAGTCGAACTTGCTCGAGATATTGTCTTGCAATACATTTGTGTGTAGTTATTTTAAAATCCGTTGAGAAATGTAGGCGCTAGAGCGATGACCAAGTTTTTCTAAAAATAGCCACAGTGACCTTGAACTTGGGCGCAGCACATTGAAAGTCGAACTTGCTCGAGATATTGTCATGCCCTACGTTTCTGTGAAGTTATTTCAAAACCCATTGAGAAATGTAGGCGCTAGAGCGCTGACAAAGTTTTTCTAAAAATAGCCACAGTGACCTTGACCTTGGGCGCAGCACCCTGAAAGTCGAACTTGCTCGAGATATTGTCATGCCCTACACTTGTGTGAAGTTATTTCAAAATCCATTGAGAAATGTAAGTGCTAGAGCGATGACAAAAGGTGAACATACGTACGAACGTACGTACTTACGTACGGGACAAAACCTATATCCCCTCACCACTTCGTGGTGTGAGGGGATAATACTTAAGTTATCGAACGAAAACGAAGTGCGGACGGACAGACGGATGGACGTACGTACTACGGACGGACGGACGGACAGACACACGGACGACTAACGTGAAAACATAATACCCCACCACTAACGTGTGGCGGGGTATAAAAAAATGTTTCTTCCAAGCTAGTTAATATTTAGAATTCAAACACTTGAGGGCAATCAGTGTAAATCCAGATCAGGTGGCTCATACTGAGCAGCCTCATCTGGATCTATGCTGTTTGCAAATTCAACAATTTTTGTTTCTGAACTTTAAATGTTAACTAGGGTACAGACTGCCAATTGTCAAAACTTTATTTCTAATGAGAACACATTATAGTGAACAAAGAAAATTACATTACCCTTAAAAATGAAAATTATTTTCAAAATATTTGCCAGACTGTAACATTTTAAGTGTAAAGAAATCTTGGCTCAGTTCAACTGAGTCTGTTCAATAGCAGTAATGTAATGTAATGTTGCAACACTACCCATGACCCCTACACTACCCATGACCCCTACACTACCCATGACCCCTAGCACCAGTTTCAGCAGACTCTATTTTCACACTGACTAAGAATGAGGCTAATAACACAAAAGGACCAGAAGAAGTCTGTAAAAGGGCCAGTTATCAGAGCTCTAGATAAGAGGGAGTATTTGATGATAATTAAGGATAATTTTTCTCATTTCTCATCTAAACCATATATTGTGACCCCTCATCTGAACCGTCTCATTGAGACGGCTCAGATGATGGGTCACAATATATGTTTTTATGCAGAATTAACTAAAATTATCCCTAATTATCACCAAATACTCCCTCTTATCTAGAGCTCTGGTTATACTATTGCCACCTGAAAACTGTAAGTGTAAACTTACGCCTTTGTAAGCGGTATTTTATCCACACTGTCCGGGAAGTACTTGTGCTTAACCATGTGTTGGGTGCCCATTCCTGGCATTGGGACTGGCCGTCCTGGGTCTGACAGCAAGCTTTTTGATGAAGTCATCTGAAAGTACACCACATTTCACATTCAAATGACTTTTCTTGCATAGTTTAAGGCCATGGTCAAATGGAACAAAATTCATTTCAAACCATGGAATTCTTTTGCTGTTTGGACATGATTTTAGGATTGTTTATTTGCATTTCGGGCCATAACTTATTTACATAATGCCAATTGATATTTTGCAACCCCAGAATAAGCGTTTTGTTTTCATTTTTGTGTCATAGCCATTCTGTTTTTTGAGGAATTATGTCACAATACACAAAACACTATAAATGACATTTTTAATGATTTTTCAGGCATTTGTGTCCAGCTTTTCAATAGGGTTATAAGATGGCTGCAGGAAGCTTATCAATATATCATACAGATTTAACTGAGCACCACAACTGTCAAGCAGGGCCTTGTTGTTCAAAGCATCATCAGCCTAATTAAGTTGTTAGTCAAGGATTTGTTAAGTCTTCCAGTCCAAATTAAATCAAGTGCCCTAATACTTTTTGCAGAGCAAAAGCTCCTCACATTTTTTGACAAAAAATGGCAGAGTTTTTGCATACAATATGTAAGAAACTATAATGTCTCATTAACTAACAATAATGTCTCATTAACTAACAACTTCATTAGTTTTGAACAACTGGGCCCGGAGTTCAACTTAGGAGAGTATATGAGCAGCAACACAGCAAAACCAACAAAGTGGATGTGTGCCCAGCACAGACTCAGATCAGCCTGGGCATCCACTCAGTCTGATCAGAGGCTTCGCTGTCGGAATAGAGGTAACTTAGACCCTTAGCTACCATTTAAGCGCTTAGCAAAGAGTCTGATCAGAGTGGGCGGATACCTAGGCTGAGCTGAGTCTGCGTCGGGTGCACAACCACTTTGTTGGTTTTCTTGTGCCGTGGCTCATCTAATCCCAGAGTAATTTTTTTCAGCCGTTAACACTCAATTTGCCAACAGTACCTTATTAGTAGTCCTAGGAGAATGTCGAAGCTGCATTGTCCAGGCATGACGGCCAAAAGGTCCTCGGATAAGAGCCGTCACTGTGGGAAGAGGATCTGTAACAAAAGTTTTAAACTGAATCACTTTGTACACTGGAGATGGCCTCAATAGCACTGAGCTTAAGACATGAAGAATATCTGATCCAAGTGTGCTATTGTCAACTGATCATATCTACTGCAGATCTCTAGATAAGAGGGGGTATTGAGAATAATTCAAAGACAATTCAGTGAGACGGTTCTAATGATGGGTCACAACATATGGTTCTTATGGAAAAATATGGAGAATTATCCCTAAATTATCTCTGTTACCCCTCCTTATCTGGAGCTCTATTACCAGAAGTAAGCATATCCATCTTTAAATGAAATCCATTATCATCTGAAACTATAACACAACACAATAGGAGCCATAATCCTTGAAGTGCGAAAAAAAGAAAAGAAAAGAACAAGAAATGTTACAGTATGTAACAGATGCCCCCGAAGACCCCTTAAACTGACCTTTGACCCAGATTGTGACCTTGAACTTGGGCAAGGCAGCCCAAATCTTGCAAGCCAGATGCCTTTTTATCATGCTTTACCTTTCTGTGAAGTTTGATGAAATTCACTTCAGCAGTCTCCAGTCAGTTTGGAAATATAATCTGACCTATGTGCCCTGATTATGACCCCGACCTTTGGAACAGGAACCTAAATTTTGTTTGTGACATACCATCTCATTATGTATTACCATTTCAGGAAGTTTAATACAGTTTGCTTAAGAAGTCTTTTTAGTAATTGGGGAGAAACGACCTTTGACCGCAGACTGTGACCTTGAACTAGGGTGTGAAAGCCTATATCTTGTGTGTGTCTTACCTTCTCATTAAGCTTCATCTTTCTGTGAAGTTTAAGGAAAATTGCTTTCGTACATTTATGAGCAATTGTTGAGACATGATTTGACATCTGACCCCAGATTGTGACCTTGACCTAGGGTTTGGGAATATAAATATTATGTGTGACAAACCTCATTATGCTTTGTATTTCCATGAAATTTGATGAAATTCAGTTATGTAGTTTTAAAGTAATCGCAGAGACACTATTTGACCTCTAAGCCCCGACAGTGACCTTGACCTTGGGTTTGGTAATATGGATATTATATGTGACAAATTTTCACATTACTCTTTACATTTCTGTGAGATTTGATGAAATTCAGTTATGTAGTTTTAAAGTAATCGCAGAGACACTATTTGACAAGTAACCCCCGACAGTGACCTTGACCTTGAGCGTGGGAACCAAACTGTTGTGCATGACACACCTTCTCATTGTGTTCTATCTATCTGTGAAGTTTCATCAAATTTGCTTCAGTAGTTTATAAGTTATAGCTGAGACACGATTTAAGACATGATTTGACCTTTGACCCAATTGTGACCTTCACCTTGGGCGTAGGAACCAAACTCTTGTGCGCGACACACCTTCTCAATGTGCTCTATCTTTCTGTGAAGTTTCATCAAATTTGCTTCAGTAGTTTTTAAGGTATGGCTGAGACACGATTTGTTACGGACGGACGGACGGACTGACGGACGGACGGACGGTGCGATTTTAATATGCCACCCGAAGTGCCTTCGGGGGCATAAAAAAGGAGACAGCAAGACAACAAATTTATGTCTGCCAAATTTCATAATATATTTCACCCAAGCTATATCATACTGAGAATTCAAAGACCAGAGGGCAGACAGTGTAGTTCCATATGAAATGGCTCATTATGAGCCACCTAAACTGGATCTACACTGTTGGCAAATTAAACTATTTTCATTTTTTGCACTTTAAGCATACCAGAAATCAACATTATTTCAAGGCTATGAACTTTTCTCATTGGCTAATGTGGCAAGAAAAGTTAACTTTGGCAGAATAGCTGTTAGCTAATCCTCACCCTTTTATTTATTTCATTTTATTTAATTTCTTTTTTTTCATGCAGTTGTATTTTCTCCTCAAAAATGAGCATTTCAGTATAAACATTACAACACTACTATATCCAGTTCACAACTTTGAAATCAGCTATTCTATCAAGCATTACTTTCTTTCAATGGAAGACAGGCCTTCTGTGACGGGGAGGGGCATGGGGTGGGGGCGGGGGTCTGGTTCCCAGCACTTAGCCTATGTTATGTGTATAGGTAAAGCTGTGAAAATTTATTCAACCAATCAGTGGACCAAAACAAGAGGACCAATGGTCCTGTAGCTCCCCTGAGATCTTACTGTCAACAGACACATTTTGTTACTTCACTCATTTGTTACAAACCGTAAACCAGTGGTTTTAGAAGAGTGCAGATTTTGACCTCAAATAAATCCAATACAGCTGTGAAGTTATACTGGTAACAAAACTGTTTAATAAAGGAGGTCACTAGAGCACCTTGTTCTAAATTACATAGAAATAAACATTCTGAACAAAGATTGGATCAAAACTGTGCCCTCTAGAGTGTACTCAAGATTTTTCTCATATCTGATTTAGTGACCTACTTTTTGACCTGACATGACCCACTTACAAACCCGCCCTAGATTTCATAAAAACAAGAAATATCTTTAAAAAAAAGATATAAGACGAAGTGAAAGAAGACGTATTTGAAACAAATTTTCTGTTGAGATAAGAAATTGGCTGCAAGAAGATTTCAGAATACGTCCCGCAAAATCATCTGCACTCAATGTTTTAAATACACTATACCCCTTTAATAATTAAAATGTAAAAAAGGACCAAAATCTAATGGGGTATCTAGGAGAAATTTTTACTGTGATTGAAAAAATTCCAAGTTCAAAACCCTGTCGCTATGTCATAATAACAAAATAAAAATTGGCTAAGTTCAAAATGCTGTAAATATGTCTGATATTATTATTGAATAGCAGTATCCTTATGTTGGGGTTATCCACTATGGCGAGAAACCAGACTGGTCCGTAAATTATTGACATTCTTCGGTACATTCCGATATGCTTCCGATGATACAATACAGTATTTCACCCGGTTCAGTAAAGCCGGGTGCGTAAATTTACCGGAACGGACCGGAATGGACTGAATTACCGGAACGGACCCGTTTTCCCCTATCTTCAGTAGATATTTTTAATATTTTTATTAAATAACTCTTATTTAATATTAATACATATTCTGTATGCCATCTAGCGCAAATCAATTAGAGATATTAGTCAAAATACTCTTTGAGTATTTTGCGCCATGGGTAGGCCTCTTAATACCCCACGCATATGCGTTACATCTTAAAATCATATAATCTTATACAAAAATCTGGTTATCTTTCTTCCAAGACTTGGAGCGAATGAAAAAACTAAAAAATTCCCAAATTTTTGTTCCATAGTATCATGACCAACATTTCAGCCATAGAAAATATGTAGAGCTATTGTGTTTCAGCTTTAAATTGAAACATTACAGTGGTCTAAATGTATAAAGGGAAACTTCCTATATCGATTGTACAGTTAGCACCATTATCATGTTTCAATAAGTCGTCAATCTATCTGACGGACAGACATTTGTTTCGCCAATAGTCCTTATCAGATATTGTCAAATCAAAATCAGGGGTTGCAAGTTAAGATAATACATGTTAGTCATAGGTAGGGCCTTGAATTAATCTGCGCGTGTAGATTGTATCAAAATATCTCAAAAATCGGCTGGAAATATGAATAATAAGGGTCCGTTCCGGTCCGACCCGGTAATTAGGTCCGTTCCGGTAAATTTACGCACCGAGTACAGCCAGAACTACTTTTTTACTACGAAAGACTTTTGCACCATAGAATCTTTTTTTTCTCAAGCCATCGGCATTTGCGTTTCTCGCGTTCTGCTTAACTCTATCAATCATTACAGCGTTAAAGTGAAAAACATATTTAAAACTAAATGCAAAGTGCAAATAATAACATTTTTAATGTAACTAAATCTTCTGACAGGTGAATAACAATTCCATGACATATGCGCTCTTCCATACAGAGATCAAGTCAAGTTTTGGCGGCAACGATGATTTTATTAGACTTCGTCTAATAAACAGTCTAAGTTTCATGAATTGGATAAAAACAGTGCCCTCTAGAGTGTACACAAGATTTTTCTAAGGTTTTCTAAGATTTGACGTAGTGACCTAATTTTTTACCTGCACCGCTTCATCTGAATGGCGCTTCTTCTTACACCTAGGGCTTCTACGTGTACACGAATAAACGTTAACGTTTCGTGTATATGTGGTAAAGGTTTACAAAATTTACATATCGTTTAACCGAACTTGAACACATGGTAGACCGCCAACATAGAGAAATATCTTAGAGTCGTCAGTAGTAGTCTATTTTAATGTACTTGACGGCATCCATGGAAACATCTAAATCTTCATACTCTAAATTCTGTGTATTCTTATGCAAACCATTATCAAGTACATATTATACGAGAATACTGTTTCATCATAATTGGCAACTAGTTTTAGACATTGCTGATCAGAGACAAAAGAAACTTTGCAGACAGCACATGCGGTGTAATTGAAAAATTCAGCCTACCTGTTTGTCACAGAATAAGCTTACCAGGAAGGTGAGTTTATTGCACTGACAGTAAAAACAGCCTCTGTGACCTTGGCCTTAGCCCTAGAATGCTGAAATGAGAACTTGTCAAAGATAATGTCATACTAAACATTTGAGCCAAATTAATCGAAAATTGGTCCATAAATGAAGGCGCTAGAGCGGTGACAAAGTTTTTCTAAAAATAGCCACTGTGACCTTGACCTTAGAATGCTGAAAAGCAAACTTGTTCAAGATATTGTCATACTAAACATTTGTGTGAAGTTAAATCAAAATTGGTCGATAAATGAAGTCGCCAGGGCAATGACAAAGGTTTTCTAAAAATAGCAACTGAGACCTTGACCTTAAAATGCTGAAACAGGAGTTTGTTCAAGATATTGTCATACTATATATTTGTGTAATCGGTCCATTAATGAAGTTGTCAGAGCGATGACAAAGTTTTTCTAAAAATAGCAACTGTGACCTTGACCTTAGAACGCTGAAACGCAAACTTGTTCAAGATACTGTCATATTAAACATTTGTGTGAAGTTAAATCAAAATGGATCCGTAAATGAAGGTGCTAGAGCAATGACAAAGTTTTTCTAAAAATAGCCACTGTGACCCTGACCATGACCCAGAATGCTGAAATGCAAACTTGCCCAAGATATTGCCATACTTGTCACTTGTTGAAGTTAAATCGAAATTGGTCCATAAATGAAGGCGCTAGAGTAATGACTAAGTTTCTCTAAAAATAGCCACTGTGACCTTGACATTGACCTGAGGACACTGAAACGCGAGCTTGTTCTAGATACTGTCATACTTAACATTTGTGTGCAGTTTTAATCAAAATCCAACAATAAATGAAGGCACTCGAGGGATGACAAAGTTTTTCTAAAAATAGCCACTGTGACCTTGACCCCAGAATGCTGAAACGTGAACTTGTCCAAGATATTGTCATACTAATCAAATGTGTGAAATTAAATTGAATTTGGTCAACAAATGAAGGAGCTACAGGGATGACAAAGTTTTTCTAAAAATAGCCACTGTGACCTTGATCTTATTCTTAGGATGTTGAAACGCAAACTTATTCAAGATATTGTCATACTAAACATTTGTGTGAAGTTTTAATCAAAATCAGTCCATAAATGAAGGTGCTAGAGCGATGACAAAATTTTTCTAAAAATAGCCAATGTGACCTTGACCCTGACCCCAGAATGCTGAAAAGCAAACTTGTCCAAGATATTGTCATACTAATCACTCGTGTGAAATTAAATCGAATTTGGTCCACAAATCAAGGCGCTAGAGCGATGACAAACTCTATGGGAAAATATTTTATCACTCAAGGGCAAGTAACTCTGAAAAGAATGATTCAACCTGGCTCAAAATCGAACTGGTCTGAGATGTTTTGGCTGTCCTGAACAGCTGCAAGTAACAAGAAGTTGCGATCAAAAATGAAGCTAGGTCCTGGACAACATTTTCCCCATTATAAGTCTATAGGAAAATATTTTATCGCTTAAGGGCAGGTAACTCTGAAAAGAATGATCCAACCTGGCCCAAATTCGAACTGGTCCGAGATGTTTTGACTGTCATGGATACCTGGAAGTTACAAGAAGTTGCAATCAAAAATGAAGAGGCTAGAGCCCGGACAACGTTTTCCCTTTTATATATTTCATCGCTCAAGGGCAAGTAACTCTGAAAAGAATGATTCAACCTGGCTCAAATTCGAACTGGTCCGAGATGTTTTGGCTGTCCTGAATAACTGCAAGTTACAAGAAGTTGTGATCAAAAAAGAAGAAGCTAGGGCCCGGACAACATTTTCCCCATTATAAGTCTATGGGAAAATATTTTATCGCTTAAGGGCAGGTAACTCTGAAAATAATGATCCAACCTGGCCCAAATTCAAACTGGTCCGAGATGTTTTGACTGTCCTGGATACCTGCAAGTTACAAGAAGTTGCGATCAAAAATGAAGAAGCTAGAGCCTGGACAACATTTTCCCCATTATAAGTCTATGGGACCTTTTTGTTGCCATGGTAACCACAGTTCTCAACCAATCTGTCCCAAAACTATATGCAATCAATCCCCCACCCCAACCATGCTACACATAAAATTTGATCAAGATTGGGCTGCTACTTTAGCAGATATTAATGCTTAAAAGTGTGAACGGACGACGGACGGCGGACCAACCCTATACTATAAGCTCACCTTGTGAGCCTTCGGCTCAGGTGAGCTAATAACCAGACATTATACTTTCATTGGCTAACTGGATGTGTTGATACTATGTGACAAAGAACCAGAATGACACTGTGGAAGTTAATTCTCCTTATATAGTACCACCCCTCTTTGACAAAAATTTGGCAAACAGCAAAGAGGTTGATTGGACTGCTCCTCAGGAGCACTCCAATCTGCATCTGTGCTGTTTGCTCACACACTTCTGTCTAAATATTTTGAGAAAACGTCATATACTGAAAACCAATTTATTTTTGCAGCTATAAATTTTTGTGTTTGCCTATGAACTATTATCTCGCTGCAGTAAATACTTAAGATACTTTGTCTCATTTGTTAATATTGCAGAATTAAAAGTTTACGGTGATTTATTTTCGAAAAATTTCCTCACGAAAATGGCAAAAATAAATAGCTTCTGAAATTGAACTGGTTTACTGTATGGTACTATTGACAGAGCCAGTATTCCAGTATGACAAAGCCTTCTGACTATACCTTCATAGTTTCCTAGTGGCTGTTCCAGTAATCCTATGATGATAGAGTTGTCAAGTGCAAAGTATCTGAACGGTGACCCATGTTCTGGCAATCCTGTCCCCTTGGCATACTTTAACAGTGACCTTTCATCTAACAGGGAAAACAAGGATTCTGGGCCACAAGGGGGAGGAAATGCACCCTGGAAGTAAACAACAAAGTCCATTTAAATCACCAATAAAAAGTTTTCCACAGAACAATATTTATACTGTAGTTTCAAGACAGTCTAATAAAACAAACATTATCCCTATATATGAGGGGCATTTGAGAAGTAGTGGCAACAGCGGCAGGAAACCTAAAGCGAACTTACAAAATCAACATGACCTGTCCGCATACAGAATAGCTCACCTGACAGCATCTTGCACATCACATAAAAAACAAATTTTGTTGTAAAATTTTAAAGTAAGACGCCCATGCCCACACCAACACCACTGTCAGGGTGACAACAATAGCTCCCTGTTCTTTTGTACAGGCAAGCTAAAGATGCCTATTCCAAACCTTCAAATTCTCTGTGCATTTTTACACACTATTTCAAGTGAATCAGCTTCTTTAGGATACTGTTTAAACACTGATACAATGCACTGCCCACTACACAACGTCACTGGCAATAATAACCTCGCATGTGATATGAAGATTCAGCCAAGTCACATTGAGCAAGGTCAAGGCTATACGAAAAAGTCATCCTTCCTGGGTCTAAGGTCTTCTTTTAAAACTGAAGAGACAGCCAAAGAATTCAAGCCAGATATATTAGCTAACTCTTCAACTGTACAGGGTGTTAAGAAAGTTCGTAGACATTATTAAACTTACACTGGAAGCTTAATAATGCTAAGATGTTCGCAAAACCTTATAAGTGTGATATAGGAAGCACTACCAAAAATACGCAACATATAAATTCTTTTTTGAATTTCAAAATGACAAGAAAATCTGAATAGCCATGTGTCACCCTCTACAGGGCTGACAATTGTGAAGGCAAAATTTTGATTTGCATCGGAGTTCGGCATCTTAAGTGCTTGTTTTTTCAAAACTAACAGAAATATATAAGATTTTAAAATATTGATATTGCAAGGAACATTTTTTTGTTCTTTTTATTTAGTTTTTAATATTTTTCGACGGTTTACTACGGAATTTCTGACTAAATCGAAAGGGTACCCCCATCCTCAATTGAAACTTTATTTTTAGAGGGTAGGGATAGAATTTCTATCAGTATTTGTAAACACAGAGACATTTTGCAGATTTCTTTTAGTCCCTTGTTATTAGATTTGTTTTCACATTGAGCATAAACATCTGATCTGACTTCTCTTTTCATATTGTTTCGCAAAATCAGTCCTAACAAACTACTCTTAAGATTTTACTTCAAATTCATTTTTCATTGAATTTTGCACTAAAACATTGTTGTTTTGAAACATCTTAGGTAAGAATATGAAATAGTTTAGGAAACGCTTGAAATATTTTATACTGGGATAAAAGCTCCTGTAATTAACAATTTTCTTGTCATTTAGATGCATTTTTGTCATAGAAATGCTATTTTACCAACGCATTTGCATAATTTAACTTTTTGATGGTAAAATTTCAAATATATAATAATTTTCAGATACATCACTAATATTTTGAAATTTAATTCTTGTCTCCGATATCTCTTTGATCCACTCCATGATATAAATGATTTTATGTCAAGTTTTGATTTCAAGTTTCGTTTTAGATGTTAATTCAATACCCCCACCCCCTTTACAAAATATTAATGCCTCAACTGCTTTTTCATGTCAGTGAATGATCTGTCAAAACGTGAATGTTGTCTGCGATTCCTTACAAACTGTAACTAATAAAATACTATTTGGCTTAGACTCTATCATTTCAGATAGTTTAAAAATGATGATTCACGGAAGGATGAGAATAAATAACAGTTTAATATGCCTCATCTTTATGCGTAAAATCCATAATAACTAGCAGGCCACTTTGACACCTAGGGTAAGAGCTGCTAATTTAGTAACGGTAAAGTATGGTTGTAAAAGTTGTTACATTGTGGATCCTTTAATATTGAATAGTTCTTTACACCTGTAAAGTTTTAAGATTAAATGAACGTTACTTTTGAAGTTATAAGAATATTGTCATGTCTTCGAACTTTCTTAACACCCTGTATACCAAGCATCTTCCTCAACAAGTGTCTTTAACATCTGTTTCAGAGGTTGTCCCTGGTCTGCTATGACTAGGAATATCATTAATGTTACCCTTTACACGAAAGAATCTGAATCATTAATGTTACTCTTTATGCAAAAGAACCTGAATCATTAATGTTACCCTTTACACGAAAGAATCTGAATCATTAATGTTACTCTTTATGCAAAAGAACCTGAATCATTAATGTTACCCTTTACACGAAAGAACCTGAATCATTAATGTTACTCTTTACATGAAAGAATCTGAATCATTAATGTTACTCTTTATGCAAAAGAACCTGAATCATTAATGTTACCCTTTACACGAAAGAATCTGAATCATTAATGTTACTCTTTATGCAAAAGAACCCGAATCATTAATGTCACTCTTTACATGAAAGAATCTGAATCATTAATGTTACTCTTTATGCAAAAGAACCTGAATCATTAATGTCACTCTTTACATGAAAGAATCTGAATCATTAATTTTACTCTTTACATGAAAGAATCTGAATCATTAATGTTACTCTTTACATGAAAGAATCTGAATCATTAATGTTACTCTTTATGCAAAAGAACCTGAATCATTAATGTCACTCTTTACATGAAAGAATCTGAATTATTAATTTTACTCTTTACATGAAAGAATCTGAATCATTAATGTTACTCTTTACATGAAAGAATCTGAATCATTAATGTTACTCTTTACACGAAAGAATCTGAATCATTAATGTTACTCTTTACATGAAAGAATCTGAATCATACTCTTTACATGAAAGAATCTGAATCATTAATGTTACTATTTACATGAAAGAATCTGAATCATTAATGTTACTCTTTACATGAAAGAATCTGAATCATTAATGTTACTCTTTACATGAAAGAATCACTTTCTTTCATGTAAAGAGTAACATTAATGATATTCAAAGAATGAAAATTCTCTCCTTTAAGAGTGGCCCTATGAGAACTGAGGCAAATATTTCTGTCAGAGTCAGCTACCTTATAAGTCCCACATCTTCAGCTGACATTAGAAGACTAAATCAACAAAATTTCAATGTTCAGACCAATCTTGAGAATCTGAACCCAACCCCCTTGGTAAACCTACCACTTGATCAATAATACAAGTTAGCACAGCCTCGGCAGCGTCCTTCACCCTCATCGAGGCTGGCATAGAATCTTTGTCACCCTTATACTTTGGAGGATCACTTGCTTTATTCTGAAACACATGTAACAAGTTAAAATGAATTTTAGAGAATCAAAATTGAACAACTGTTGTCAATATATCTATGTTAGTGATTTTCATGCAAAGATGCTTTGTGATAATTTTTATCCCCATGAAATATGTACCATATATATATTTGGTTATAAGACAGCGTTTTTCCCCTTCCAAAACAAAAACAATCCAAAAAAGTCTTTTATCTTATGAACTGACAGAGAAAATCAAGAAAAGTACGATATTTAGTGAGTGAACTCGGGTTTAACGTCCCACCAACAACGAGGTCATATGGAGACGGGACCTCGGTTTAAAGTCTCATCCGGAAAACCGGAGAAGTGGGGGATCGAACCTGCGACCCCTGGATTGGTAGTCTGGAGTGTTATCCACTACGCTACAGCCGCTCCTAGTACGATATTTATATTTGTACCCATGAACATGTCTCAAATTGTAAAATTACGAGTGCCTGTCCCGTGTAAATAAATACAGTATTTCAAAGTATTTATTTTATTTTTTTTTTTCATTTTTTCTTTTCATATGAAGAACATTTATACTGAGTTTCCATTTTTGCAATAAGAACTCTTAAGAAATGGCATTAGAATTTTCAAAGGCTATCAAGTACATACTAACATTACAAAACAATTCTGAATTCAGTAGTAGGAGAATTTACAAATAAAAAGTGTGATATCCAGTATCACATGGTGCTGATTATTTCATTCCATTTCAGAATGAAACTGTGATTTATGAAATAAGCATTAACTTCTAATAAAGAGTAAGTGCATATACATGTACATGTATATACTGATATCTCAAAGTATCTTCATATATCAAAGAATGTATTTTCTATTTTTATTTACATTTCAACTCCTGTTATCTCAAACTACTATCTCAAAGTAAATTTTCTGGTACCAGAAAATTTACTTTGAGATGTCGGTAGTTTGGGCTGAGGTTCGACTTTGAGATACAGCTTATAACCACAGGAAAAAAGTAAAACTGAAATAAGAATGCCCTTATTCCATTCAAACCTGCCCTTAAAATACATAATTTACTATAATATTAGAAGAATTCATAACATCAGCGGCACATAAGAAAGTCCAAACCTGCAAAAAGTCACTATACTACAGTAAATGATGGCATGTGTCTAAGAGAGCAAGTCTTGTGATTAAAAATTGATCTAAAATTGTTAGATATCTAACTTCAAGCACTACAAGCTTTATAAAAGAATACTTATCAGACTCTAAGCTATGAAGCAAAAACTTCTAAATATGTAGAACAGCCCTAGCAGCTCAGTCGATTTAATGAGGGCCTGATTATCAAGTGATCTATTAAAATCCAGCTGGAAAGGGAATTCCAGTGCTCCAGATAAGAGGAGTATTTGAAGATAATTCAGTGACAATTTTTCTTATTTCTCAGTGAAAGATATGTTGTGACCCTTATCAGAACCAGATATGTTGTGACTCTCATTGACCTCATCAGAACTGTCTCACCGAGATGGTTCTGATGAGGGTCACAACATATCTTTTTATGGAGAAATATGGAAAATTATCCCTAAATTATCCCTGTTACTCCTTATCTGGGGCACTGGGAATTCTTTTCAACTGTAAAGTGGTTCCATGCACACACCCTTTCATTATCATCCTTCCATCAGCTTGATATGACTTAAATACTGCTGAAAGGGATGTAAGACCACAAATCATCCATCCATCTGAATCTGTAAGCAATTCAAACACATGGGAAAAGGGTGGTTGGATCCCCCATCATGGTAATTTGCTGAAGCAACAAAACACTATGGGTGTTACATAGGGGAGAGTCGGGTAACTTCGGACAGTGGGTAAATTCGGACAGTGACATTGTTTCTTGTATATGTCAGTTGTTTGGAACTAAAAATATAATAACTGACCAAACAATAAAAATCCTGATGAGACAGCTCATTATGAGCCATCTCATCTGGATTTTTACTGTTTGCAATGGTATGTCCGAATTTACCCGCCTGTCCGAAGTTACCCAACTCCCCTAGCTGTACATAGTTTGACTTGGGATGGCAGAGAGAAGAAGAAGTGATAAGGGATTTGCTTTCTTCAAAAATTTTATCTCGTGGAGACACAGACAGCTTGAAGCAATCTTGGGGCAATCTTTGACTTGCACGCAGACACTGAAAGTATATGTAGGCTCTCCATTGCTTTCCAAAGGTATGCTACTAAGGCATCAAAAAAGAGGAATACTGACACTGGATGTTTTCAAACAGGTGGATATCATAGACAAGGTTGACGGACAGAAGGTGATAAACAGAAAATACCTCGTCACATGCATTAAACACTAACCCTTAAAGTGCCAAAATCGAAAATAATGGAATTTGCAAACAGGGTAGATCCAGATGAGGTGGCTCATAATGAGCTGCCTCATCTGGATCTACACTGTTTGCCTTCATAGTCTTATCCTCAACAAGATATTGCCTGGATATAATTTTTTTGAAATTTTGCAGATGTAAATTTTGTTGTCTGCTGTTTGGCGCTTTAAGGGCTAAAATTTACCACTGTCACAATTTAAGAGATATGTCTAGCTATGTTAATGTATTGAAAATTGACGATGGTAGACTTTTGTTCTAATGCTTTTTGTCTTTACACTAATAGCACTAAAATTAAGATACAACCATATTTGAGTGTTTTGAAATATTGAATTCCATAATAAAGTTTCTTCACAGCCGATCTTAACATCCTCACACCAACTCAAATCAGTATTTTGCTTTACAACTAATCAAAACATCCTCACATTGACTAAAATCAGGTATTTTTCTTCACAGCGGATCTTAACATCCTCACACCAACTCAAATCATTATTTTTCTTTACAACTACTCAAAACATCTTCACATTGACTCAAATCAGGTATTTTTTCACAGCCGATCTTAACATCCTCACACTGACTCAAATTAGCATTTTTCTTTACAACTAATCGAAACATCCACACATTGATTCAAATTTTTCTTCACAGCCAATGCTGACTCAAGCCTAATTAAGCTATAATGTCATTGCAAAACTAATATCAAAATCTACATGGGCAGGTCTATTGTTTGGGGAAACTTGCATATGCCCTGATCATACTGTCCAAGTGCACAGGCTGGTCTGAGCATGCAGTGTGCAGATAACTTAGGTGACTGAGGGAGTAAACATGAAGTCACAAAAGTTGTTTCCCTTTGTAAATATGGCAGAAAAGTACGAGGTGTATTAATTCACCTAAGACAAGTTTTATCATGTTAAGACTCCAATTATGTTTTCAAATAAGGCAATGCTATAACGTTCACAAAATGCAACTAAGAATGAACTATAAACACTAGCAAATTATACATTACAAATTAAATAAGCATACGAGTTATAGATGTTCAACAGCATGGGTTAACAAATATACAGGTGAAGTTTGAGGACAGCAAAACTTGCCCAGTGGTGATGTCAAAACCAGAATTGCGCATAACGTCACATCATGCCTGTCATGAAGTGTCACAAAAACTCAAGAGGTGCCTATAACTACAAAGAGGTGCCTATAACTACAGACCAAAACCAGAAAACTAAAAAAAAAAAAAATTAACACCCCTGGCGCTGATGCCAGAAAAGCAATTCCTATGTCCTCTGCTTGTGCCAGTCAAGACAAAAACCACATAGTATAAACCAGTCTGCCAATTTTCGCTTCCTGCAGAGACTGTCTATCATATTTTACTTCCGCCGAGACTGTCCGGGAACTCTTGCTTCCTGCAGGGACTACTGTCCTCGAAAAATGGCTTCCTGCCGAGACTGTCAGCGAAACTCTGCTTACTGCCAAGAGCCTCAGCAGAAAGCATAATCACACAGATAGTCTCTGCAGGAAGCCATTTATCATGTACAAGTCTCGGCAGGAAGCAAGAGATCACGCACAGTCTCGGTGGAAGCCAAATATGATGTACAGTCTCTGCAGGAAGCGAAAATTGGCAGACTGGTTTATACCCTGTGAAAATTGTAATCGAAACAGTCAAATGCTAATGTGGACAACTTCACTGATTTTGATGCCAGGGTGACAACAACAGCTCTCACTGCACTTTTGTACAAGTAAGCTAACAAAATGTGACTTTAAAGCTACAGTCAACTCCTGATATCTCAAACACTGATATCTCAAAGTATCTTCTTATATCAAAGAATGTATTTCCTATTTTTATTTACATTTCAACTCCTGTTATCTCAAACTACTGATATCTCAAAGTAAATTTTCTGGTACCAGAAAATTTACTTTGAGATATCAGTAGTTTGGGCTGAAGTTCGACTTCGAGATATTGAGAGTTCACTGTACTATTCTACTGTAAAACTTAGCATCAACTGACAACAGTAACAATGCCTGCGACTACTGTATTTCCCCTCATTATCTAGACAGAAAAGTTTGAGCAAACAGGGTAAACCCAGATCAGCCCAAGCAGCAGTTTGATACATCAGATTACTCCTGTCTGATCAAGAATTCACCTTTCCAAAGCCATGCCTACTTAGAACGGGTATGCAACTTAGGGGATAACTGTATTCAAAATTGTCATTTGAGAAGGTAAATCGTCGGTTTTATGGTCGGAATTTTGTTTTACGGCTACGCCCCAGCGGAGCCGAGCCGTAAAACAGAATTTGCGACCATAAAACCGACGATTTACATCCCCAAATGGCAATTCCCAATATAGTTATCCACATTCTAATGCACTTTATCACATTTTTCACCTTTCAAAGTGTACTTCTTTGCACACATTGCAAGCCCTTTCAGCAGCATAAAACCAAACGTCAGCCAATGAGAAGTGACGTTTTATACTGACGTCAGGTTTGCGACAGTATATCATAGAACATACTGTCGCAAATTTTTGACGTTGTCCGATCAGACGTCACGTTACATACATAAGTGCATTGGAATGCTCATTAACTGTAAGGTAAAATTACCGAATTATTATGGGACATTTCACATGTACGATTTTGATTGTGGAACTCTGTCATAATATGCTACATTATCATTGCATTGGTCAGTTATATATTATCAGTGACATTCTGGATGCAGCTTGGAAAGGTGTATTTGCCCACAGTTTATCAAACATCCCTGACCAGAAAAATGGACTTGTCCAAATTTGAAGTCAGAACAATTCTGTAACAGAGACACTTTGTTTGTCCCAATATTTAATACAATGGTACAGGAGGATGACAAGACATTACGACAAGGAGACATAACTCTTACAAGACATAATATTGACAAGGCACTGAGTTGGTACAGTCAAATAAATAGGATTTTATGATCTTTACTTGCAAGATTGCTTAACTTACAGGTTATTCATATGCAAATAGTTTATATTATTTATTAACAAAATGAAGTTGCTGTTATGCAATGAAATAAAATATTTAAAGCGAATCTGCAAATAAATATTGAATTAAAGCTAAGCATTCTCGTACTGTATGTTCTTAAAGACAGCCTTTTGAAAACAAAAATTGTCTTTTCCATCTTCCATTTTCTGCAACACTACAGGGTGTTAAGAAAGTTCGTAGACATTATTTAAACACACAATGAAAGCTGAATGATGTTATGATTTTCGCAAAACTAGAAAGCACTACCAAAGATATGTAACATATAAATTCTTCTTTGATTTCAAAATGACAAGAACATCTGTATTGCAATAGAGAAACTTGCTTTTCAAAACTAGCAGAAATATTTAAGATGTAAAAGTTCTGTTATTGCAAGGAAAATGTTTGTGCTCTTTTTTCAAATAGTTTTTTTTTATTATTATTTTCCGATGATCTGCTATGGAATTTTTGATTAAATCTAAAGGTACCCCTATTTTCAATTAAAACTTTAAATTCTAGGGGGTAGGGATAGAATCTGTATCAGTATTTGTAAACGCAGAGGCATTTTGCAGATTTCTTTTATTCTCTTGTAATTAGATTTGTTCTCATATCAAACAAAAACATTTTATCTGCTTTTTCGTTTCATGTTTTTTGCAAAGTCACTCTTAACAAATTACTCCTAAGATTTAACTTCAAATTCATTTTCACTAAATTTTTGCACTAAAACCTCTTTGTTTTTTTAATAAATTGCACACGAACATGAAATTGTTAAGGAAATTCTTGTAACATTTGAAACTGGTGTAGGACACCCTGTAATTAACAAATTTTATTGTCATTTAGATGCATTACTGTCGTAGAATTGCTAACTTTATCAATAAATTTGCATAGTTTGTCTTTTTAGTGGTCAAATTTCAAATATATGACAATTTACAGATACACCATAAATATTTCGAAATTTTATTCCTGTCTCCCTTATTGTTAAAGCCCACTCTATGATATAAATGGTTTTCTGTCAAGTTTTGATTTCAAGTTTTGTTTCAAAATGTAATTCATTACCCCACCCCCTTTGAAAAATATTAATGTCTTGTGTGCTTTTTCACGTCAATGAATCATCTGTCAAAATGTGCATGTTGTCTTCCAAAATTTACAAACTGTGATTATTAAAACACTGTTTGGCACAGTCTCTATCATTTAAGTTAGTTTTAAATTGATTATTCACTTTTTAATGAAAATAACAGCTTAATATACCACACCTTTATATTGTAAAATCAGTAATGAATGGTGGGCCAGTTTGACACCTTAGGTATTACCCGCTAATTTCATTATGGTAAAGTATGGCTGTAAAAGTTGTTACATTGTCGATATCTTGATATTGAATAGTATTTGAAACCTGTAAAGTTTTAAGATGGAATGGTCATAATTTCCGAAGTTATAAGCAATACTGTAATGTCTTCAAACTTTCTTAATAGGAAAGTATTAATAAAGTAGCAGTCTAACCCAGGCCTTCCTACTTCAACTTTCCTTTGATATTTATCTGAATGCATCAGAAAAGTATAGAATTCTCTTTAGCTAAATCTGTTGCCTAATTGTGGTCTATTCCCAACCATAAAAATCATAAAATCCCTTTTATCAAGTGTAAGCTCCAATTCTATAGTTGTTACAGAGGATATACCTTTACATAAACTATTTTAGATTCTTTCACAGACAAAACTTGGGTCTCCGAACTCCTTGTCTGAAAATTAACCAGGCTAGAGCAACTGAAAACACTAATAAATTCACAAACTACAGCTATACATATGTATATACAGAAGTGTACAGTAAAAAATAAAATGACACAAAGGTATATGCACAAATGGATTAACATAAGCAAATTCATACAAAGTTCATGCATGGAAAATGGATTTCTTTTATTGTAAGCTAGGAAATTTTGTTGCCATCTATTTCTTCATTCATTTGTAATCGATTAAAGCAAAAGTTCAAATACTTACTTTACATTTTGCATTTACACATTTAAGACAGTTGTTTATCATATGACTATCACTGCATAAATTTTGATATAATCATGTAACATAACAGTGTGCAATGTTATGCCCCAGTCCATGATGCTTCTATTAAATTTAACCCTTAGACTGCTAAGCGCGACTATAGTCGTGCTCGAGGGGTAGGTCACTTTGAGAGCATGTCAGGCACACTAGACATCAAGTACTCCCCATCATTTGCGGTTGTCCTATGCAGGAGGGAATCTGCTTTCTACTAGAGCAAGGTTTTACCCACCTAATTGATTTGTTGACCTTTAAAACTCGGAGAAAACGTAAAAAATTTATGGTATTTTCAACATCAGCTTTTCAGGTGGCTACCCCTACTTACTTGATCCCGATTTTCTGACAACTAGACTTCATCCTTCCAAACTTTCTCTCTTGATAAATATTCAGCAATAACTCCGGCCCTCAGACAAGCAATTACTTTTGTCATACAAAGCATATCATTGGCGCTAATATCTTGTACTATTTTTTTTTTTTTTTTTTTTTTTTTTTTTTTTTTTTTTAAGTGTCTACATCGGTTCCCGCTGATATCATGTGACACCCAAATATGGCAAGTCACGTGACCTTGGTAACTTCCGGAAAATGGCAGCTCACATATCGGCCATATGGAGTGAAATTTTCGAGCAAATCGACCAGAGTGTGTGCAAGTTATGGCCTCTGAGATACCCCTACCCCCATTTTAGGGTCAGGTGAATTATTTTTTCAGCAGTCTAAGGGTTAAGACAATTTTCTACTCTGAAAAAATGGTAACATGACAGAATTATAAATTTAATGGCCTCCTTGGCCTAATGGTTGAGAAGGCTGACCCTTAAAAATAAAGCTCTGCTCATTGTAGATTCCAGTCTCAGCCAGTGTATAAGTGAGAAAACCATGTTCCCTTTTCAGGTCAAGTGTTTTTTCACAGGAGCTCGCCTTGGTTAACAACTGGCTCACTATGAAATATTCTTAAAAGGGCAACTATTATTATAGAATCATGAATTACCTGTGACTTAGATCCAGAAATTCCTAATTCCACTACTTCTAACACATTCTGTAAACATTCTTTATCATACAGCAGACGACTATGCTCGACCAACCATAGAGTCAGACATTTAAATGCGGCAACAATCATGGAGTGAAGGTCACGAGAATGACTTTGTGGTGGTCTGCTGCACTGGTACACGATAAAGTCACAGATCCACTTCACAGTCCTCTTACAAAACAGCATGTTTGGCGGATTAATCTGAACCTTGGCAAGACCAGAAAGTAGTTCCATGGCAGCCAGGGCAGTGTTTAGGTCTGCCTTCCAGGAGGCCATTAGTCTGTGACACACTAGTGATGTTGCTTGTCCAAATAAACCATAAGCCATATCTATAAAGCCAAAAATAAGTGTTTCTAGAACCTTTGATGTTGTCAACTATTCATTGGTGAAATAGTTCACAAAGAAATCTGGGGAATATCAGGACCAAAGGAGATGGACCCTTGTAATGAATTTATGTATGTGTAATTTTTCCATTTTACAGTGCCCAAACCTGTAAAAGGTACGTTCATCTTCAATATTATCACATTGGGCCATCTACAGTCTGAACAGGTTCTACAGTGTAAGTACTCTGATACACTCCTGTTATGATGCTATGTTTGGGGCCCATAGAAAAGCATACTGAGACTACGCTACAAGGAATAAAAGACTAATGAGGATTAAATGCTCATTGCCTTGTATCATTTTATAGTATCATCTTAATTGAAACCATAGCATGTAAGTGTTGTATCCAAAATACAATATAAATGAGGTTCTACAGTATTCAGGTAAATACTGCATAACATCTGTCAGTAATATATATTCCAGTACAGTGCTTTAATTACATGAATGTGGTAAAATTTTCCAATCAGCCTAATTGGGTTCCGTTGCAACATAACTTACAGTTTGCTGTTCAGTTCAAGTAAGTGACTACCATCTATTAACTTAGAAAGACATACCTAGGTCCTGTGACTGGTTCCCAAATCTGTGATAGGCTGGTTCCTGGTAGTGAGAATCTACTGAACCATTGCTGGTCACACTTGTATGGCTGAGATCTGAAAGAAAAGGCTTACCATATCTATTCAGTTATAATAAGACCAGGGCCCAGTTGTTCAAAGCATCGTTAGCTTAACACAGTTACTTGTTGACGTTTGTTCAGTCTTACATTACTCACAAAATCTATTGCAGTAATATTTTTTGCTGAAAAATTGTGAGGCAATTTTACCATGCAAAACTTCCTCACATATTTTCAGCAAAAAATGGAAGAGCTTTGGCATATAATACATTCAAAATTTTAAAATTTTGTCAACTTACGATGTTGTTGTTTTGAGCAACCGGACCCAGTTTTTTTTCCTGTCCAAAACAATCTCAAAGACCTAGATCCATCATGTAAGATGGATCTTGTTTTTTGGGATTATCTGGAAAGAGGGAAACCTTTCTAAAAGTCAAATTTCACCCTATCAAAAAGCCAAATTACACATGACACATTTATATATTTTGGTGAGGTTTTGGAGAGAGAAAGCCCTGGCCCAGAGGTTATAAAACTTGAGTACATTCTCAAACTCAAAATAAAGCATACTGATTAGCTGCTTCCGAGCACATGCTCGGAAACAGCCAATCAGTGTGCTTTATTTTGAGTTTGAGATTATTCTCAAGTTTCATAACCTCAAACCCTGTATTATGGTCCAACAGATATGGTAACAGTAAGCTGAAGTTATTTGTCATGATTTCTTTTTCAGCTCCAAATGAAATTGTGGAATGTTGTCTAATTACAGTTATTAGTGTTTATTTACTTGTAACTAGTGTTTTTTTATAGTAAAGATGACAGTAAATTTGTATTTCTAAGCTGTGGATCTAAAAACTGCCTTGAACCAAGGTCTGCCGATATCTATGGGTTCATACAAGGTTTTTCCTTTGATTTTCTTGTCCAAGCGGTGTTTTAATTGGCCCGAACAAGTGATCCTGTACACATTTCGAAGGTCCAGGGATACATCAAAAGCCTGGTACCTCTGAGGCAGAGCTGATAGCAGCTGAAGGAAGACCCAAAAGTCGGTTATCTCAGATTGGGTAAAAGTCCACCAACATAATCAGAGGATCTCAACATGAATGAAATATTGTTTACTGGGATGTTAAACCATATCTCAACAACAAGAAAGACTGTTTTACCCTGATGTAGAGTTGTCTCCCCTGGTAAATCATGCTGTGGTTGTATTGTTGTGTTGTCTGCCTCCTCACATAGAGCCATATCCTGAACCATTAGCATTAAACCACCTGAAGTGTAAATTTGTAAATAACTGATGCCTTTTCCCATTATTTCCGAGAAGAAGGGCCTTAGCTCTGATTTAAAGTCTACACCACAACTGGGTTCTTCCACAAGTTGTATCTGATGAAATCAACATGTTCTGTGCTAATAGTATACATGTATGCCACAAGGGTATGACATACCGTATTCGCCCCATTTACCGCACGGTGCGCTTAACTTTTTCAAAATTGCATCAAAAAGGTGTGGTTAAAAACCTTTCTAATAACCGCACACTCAGAACGAAAAAACAACAAACGAACAGTCGAAATAGTCGGCAATACTGATCGGGGTGTTCGAAGTGTCATGAAAAAAATTAGTGTTCGAACTATTTGAATTGCCAATTTCCGGGAGAAAAACGATCTCATGTCAAGTCGCAAATTATATCTCATACCTCTTAGTATTAAATATGTCTTCATTATGCATGTATTTCATTCTCTTTATCCTTCTTCATTATTCCAAATAAAATATTCCGAAAGAAAGAAAAGTATTTCAACACATTTACAATGACCTAATATGTGATTGTTTAAACACGTCAGGTAAGTTTGTCAGTGCTCTGGCTATTCATTCATCGCAAGGGGTCTGCTTTAAATTCACGGGCTTCTATTAATAACACACTCATTCTTATTCTGGAAGATGCGGTCCTTTTGATCTTTCCCATTTTCCTATTTCGGTCTGTCCTATATTACGTCCAAGGGTGCAGAAATATTGGCAATGTGTCATGAGAAAGGTACCGTATTACATGTGCAAACAGCAAAGCCTTAGACCAGTCTGCGCATCTTAAAACAATTATTTTGCAAACTATCGGCGAATCCTGGAGATTTGTTAGACTGAACAGTGTTCGCAAATGCACTGTATGATGCGGGTGTTTGCTGATCGAATGTGTCCTAAGGCCCTTTTGAGGCCCACGGGCCAGGTATGCCAATGATATTAAAGCGATCCTATGGCTACCGCGAACCTTGTTTAAATGCACATACCATGCATATGCGCAGGCTGGTCGCTTCGTTCAGTTTGCGCATGCATTCAGACTGATTTTGTCAGGGAACAAGAGTTCGTCGTTATGATAATTTATTTCTTTTGCAACCCGAGTTTCTCATCTGTCGTTCATGTATCCTCCCAGCGCACTTTTGCGCACGTGCACATTTTCGCTATATATGACAAGAATTGCTCTTGAGAAATGGCGCCTTTTCGCATGTACGAAAGGCAAAGACTCAGTTCAGCCTGCGCACCCCCCGCAACCTCATAACTTCGTAAGCTCGATCCTTCTGGGATCAACTTGTACATTCCCATTGTTGATGCAGACAGAGAATACGCTAATCAGACGGCGCAGATGTGTAAGCTGATCCGAGTCGCTATTCGCACTCGTACACAACATAACACTTCAGCCAACTTCGTAAATATCGGCGAGGATGCCCGGTTGACATTTAGACCGATAGAGTTGCTCTCTTCGCACATTGCGTCGGGAAAACATAACTGAAAACACTGTCGCTGTTGAAACAGTAATGGCAAGTTGAACTTGATGCATTTGATTTTGTGAGTTTCAAAAGGAAAAAGCAGCGTGCGCTTATGCATTTTTTTCCGGAAATGGCCTTGGTGTGCGGTTATAGGGGCATGTGCGGTAAATGGGGCGATTACGGTAGATAACATAAATGTATAACACAATGATTCTTCATTGTTTGGAAATGTCATAAGACTCCCTTAAGAGTTTAGACTCCCTCAAGGTATAGAAGATCTTACACTCTTGGTCATTTCATATGAAATTTATGAAACGAGCCTTTGGCGAGTTTCAAAAATTTCATATGAAATGACCAAGAGTGTAAGATTCTGTTTATCATATGGCCCTTTAAATAAGACTTTTATGCCATCAAACTGAACATTATTTCAACAAGAAAACGCATTGTTGTCAATGACGATATGTGTACGCGCCAAAGTGTTATTACACGAGTGGTAATATGATTTTTATGACACTACGTTATCCACTGAATAACAGCGACGTCATATGATAAATACAGTTACAACACATTGTTTTTCTGCTATTTTACATATGGGGCAACTTTTGTTACTTCCTGTCAGCTTCCCTGGGCAAAGTAGCCCTTCCAAAGGGGGTATACTCTTAAAGGAAAGAATTTGCTCCAAGGGGAGCAAATTCTTTCCTTTAAGAGTTGACCCCCATTTAAGAGTTGACCCCCATTTAAAATGGTGGCAAAAATGAAACTGCCTGGCAGAGTTGTGCCCCTTGAAAGTGAAACTATTCACCTTAACAGCAGTAAATATTTAGCAAAGGGAAGAAACCAGTGACATGTAATTAACCCTTAATGCGCCAAAAAGCAGATGACAAAATTTACGTCCACAAAAGTTAAAAAAAAAGTTTGTCCAAGCTATATCATATTGAAAGTTCAAAGACTATAGGGCAAACAGTGTAGATCCAGATGAGGTGGCTCATTATGAGCCACCTCATCTGGATCTACACTGTTTGCAAATCTAACTATTTTAATTTTTGGCGCTTTAAGCATTAAACTGCATCTTTTTGCATAATATAATTTTGGAAAGAGATGTGACTATTTTGCAAAGGAGTACAAATGGAACAAATGCTCCCTTATGTGAACTATCCATGTCCCTCACATGTGCAGCTGCAGTAGCTCAGTGGGCTAAGCACTGGCCTGCTGAGCTAGCAGTCCAGGTTCGAATTCTGCAGGAGGTTGAAATCTTTTCAAGTATATACTGGGTTCAAGTGCACATAGCCTTTCTTTATCACTCTCATATTGTCTGGATATGACTAAAATACATGTAGTGTTGAAAAGGATGTAAAATCACAAGGATGTACAATCACACGTCATCCATCCATCCCTTACATGTACTGGTTACAAGAGAAAATCCAGCACTATCTCTCACAGATACTGTACATGAAAACTTACCTAGCAGCATCTGAGTATTAGCCGAGTCACTGTCTATCATTAATGCCTTTAGTAAAAGGTCAGTAATTCTGTTCTTCAGAGAAATAAAGGATATGTTGTGCTCTGGCATGTCTGGACCAGACAAAATATCTGAAAAATATGATATGCGAATATACAGAAACATGAAATTAAAATCTGTTTGATTAAGAAATAGATCAGCTCTAGCAGTGAACAGCAGAGTAATAACTAAGTTTGGAGGACAGCTCTCAAGTAAATGTATATCATATCATGAGCACAGAGACTGAGTGATATATCTACTTACAACTGACTGACAAACAGTGAATTATTACTCAACAATTCACTACAAGAGCTGATTTATTTCGATTCTAACATATGAAATTGGAGAAAAATGTACACGTATTTATATTCTTCATAGTCTCCTGTGGAGGACCTGGATTTTCACCCTTTCAAATATATGTTTTTTCTATGTTACATAATGATTAGTGCATCAAAGTCATGTTTTTTGGTAGTTTAGTGAAGAAAAGTAAATAACGTGACTTTGCTGTAAGTTTCGAGACTGTCGAGTTTGCATCAGCTGAGACAATGGTAAAAAGCTATTTCAGCATTTCCCCGGTTGGAATCCTGCTTTAGCCTATGTGACTTTCCTGTTTTAATTACTTGTATTTGCCTTGTTCCTGCTGAGTGTATATACGAACATGCAGAAACTGCCATTTATTCACCATTTTAGTCAGTATTATGTCTTAAAAGTCTGCTGTCAGCCAGTGATTATGAAAAAGCTACTTTGTTTACATTCTTGGGAATTCCAGGCTCTGGGTCAGGAATTAGAACTATTGAAATTTGTCAGCTTTTAAAGTAGTTTTCATAATTATTGTTTTGCAGATATTTTGGGGCATATAGTTTGTACATTTTTATCATACTTTGGGGATTTATTAGGAGTTATTATCATTGATATGAGCTAAAAAGGGTCCTTGACTTTTCCATGACTGGAAGGCAGCCATCTTGGATTTCTGACCATATTTGTGGGCGAGTATTACACCAAAATTAAGGACTTTCTAGTGAGTGTCAGATATCCAAATGTTTGCCTTAGGATGGACATTTGTTCAAGGATTCAACTGACATTTTTAGATTGTTGATATTATTGTTTATTTGTGTGTTTTTGATGATAAATAAAGGCCCTTATTTGTTTAATTAGAGGTGTGTCAAGCTCTTAGCCAATCAGATTTCACCTTATTTTGGCACCTCAATAAATAGGGATTTTGTGTATTGGAATTGACTCTGACTTTGGGATTCAAAGTGTAAGCATCTTGTGGAAATTATTCTTGAGAAATTCACTTAGGAATATATTTAATAAATATTTTGCTTATTTTGGCTTAAATTAAAAATAATAGAAATTACTGGAAAATAGCATTTTTGTAATTTTGAGTTTAATTTTCACAGTTAAAATCAATTAGAAATTGTTATAGCAGAGTCATATGCAGCTTTTGGATTTCTGCATATTCTTTGGGATAGTGATATTTAACTGTAATTCATAATTTGAGTATCTAAAACAGAACTTAATTTTATTTGGGCATTTTAATATCTAGAAAGAACTTAGAATTATTTGGTCAATTTTATACTTTGGGAAACTTAAAGAGATATTATTGAGATAAATTACTTTAACTATTATTGCTTTAATGTCACATTACTGTTATACTTTAAACATGTGCATGCTGTACATATTTAGTAATCAATAAAAGTTAATAGAACAAATAGATTCTTAAATTCATTTAATTGTTGTTCACTTGTTTCACTCTAGCAAGTCAGAGTTAGACTTATAAAAAGTTATAAGTCTGAGCCTCACTTGGTAGCAAGGATTTCTGACTTTCCTGCTAATTAAGTCAGTGGTGTCGGTCATCTTGACAAAACAAAATTCCACTCCCACTGAGTGGGAATAAAAACTTCACAGTTTAACCAACATCCATATCCAAATAAAGCAGCAATCTGTCAAACCAGCCTAAAGGATTTTTTACTTTAATTGACCCTGGGTACATCTGGACCAGATAATATGAGACCATTTTTATTTTGAGTTCAGCTTTACTCAGGGTTACTACAAAAGTGGTGTCAGAAGTGGGATTATTTTTCTCAGATTTCTGTGTTTACAACATAGCTGGGGGAATAATCACAATAGTTTAAAGAACTCTGCTACACAGGTTGCAATTTTTTGGATTTGGATCATATCAGTTTATTTCATTTTCAGCACTAACAGTTTCATTCAGTTTAATTTTCAGCACTAACTGTTCATTTCAGCAGCTAACAGTTTCATTTGCAGCACTAACAATTATATCTCTTATTTGTTATTCTGTTTTGTCTGCATGTCATTGGGGAAATTGCGTCAATAGGCAAACCCATTTCTGTTTTGTATGTCATTGGGAAATTCCGTCAATAGGCAAACCCATTTATGTTTTGTTTTGTCCTTGGGAAATTGCGTCAATAGGCAAACCCACATATTGTGTGTATATTTGTTTCCTGTAGTTTAGTCTGGCCTCGTGGTTTCTAAGCATGAGATTCTGCTTGTAGGCCCACTAACAATTTCCATTTTCAGTCCTAACAATTTATGTGTTTTGTATTGTTTGTCCTGGGGAATTGCGTCAATAGGCAAACCCATTTATGTTTTGTTTGTCTTTGGGGAATTGCGTCACTAGGCAAACCCACATGTTGTGTGTATATTTGTTTTCTGTAGTTTTAGTCTGGCCTCGTGGTTTCTAAGCATGAGATTCTGCTTGTAGGCCCACTAACTATTTCCATTTTCAGTACTAACAATTTAAATTTATGTGTTTTGTATTGTCTGTCCTTGGGAAATTGCGTCAATAGGCAAACCCATTTATGTTTTGTTTTGTCTTTGGGAAATTGCGTCAATAGGCAAACCCATTTGTTAATAGTTTTGTATTGTTTGAGGGAAATTGCGTCATTAGGCAAACCAAAATCTAATGGTTTTTTTTTCTGTTTTTCACTCAGGTACTTCAGTAGCTGCAAACCAAGCCAGAGGAGCCTGAATTTGCAAAATTTGTATATATTCTTATCAAAACTGTGCAGAGAAATGCGTCAATAGGCATCTCTGCCAACTAACTCTATTTCTATTTTTCTTAGGTACTTTAAATAGCTGCAAACCATACCAGAGACTCCTGAAGTTGCAGAATTTGTATATTTTCTTATTTAAATTGCACAGAGAAATGCGTCAATAGGCATCTCTGTCAACTAACTGTATTTCTTTTTCTCTCAGGTACTTTAGTATCTGCAGACCAAGACAGCAGGGCCTGAACTGAGTCATTGTATTTTTGTTGTTGAATTTATGATTGCACTTGACAAGAGAAATGCGTCATTAGGCATCTCTGTCAAGTTTTTCTTTCTTGCAGGTAACACCAGCTACAAATCGAGCCAGGGCACTTACAGTTAGTCAATCACCATTCTTCAGAAGACCATACCTTAGCTGTCACAGACTTTGACAGAATGTCAGAACAAAGATTCCTCATAGATCAGTCAGACTCACCAATCAGAAGGGAACAACCAGAACAGTACTTTGGCTATAGTCCAAACAGCAACTGGAGGATACCCCAACTACAAAGTGCTGAGTTAACAAGAAACCCAGGCTATGATCAGATGTATGTTAACCACGACTTTAGACCTAGACCACCAACCTTTGATGGAAAACCAGATAACTGGGAGCCATTCCTAATGCAGTTGAGGCTAATGTCCCAGAGCTATGGGTGGTCAGACAGGAAATTTAGGGAACAACTTATTTTTGCTCTAAGAGGAGAGGCTCTACTCTTTGTCTCTAACCTGCCTCACAACACAGTGGAGAACACAGAAAGCCTTTTGCAGGCAATGGGACAGCGTTTTGGACAGTGCCTTCTAGCAGAGACCCATAGGGCAAACTTGTACAATCTCAAGAAGCAGACTAAAGAAAGCCTTCACCAGTATAGTGCCAGAGTCAGCCGTTTAATGTCAAGGGCCTATCCAGGGATGCAGGGAACGGCTGTATTTAACAATCTTGCTGTTGAACACTTACTCAGAGGGTTACCAGACCAGAAGCTTGCCTATGAGATCTCCACCAAGAAACCAAAGGACTTATCAGATGCTGTAGACATGATTACCTGGCACAAAGCATGTCATCAGTTTACTACTAAAAACAATGAGGAAGATATCAAACAGAGTCTCAGCTCAGTTGGCAGGATCTGTAGTATGAGATATGTCAGTGAAAACCCTTACGATGAAGCCAAATTTGAGAACTGGGGCCAAATTTCAAATGTACATCATCGGGAAAGAAGATGCTACAACTGCCGGGAAAGAGGACATGAAGCGATGAAATGCCATCTTACAAATACTCAACTCTGACCAACAACAATGGGGAAGGATATTTTCTAGTGTAGTGTACATATTCTTTACTGGATTTAAAGTCATATTCTATAGTTATTCTTTGCTGGATTTATAATGATGTTGTCTAGTGTATAATAGTTATTCATGATTGGATTTATGTGCTATCTAGAGTAGATTTGTTATTCTGTGCTGGATTAAAAATGTGCATAAAATTGTGAGAGTTAAGTAGTGCAAGTCAAACTGTATCTTATAAAAGTCCAAATGTATACCCAAAGAGTGTTAGTTCATTTCTTTGTGGATTTAACTATGTTATCATCAGCATTTTCAAGTAATAGAGATTCCTTCTTCTACTTGAATACCATAACAGACAGGACTGTTTATGAATCATTACTATGACAGAAATGACTGTGCCTGCAATGATTCTTAATTACGTCTTCTAGAAGTCTCTGCACCAATATTAATAACAGAAATGACTGTTTAAGAACAAATACTATATAACAGAAATGAGAGTCTCTGAATAAATATTGATAACAGAAAGTGACTGTTCTTAAATCAATATCTTAACACCAGAAATGACTGTTCATGAATCAATTTTCAAACAGAAATGACTATTCATGATTCAATATTGATAACAGAAATGACTGTTCATAAATCAATATAATAATACCTGGAATGACCATTCGTAAAATCAATCTTAAAACAGAAAGGACTGTTTGTTGATTTATACTTTATAACAGAAATGACTTTCTTAATACTGGAAATGACTACATCTGTCTTAATAACAGAAATGACTATTACCAAATCTGTCTTAATAACAGAAATGACTATTTCTAAGTAAGTCTCTACTAAATAACAGAAAGGACTGTTCATGGGTCAATAGTAATCACAGACTGATAGCACTGTGTATTAATCAATGTTAATCACAGAAATGACTGTGTTGGAGTTAATAATATAATTCTTGTCTGTTCATGAATAAATCTTAATAGAAATGACTGTTTGAAAGAAATGTGGATTTAATTTTGTTGTTATCAGAAACTGTCACATAAAGTGAAATTAATGTTTTTAAGTACACTTTTGCAATTTTGCACAGATACTGTTTGGGACGCTAAATTGGTTGTGCTGAGCCTGTGTGCTTTTGAAATTTGTGACATGATAAAGCTTTTGCTTGGGTTTGAAACCAATGTTTTTAATTGCAAATTTTTGTAAGTGTTACTCATGAGGGCAAGTAGAGGGGTTTCCTAAGGGGTGTGTTCCCAGGGTGTGTTCCCACTTAGGTAGGGTGTGTTCCCATTAAGGTGTGTTTAACTTGCCAGTTATAGCATCAGCTAAGGAAGTAGGAGAACTGGGGTGTGTTCCCTTGGGTGGGTTATGCTATAGCAACTTATGGGGCTTACATTAAGGTGTGTTATGGGTGTTATTCTGAGGGTTTAATCTCTCGGCGCTGTTTGAGTATTTCCTTATTACATTCATAGCATATTGAACAAGGTATATGCTGTGTGATAGGTAAATCCTTTAAGCGCCTTAGGCGGGAGCCTGTTAGAGTTTTTGGTTAGAATGGGTTTGATAAAGTATTTACGCTGGGTGCAATGTTGAGGGAAGTTGATGGTTCATGCAACATTTAAATTGACAGGTTGAACACTTACCTGTCTCTATGTTGTATGAAGCTGGGTTACAGTTAATGGGTAATTCTTTGTAAATGTTTCAGTTGTGTGTTTCATCTTGTCACAGTATAGCAATGGCACATGTGCTCATGATAATTAATGGGGGTTGTAGACAGGGCTGAGCAAAAGACTCAAGTATTATAAGCTATAGTTATTTTCTTGAGACACCAATATATTTGAAGAAATATTTTGGCATCTTAAGAAATTTCAAAGAAGTTTGGCATCATTATATGTATTTTGCATTGTGTTGTGTTTTTGAATTCCGGGGGCGGAATTGGAATGCATTCTGGTGATAATGCATTCTTCTCCCAACGGGGAGCAGTGTGGAGGACCTGGATTTTCACCCTTTCAAATATATGTTTTTTCTATGTTACATAATGATTAGTGCATCAAAGTCATGTTTTTTGGTAGTTTAGTGAAGAAAAGTAAATAACGTGACTTTGCTGTAAGTTTCGAGACTGTCGAGTTTGCATCAGCTGAGACAATGGTAAAAAGCTATTTCAGCATTTCCCCGGTTGGAATCCTGCTTTAGCCTATGTGACTTTCCTGTTTTAATTACTTGTATTTGCCTTGTTCCTGCTGAGTGTATATACGAACATGCAGAAACTGCCATTTATTCACCATTTTAGTCAGTATTATGTCTTAAAAGTCTGCTGTCAGCCAGTGATTATGAAAAAGCTACTTTGTTTACATTCTTGGGAATTCCAGGCTCTGGGTCAGGAATTAGAACTATTGAAATTTGTCAGCTTTTAAAGTAGTTTTCATAATTATTGTTTTGCAGATATTTTGGGGCATATAGTTTGTACATTTTTATCATACTTTGGGGATTTATTAGGAGTTATTATCATTGATATGAGCTAAAAAGGGTCCTTGACTTTTCCATGACTGGAAGGCAGCCATCTTGGATTTCTGACCATATTTGTGGGCGAGTATTACACCAAAATTAAGGACTTTCTAGTGAGTGTCAGATATCCAAATGTTTGCCTTAGGATGGACATTTGTTCAAGGATTCAACTGACATTTTTAGATTGTTGATATTATTGTTTATTTGTGTGTTTTTGATGATAAATAAAGGCCCTTATTTGTTTAATTAGAGGTGTGTCAAGCTCTTAGCCAATCAGATTTCACCTTATTTTGGCACCTCAATAAATAGGGATTTTGTGTATTGGAATTGACTCTGACTTTGGGATTCAAAGTGTAAGCATCTTGTGGAAATTATTCTTGAGAAATTCACTTAGGAATATATTTAATAAATATTTTGCTTATTTTGGCTTAAATTAAAAATAATAGAAATTACTGGAAAATAGCATTTTTGTAATTTTGAGTTTAATTTTCACAGTTAAAATCAATTAGAAATTGTTATAGCAGAGTCATATGCAGCTTTTGGATTTCTGCATATTCTTTGGGATAGTGATATTTAACTGTAATTCATAATTTGAGTATCTAAAACAGAACTTAATTTTATTTGGGCATTTTAATATCTAGAAAGAACTTAGAATTATTTGGTCAATTTTATACTTTGGGAAACTTAAAGAGATATTATTGAGATAAATTACTTTAACTATTATTGCTTTAATGTCACATTACTGTTATACTTTAAACATGTGCATGCTGTACATATTTAGTAATCAATAAAAGTTAATAGAACAAATAGATTCTTAAATTCATTTAATTGTTGTTCACTTGTTTCACTCTAGCAAGTCAGAGTTAGACTTATAAAAAGTTATAAGTCTGAGCCTCACTTGGTAGCAAGGATTTCTGACTTTCCTGCTAATTAAGTCAGTGGTGTCGGTCATCTTGACAAAACAAAATTCCACTCCCACTGAGTGGGAATAAAAACTTCACAGTTTAACCAACATCCATATCCAAATAAAGCAGCAATCTGTCAAACCAGCCTAAAGGATTTTTTACTTTAATTGACCCTGGGTACATCTGGACCAGATAATATGAGACCATTTTTATTTTGAGTTCAGCTTTACTCAGGGTTACTACACTCCCAACTATTCTCCTAGCTTGTGACTAATCTCGCAAACAATGTTGACTGTGACAAAAGTTTATGCATTTTTTTCCCAGGTTTTTATTCTGAGAAATAGACGCGGCACCGTCAATTGTAATGGAAACACATTCTGACCTTGTTTGTTTTGACAATGACATTAGCAACTAGTCTCACATGCTAAAACAGAGGATTGTTGCGGAATAAAACACGAAAATTTTCGAGTGCTTCTACAGGCCCGCTGTGTTAGTACATCAAAAACAGTAGAACTTCAATGACTCGAACCCAGATGGCTCGTTTACCCCGCCTGAGTGCTGGAACTTATTTTCATGGTCCTAAGCCTATTCGAGCCATTAAAGTTCTACTGAAATTTGTTTGAGACATCATTCACTCTGATAAAACTCTGGTACATAGACTCAAAAGAATGTGTATCTTTGTAGTCTGCTAATAAGCTTCTATAACTTGATGTCAGGACAGCACTTATTGTTGTTAAGAAAAATTGGTAGCCCTAACTATACACTAGTACCAAGTAATGTAAAAGTTATACCACAGTTTATACATCTGTACGGGGGGATAATCCACAAACTTCAATAAATGGATTACTGACTGTACAGGTCAGGTGGACAAATTGTGGTATAACCATTTATACCACAAGGGTGGTTGCAGTCAGGGGATGGCGCTGGGCAACTTTCAGTGCTGGGGCGTCCTACTAATTTGGATAATAGTAGGGCAAGGGCCTCCTGTACTTGCAGTAGGTGATGACGGGGATTGTTTGGCAATTTTTTCTCTCCTTTCTCCCTCCCTCTGAGAGACGGCTGGAGATAGCTGAAATACTGTCTGAAAGAGCCGTTAAACCCATACCAACCAACCGACCAAAATTTATACCACAATAATCAGTGTAGATCTTGCACTTTATCAAATATCTTAAACAGAAGTTTGCATTCTGTGGCAAGTGTGGTATAATTAAACAAATTTATTCGGCTATAGGAGGGTCGGTTCCCTCTTCCAGTATTACCACAAATATGTTAATTCAGCCATATGATAGGGTTTTCACGCCCATAACAGTCCAAAAATCTAAATTTTTCTTGTAAGACTGATCTAGATTTTTGTGATTCTTTTGGAAGGGAAACTCCTCATATCCAAGTAAATACAATATGTGGCTATGTGAAATATGGGCACACTATACTTTAGGTGGGGCTTGCATAAATTACATATTTCTAGAAGCTCTATATCAGTTTACAGAAAAGTCTCTTTTGCTTAAACTATCCTTTGTCTTGTACAAATTCAAGTATTTTGCATTTGCGCCGTGACACGACTAACACAAGTCGCCCAAGGGCAACAATCGCTCACCTGCCAGTATATGCTCAGGTCAAGTGGCCATAATGTAAGCTTTCAGCTCAGGTAGGCTAATAAACAGGCTGCAGTTCTATAGGATTGGATGGTGAGTGAGTAAACTGTTCCACCACGGCCACTTCTATAAAATCACTAAATGACCTTGACCTCTAGTATTCATAGAGGTTGTCGTTGATTGCTTTTCCATATCACAGAGCTGAATCAACAGAAAAATGCACTTTTTCATTTTTTCCCATTCAAAAGCATAAAGAACCAAATTTGACCTTGCCATAAAATAGGTCAAGGTCAACCCAAGGTCATCATTTATATAAACTTTGTAGTACTAGAGTCCATGGTGCTACATACCAAGTTTCAGGGCGATCTGCTCAGTAGTTCTGGAGAAGAAGATTTTTTTAAGGTTTTTACCATATATGGGCATGGTGGCCATCTTGGTCATGTGACCTGGATAAAAAATTTATAATTATTTGTTTCTTTATCCTGTTAAGGCCCTATATGAAATTTGGCTTCAAGCAGCCCAGTGATTTCGGAGGAGTAGTCCTTTAAAAATGTTGACAATGGACAAAGACAACAATGACCTTGACCTTTAGTATTCATAAGGGTTCACGATGACTGAATTTCCATATCACAGAGCACAATAGCAACAGAAAAATGCACTTTTTCAGCTTTTCCCATTCAAAAGCTTATTGGACCAAATTTAACCTTGCGGTAAAATAGGTCAAGGTCAACCTAAGGTCATAATTTTTATATACTTTGTAGTACTAGGAACCAAGATGCTACATAACGAGTTTCAAGGCAATCGGCCCAGTGGTTCTGGAGAAGAAGATTTTTTTTAAGGTTTTCACAATATATGGCATGGTGGCCATCTTGGTCATGTGACCTGGGTCAAATATATAAACTTTCGTTCCCCCATCCTGTTAAGTCTCTATATGAAATTTGGCTTCAATTGGCCTGATGGTTTCTGAGCAGAAGATGTTTGAAAATGTTGACATCCAAAGGACAAATGACCTTTGGTCAAGGTCACTAAATGACCTTGACCTCTAATATCCATAGGTGTTGAAATTGACTACATTTCCATATCCCAGAGCACAACAGCAACAGAACAAGTCGCCCAAGGGCAACGATCTCTCACCTGCCAGTATATGCTCAGGTCAAGTGGCCAAAATGAAAGCTTTCGGCTCAGGCAGGCTAATAAACAGGCTGCAATTCTATAGGATTGGATAGTGAGTGTGCAAACTGTTCCACCATGGCCACTTCTATAAAATCACTAAATGACCTTGACCTCTAGTATTTATAGAGGTTGAAGTTGACTGCATTTCCATATCACAGAGCTCAATCGCAACAGAAAAATGCACTTTCTCATCTTTTCCCATTCAAAAGCCTAAGGGACCAAATTTGATCTTGCCATAAAATAGGTCAAGGTCAACCTAAGGTCATCATTTATATAAACTTTGTAGTACTAGAGTCCTTGATGCTACATACCAAGTTTCAAAGCAATCGGCTCAGTGGTTCTTGAGAAGAAGAATTTTTAAGTTTTATACCATATATGGGCATGGTGGCCATCTTGGGTCATGTGATCTGGGTCAAATATATAAACATTTGTTTCTTTATTCTGTTAAGGCTCTATATGAAATTTGGCTTCAATCAGCCCAGTAATTTCTGAGGAGAAGTCCTTTGAAAATGTTGACAAAGGATGACGACGACACAGACCTTGACCCCTAGAATTCGTAGGGGTTGACGATGACTGAATTTCCATATCACAGAGAACAATAGCAACAGAAAAATTCACTTTTTCAGCTTTTCCCATTCAAAAGCCTAAGGGACCAAATTTTTACTTGCCATAAAACAGGTCAAGGTCAAGCTAAGGTCATCATTTATATAAACTTTGTAGTACTGGAGTCAAAGATGCTACATACCAAGTTTATAAGGCAATCGGGCCAGTGGTTCTGGAGAAGAAGATTTTTTAAGGTTTTTACCATATATGAGCATGGCAGCCATCTTCGTCAGGTGACCTAGGCCAAATGTATAAACTATCGTTCCCACATCCTGTTAAGTCTTTATATGAAATCTGGCTTCAATCGGCTCAATGGTTTCTGAGGAGAAGATGTTTGAAAATGATGACACCCAATGGCCAAATGACCTTTGATCAAGGCCACTAAATGACCTTGACCTCTCATATCCATAGGTGTGGAAATTGACTACATTTCCATATCACAGAGCACAAAAGCAACAGAAAAATGCACTTTTTCAGATTTTCCCATTCAAAAGCCTAAGGGACCAAATTTGACCTTGCCATAAAATAGGTCAAGGTCAACCCAAGGTCATGATTTATATAAATTTTGTAGTACTGGAGTCCAAGATGCTACATACCATGTTTCAAGGCAATCGGCCCAGTGGTTCAGGAGAAGAAGATTTTTAAAGGTTTTTACCATATATGGCATACCTGCCAAGTTTTCGATTAACGAAAGAGTGAGACTGCGCGCGAAGCCTCGATTTAGCCCCCTTTTCCACGTTAGTTCATTCGCGGAGAAACCCACTGACAATGGAAAAGAGTGAGATTTTTTTAGTCATTTTTTTTTCTCTTTATGCGAAACTAGAGTCTGGGGATGGCAGTCGGGGAGGACTAGGATCAGTAGGTAGTTCTTAAATGAAGATAAACATCAATTATTCCTATTTACAGTTATTATTTTACTAAGATTTTATACATTGAGGTTGTTAAAGTGATCTGCTATCAAAATGGCAAGTTTGGTTCTGCAATGAAGTTGCTTTAGAGAGTTTCAGCTCTGATAACATTTTGGTCTGTCTAGGTAACATTGCAAATTATGTTTTGACGTTTTCAATGACCGACTGTGAAAATCTGTGTTACCATGCTTTTTTACATCGTTTTTTTCCAGCGTGGGAAACACTGAAATGCCTTTGACAAAGTTTACAAAATACAATGCTGTTGCCCTTCTCAGTCTTTGTAACCCAGGTAAACTCGATCTCCCATCCATTTTGGTACTTTGATTTATATACGATATAAAAACCTTTATTTTTCTCCGGCGTTTTCCTGTTGTCATTATTTCATGTACAAACAAGAGGGCCATGAGGCCCTGAATCGCTCACCTGCGCAAGTGGCAAAGTGGCTTTTTCTTATGTCTGAAATTGCCAAAATATGATTGACTGACTGATAACTGACCGTCCCGACATGATCTTAGCTGTTTACCGTGGACTCTGTCTACGGTAAACAGCTAAGATCATGTCCGGACGGTCAGTTAACCTAACCACACTATTCCTGGGAAGGCTTAGACCTCCTAAGCAGTTAACCAGTACTAAGTGCACATAGTTTCGCCAGTAACTGACAACTGCCCTTCTTGAATCAGCGGAAGGAGAAACGAATATATGTGGCCAGACCGGGTTTCGAACCCAGGACCTCTGACTTATGAGTCAGGTGCCCTACCGATTGCGCTACGCGGCCCGACCCCAAAATATGAGTTTTGGGTCAAAAGTCAAAGAATGACCATGACTTCCTGTACTCATAAATCTGCATGTACTCATTAAGAAAACCATACATAGCATTTTAAGGGCAAAATCTTCAAAACTATCCATGAAATCTTATGTTCTAGCATTTTCCAAGATTTGACCATGCCGCAAAAAAGGTCAAGGTAAACCCAAGGTCATCATTTGAACAGTCTTGGTAGGACTAGTATTCCATGCTACTTAACCAAGTTTACAGGCCATTGGTGTATTGGTTCTGGAGAAGAAAAATATTAAAGGTTTATACCATAAATGTGTATGGTGGCCATGTTGATCATGTGACCTGGACAGTTTGAACAAATTTTTGTTCAAACAAGCCCTGGAGGCTCTATATGAAATGTGTTTACAATTGGCCCTTTGACTTGTTTGAAAATGTCAAAATATGAGAGATCTGGGTAAAAAGTCAAAGAATGACCTTGACCTCTTGTACTCATAATTCCTCATGACCTCATTGAAACGACTATATATCCTTTTTTAGGCCAAAATCTTCTAAACTTCCCATGAAATCTTATGTTCAAGCATTTTCCCATATTTGACCTTGCCATAAAAAAGGTCAAGGTCAACCCAAGGTCATAATTTGAACAATCTTGATAGTACTGGAGTACCCAATGCTACATACCAAGTTTCAAGGCCATCGGTCAATTGGTTCTGGAGAAGAAGATTCTTAAACGTTTTTACCATATATGGGCATGACCGCCATGTTGGTCATGTGACCCCGACCATTTGAAGAAATCTTCGTTCCCTCAACCCCTGAAGGCTGTTTATGAAATGTGTTTCCAATTCGCTCAGTGGCTTTTAAGAAGAAGTTTGAAATTGTCAAACCATGAGAATTCAGGGTCATGGGTCAAAGAACAACCTTGACCTCTTGTACTCACAAATCTTCATGTACTCATTAAGATGACTGTATTATCCAATTTTTAGGCCTAAATCTTCAAAACTTTCCATGAAATCTTATGTTCCAGCATTTTCCCATATTTGACCTTGCTGTAAAATGGTCAAGGTAAACCCAAGGTCATCATTTAAACAATCTTGATAGTACTGGAATACCCAATGCAACATACCAAGTTTAAAGGCCATCGGTCCATTGGTTCTGGAGAAGAAGATTTTTAAAGGTTTTTACCATATATGGGCATGGCAGCCATGTTGGTCATGTGACCTGGACTGTTTGAATTAAATTTCGTTCCCTCTAACTCTGGAGGCTCTATATGAAATTTGGTTATAATTCGCCCAGTGGTTTTTGAGGAGACTGTTTGAAATATGAGAGTTCTGGGTCAAAGGTCAAAGAATGACTTTGACCTTTTGTACTTATGAATCTTCATGTACTCATTAAGATGACTGCATACTCCAATGTTTAGGCCTTAATCTTCCAAACTTTCCAAGAAATCTTATGTTCTAGCATTTTCCCATATTTGACCTTCTCATAAAGAAGGTCAAGGTCAACCCAAGGTCATCATTTGAACAATCTTGATAGTACTTGAGTACCCAATGTTACATACCAAGTTTCAAGGCCATCGGTCAACTGGTTCTCGAGAAGAAGATTTTTAAAGGTTTTCACCATATATGGGCGTGGCGGCCATGTTGGTCATGTGACCTGGACCATATTAATAGAATTTTTGTTCCCTTAACCCCTGGAGGCTCTACATGAAATTTGGTTTCAATTGGCCCAGTGGCTTTTGAGAAGATTGTTTGAAATTGTCAAAATATCAGAGTTCTGGGTCAAAGGTCAAAAATTGACCTTGACCTCTTGTACTCCTAAATCTTCATTTACTCATTAAGATGATTGTAGATAGCAATTTTTAGCCCAAAATCTTCAATAGTTTCCAAGATATCCTATGTTTTAGCAAGTTGCCATATAAAAGCATAAGGAAGCAAATTTGACCTTACCGTAAAAAAGGTCAAGGTCAACCCAAGGTCATAATTTGAACAATCTTGGTAGTACTCGCGTACCCGATGCTACATACCAAGTTTCAAGGCCATCGGCCTATTGGTTCTGGAGAAGAAGATTTTTTTAGGTTTTTACCATATATGGGCATGGCGGCCATATTGGTCATGTGACCAGGACCATTTGAACAACTTTTCGTTCCCCCTTCCTCTGGAGGCCACATATGAAATTTGGTTACAATTGGCCCAGCGGTTTCAGAGGAGAAGTCATTTGAAATTGTTGACGGACGGACGGACGGACGGACGACGGACGGACGACAACGGACGACGGAGCCTTACCATCCTATAAGCTCCCCCGGAGCCGCTGGCTCAGGTGAGCTAAAAAACGGAAGTACACATTTGGTTGTTTTCGGCTCTAATCGCTGTCGAATACTCGAGTTATTTTTATCCACGCTATTTTAAGACTATTGGAAACCTTTACCTTTACCTATTTTTAGACCAGGTGATGAATTTTCCCGGAGATAAATATAGATTCGGTGACTGAGATTGTCCGAATGTAGCGGAAGTTGAGAGAAAACATGTTTTTGACGATCGAGAGAGCGCAAAACAAAAAGACATTTTTTATCATTCTCCGGTTTAAAGTGAAATCGTGAGCCAGCGAAGGAAGCGTGAGTTATGGCTATTTTTCAAAATACGATCGTGAGGTCGTGGGAGGCGTCCAAATTTGTGAGGGTCACGCACAAATCGTGAAACTTGGCAGGTATGTATATGGGCATGGCAGCCATCTTGATCATGTGACCTGGGCCAATTATATAAACTATTGTTCCCCCATCCTGTAAAGACTCTATAAGCAATTTGGCTTCAATCGGCCCAATGGTTTCTGAGGAGAAGATGTTTGAAAATGTTGACACTCAATGGACAAATGACCTTTGGTCAAGGTCACTAAATGACCTTGACCTCTAATATCCATAGGAGTTGAAATTGACTACATTTCCATATCACAGAGCACAAAAGCAACAGAAAAAAGCACTTTTTCGGATTTTCCCATTCAAAAGCCTAAGGGACCAAATTTGACCTTGCCATAAAATAGGTCAAGGTCAACCCAAGGTCATGATTTATATAAACTTTGTAGTACTAGAGTCCAAGATGCTTTATACCAAGTTTCAAGGCAATCGGCCCAGTGGTTCTGGAGAAGAAGATTTTTAAAAGTTTTCACATTATATGGGCATGGCGGCCATCTTGGTCATGTGACCTGGGCCAAATATATAAACTTTCGTTCCCCCATCCTGTTAAGGCTCCATATGAAATTTGGCTTCAATCGGCCCAGTGGTTTCTGAGAAGAAGATGTTTAAAAGTGTGGACGCCGACGACGCCGACGCCGACGACGATGGACGACGGACCAAGGCTATACTATAAGCTCACCTTGACAGGTGAGCTTAAAATGCACTTTTTCAGATTTTCCCATTCAAAAGCCTAAGGGACCAAATTTGACCTTCCTATAAAATAGGTCAAGGTCAACCCAAGGTCATCATTGATATAAATTTTGTAGTACTGAAGTCCAAGATGCTACATACCAAGTTTCAAGGCAATCGACCCAGTGGTTCTGGAGAAGAAGATTTTTTTAAGGATTTTACCATATATGGGCATGGCAGCCATCTTGGTCATGTGAAATATATAAACTTTCATTCCCCCATCCTGTTAAGGCTCCATATGAAATTTGGCTTCAATCGGCCCAGTGGTTTTTGAGAAGAAGATGTTTTAAAGTGTGGACGCCGACGCCGAACGACGGACCAAGGCTATACTATAAGCTCACCTTGACAGGTGAGCTAACAACAAAGCGGCATGTGCACCCGGCAAAGATTCAGATCAGCCTGGGCTTCCACCCAGTCAGATCAGAGTCTTTGCTGTGCACATAAAAGGTAGCTAAGGGTCTAAGTTAGCTCCGTGTGGACAGCGATGACTCTGATCAGTCTGGACAGATGCCCAGGCTAATCTGGGTCTTCACTGGGTGCACATATCACTTTGATGGTTTTATATTATCCTGGCTCATTTGATCTCACCTTTAATTTCTAAGTCTTTGAAATGTAGAGGCAAACACAGCATGGACAGGAGTAAATGAACACAGGCTTTTCTCAGTTCTACTATGGGTATCTGGTCACATGCCCTGAAGTATAAATAAAATAACATTCAGATCAAACTGTCAGCAGTCATTCGGCATATTAAAAACTGCTATCTTCACAAAAATTACAGCTAATTCATGATGGACAGATGGATGATCTGGGTCCTTTCTACAAAGGGAAACAACTTTTTGTGACTTTCTGTTTGCTTCCCTGGACAACAAAACCCTTCCAAGCTGGAGATACTCAGAAAGGAAAGCATTGGCTCCACAAGAAGCAAAATCTATCATTTGTGAAGCCCAAATCAAATGGGCGGCAAATTTTTCTTGGCATGTATTTCCTTCCCAAAAAGCATTCCAATTTACCAAAATTTCCAATTCTCTGCATTTTGTGCAACCGCTGATTAAAGCTTAAAGCACTATAAACATCTAGCTGAATTTGCTAACAACACAGATCCAGAAGAGGCAGCTTATAATGAGCTGCCTCATCTGGATCTACACTGTTTGCCCTCTAGACTTTGAATTTTCAATATGATATAGCTGAAATGAAACTTTTATTTTTTTAAAATTATGCAGACGTAAATTTTGTCATCTGCTTTTTAAGTGTGATAAGGATTAAAGCGAAAAAATGCATTCTTACCACAAGGAATGTAAAATGTCTCCATAATTATAATATTCTGCATCATATATGACGAAAAGTCCTCAGTTTATTTGAAGGTTGCTCAGACCCACAAACAATCTGACTTTCGAAAGGTTTCTGATCATGTGCAGAACACAGAACTAAAATGGTAATAACTTACAAGAACTGAATTTCTACAATTCTTCTCTTTTTTTTTTTTGGTTATTTTATAATTGTGTTTTCCCAAGTCAAACATTTAGGTGATGTTTATGCCTCATTCACAAGACCAAAGTTTCTTTGTCACAGAAACTGTAATAAAGAAAGTTTGGCCAACATTTTGTGTTGACAAGGAGCAAATTATTTGTTAAAGAAAATGTGGCATAGAATCTTAGTCAAATAAACTTTGGCAATGAATTGTTTGCTGTCGTGTTCACAGGAACAAAGAATTCTTGTCAGAGTTACCTGGACAAACAAACTTTGCTCGTGTAAACGGCCAACTGTGCCACATTTTCTTTGTTAAAATACTTTGTTCAAAATCAAACTGATTTGATTATGAGCAAAGTTTTCTGTGTTCATCTCCATAGTTAGTTTCTTAGGTACATATTCTATGGCAAATTTTCTGTTCACACAGACAAACTTTGTTTGTCATAGAAACTTTACCATATAAATTTGGCAATGAAAATGTGGCATATTTTTCCATTCACACAAGCAAATTTTTCTATGCCAAACCTACTTTGTCACAAAAACTTTGCCCATGTGAACGAAGATTAAATCACCTGCACAAAGTTCAGAGCCACAGTTTGGGCAGAATTTTTGTTTCACCTGCGACTAGCAGAAAAGTGAATTTGATGAATTGTGTGAGCATGCACATTTTTGTGAATGGATTATGTTTCCTGGAAGTGAGCGGAATATGTACATTTTTTGAAGACTCACAAAGCCATTAATTTACTGTCTCCGTATAATTGTTTTCTGCATCATAAATTATATGAACGCAAGTCAGCAGTTTATTTGAAGGTTGCTCATACCCACAAACCATCTGACTTTCATAAGTTTCTGATCATGTGCAGAAAACACAACTAAAATGGCAATTAACTTATAAATAACAGCATCACAAATGACTGCGTGATACCCCGCCACTGCAAACCAATGTCACTAGTCTTTTTTGCTGATTATTTATTTTATACATGTATGTGGGTAAAGGGCTGGGGTATATTATCCCATTGGAGCCAAATTTTGATCATCTCAAGAGGCTTTCATTACTTCTATCACTGGTTGCAAGTTTCAGAAAAATCTATTCAAATCATAATTTTATATAGATTTTTTCATCATTTTATGCATATATTATGTGCCTTGGATGCAGGGGCAGATAACACATCAGGGATAAATTTTGATCATCTCAGGAGGCTTTTATTACTCTGACCATTTTCTGTAAATTTCAGAAAATGCGCTTTGAACTCTGATTTTATATACATGTAGATTTTTTCATGATTTTATACATGTATATAGCCCAAGGGCAGGGGTAGATAATCCCTGATGTTAAATTTTTGTGGTAACACAAAGATGTTGTTGCTTCGATCATTTTTGTGAAGTTTTACGACAATATTCCAAATAGTAAAGGAACTAGTGGCCAAAAAAACAATTTTTGTACATTGACAAGTGCCATAACTCTGTCAGAAATTATCCAAATTTGCCCATTAACAATCCCAAGCGAGACATTCTAAGTACAAATGCATATGCAAAATTTGAAAGAAAACCTTTCATAAATACTTAAGTTATCGAACGGAAACAAAGTGCGGATGGACAGACGGATGTACCTATGATGGATGGATGGACAGACACACGGATGGCCAACTTAGCATTGTGACATAGTCTCACAAACAAAATTGCACGTGGTTCAATGTCTTACATAAGTCCATGATTTTACCTTACAGTTAATGGAGGGATGTATACCTGTTTAAAGTAGGCATGGTTTTCGTAACGATCAATTGTATTATCATATTTGACTTTTTGGCTATGCATAATCACCAGAACAGTTTTTTTCAAAGGGCCACATTTTGGGATTAATTTTGTTTCACCCTAGACTAGCTGAAAACTGAAGTGTGTTTTTGTTTTGTTTTGTTTTTTTTCTTGAATATGCACAGTTCCTCTTATGTCAGGTTTGTGACCTGAGTGATTAAGGTGGTGATTTATGGTAAATGTAAAAATCTGCATAAAACCATAAAAAAGTAAGGTATCTCCCTGAAAGTTAGCAGACTTCTTATTTTTGTTGTTCTTTACAGTTTAGAATACAAAATAGACGTACATGCTGCTTAAAAAAGTGTTTTTATAAGGAAAGATCAAAGGGTAGTTTTCTGCGCAATAATCAAAAAAATTAACATCGTTATTGAAAATTTACATAGTACTAAAGGTGCGTTATTGCATAATGAAGAGCGTACTAGCAATCATTTATTCCAACTCTTTCTCAAATTGTAATGTAGACCAGATGAAAATGGTAGCTTTTTCTCAAATGTTCAACCATGTACAAGGTAATGTACACTGGGTGCATTTATTAAATAGAGGGTAGGCAAGCATACCTATGTAACACCTACAGTATAAATAATACATTACTTACATGATCACTGGTGTGTATATGAAATTGTTACACCTTGTTAAAATAGTCTCACCTGTCTCACCTGTGTGTTTTGACAAAAAAATTTGGACACAGACCGCATCTTTTTTCATCTGCTCAGCCTGATAATGTGTGAAAGAGTTTGAAAAAATAATTGCTAGCTCGCTCTCCATTATGCAACAAGGAACTCTCAGCACTAAGTATATTTTCAATAACAATATTATTTTTTCAGATTATTGCGCACAAAATTATCCTTTGATCTTTCCTTATAAAAACACATTTTAACATTAACAAATGCTGCATTTTGGGAGTCTGAATTGTGAGAAACAACATAAAGAAGGCATATGCTACGTTTTGGAAAGATCAGTGGTATTTTGAGTGTTTTATGCAGATTTTTGTCTTTGCCCCAAATCAGTGATTATCACCACCTTAAAGTGATTTTGACTTTGACTCAACTTGGCATTGCATTGCTGGCAGCTGGGGTGGTGTAAGCTCTGTACTTGACAATGTGCAAACAGGCAAAACTCAGCACTATGTGGACTTGAAGGCTTGTAAATTTGGCAGCACTTTGGTGGCTATCCATTTTACTTCCGGTTATATTTTCTGTATCATATAAGATCAAAAGTCAACAGTTTGTCTGAAGGTTGTTCAGGCCCACAGACAATCTGACTTTCAAAGGTTTCTAATCATGTACAGAAAACAGAATCTTGGACTCTACTACAGCATATACCAGAGTGCTAGATAAGAGGAAATTTTTGAAGGATTGGTGGATGACTTGCAATTTTACATCCTTTTTAACAGTATTTCAGTCATATCAGGATGATGGGAGGGTGATAATGAAAAGCAGTGTGCAGTGGAACCCTGTTTATGGTTGGAAAGATGTAGGGCTCGAACCCCGGACCAGTAGACCAGCGCATAACCTACTGAGCTACTGGGACTCCGAATTTTTGAAGATAATTCTGAGATAATTTTCTTTATAATTCCTTCAAAAAAATGTTGTGACCCCACCTGAACTGTCTTGTGCATTCCTAGGATGTTACCACAGAAATATATTCATGGCTGATTTCCCAAAGCTGGCTGATCTCAGGGAAGTTAAAAAATAAATACAGTATCAGCTGTACTGTATTAATCCTATTAAAGGCCCCTGCTCTAATAATCGCCCTATGCCCCTTTTCCAGAAATAATGTTATACTGACTCGCTATCATTAGTGTTTTTAATCAGTTTTACCACACCGCGTAGGCGGCAATCCTGAACACTCGCGGCAATCATGAACCCGGGTCAAAAATTTACGCGGCTGTTTTGGGGTAAGTCGACAAAACTTCATTTTACAGCAGGAAGAATGAGTTAAAAATCAAGATATCTATGACATGACTTCTAGATATGTTTAAAGATGTGCCTCACGAATTTTGGTTGTTGAACCCCAATTAAGTTGCCTGTAGCAGGGCTCGGGAAAACCGGATTTCTTTCGGTCCCAGACCGAAATTCAGAAATTGGGACCGATTGGAAACAGCCCAAAGCCCCCAAAAATCGGTCCCATACTGGCCCAATACTTAGGAAATTTTCTCCGATTCGCCCGATAATTGTTACAAACGGCCGTTTGATCTTGTCCCGACGTATGAAATATCGCCACTGTCTTTAAAATTCTAGCACGTGTCATAACTAATCGGATTAACGCAGGTGTTAGCCAGACGAAAAGACCGCCTACGGGCCAATCGAGATTGTCAGTATGGAGCACTGAACCACATGTCGGACCGCCTACCTGTCAATAACAAGTGTCATAATGACGCGCACTCTTACGACAGTCTGCAAATCACGATGACTGGGCTTTGGGATGAAAGGTGTACATCTTGTAAATAAATAATGGAACTATAAAATATGAAAATGGAAACGTCCATTTCACCGATTTTCCTAGTAGTATCGTCATATCGTCATGCAGTCCAGTGCGAAAGTAATGCCGATCAGTGCACAAAAATAGCGCATTTTGATCAGGGTCTACGCGATTATTATATTTGGTATAATACTAACGGTAGCGTTGATATGCAATTATCCGCTCGTTTATGGGTCAAGCAGGTTTTGTCTTTGATGTAAAGATAAAAGACGCCGCTGTCAGAATAACGTTCGCAGTGTCATTCTAACTGTATGACGGCTAAAGGTACCTAAGTACACATACAGATGACTAACAATCGTATCAGCCAGCGCAACTAAGCAGTCAGACCGGTCTTTCTTGTTCGCATCTAACATGAATAATAATGAACGGCGACCTAGCGACAACCGAATACTTCGGTGGAAGCTAGTCATTATACGCTCTTCACGCGTTCCGTAAGTCACCATTTCTGACGCGGCCCATTCGGCGGCAGTGGAGGGGAAATTATGCAATTTGGGTACGTTAAACAGTACAACCATCATAACTTGGGCGAGTTAATGCTCAGGACTTACGTATTGTTCACAAACAAACAGGAATGAAAGTCAATAATATTATTTCAATGCAATGGGCTTGAACAAGTTGTCTCCCCTGTCCACCTGTCAATCAAGTGTGATGTCTTCTATCACGTCCGCTTTGCCTACGAACACGTTCTAGTCTTGTATTTGCTTCTACATGCGTAGCTAAACGTCTTAAAATGTTTGAAACCAAGATCTCCACCAAACACAACAATGTACGACCATTGTACGGAAATCGGGATTAATTCATAGGACTTCGCTTGTTGTCATTAGTTTTCGTGACAGGTATCATTTTTTTCCAATGGAAATTAGTCAGGTGATGACGTCATCGGCTGGACCGATTCATTTTTCAATATTTCCCGAGCCCTGGCCTGTAGTTTAGGCGTAAACGCAAAATCTGCGACTTTTTAACCCTCAAAACAGCAAAATAGACCAAAATGTTCAAGTTTGCTACATATTTGATCATTTAAACCATATACAGATAAAATTGAATGTATTCTAGACAGACTGTGCGTATTCAATTGGCACTGTCTTGTGCACGAATGAAGTTACATCGATTTGAAAACAATAGGGTAGAGAACAGTGGCAATCGAAAACGGTGTTCATGGCAATCGCCTAACGTCAAACAAATATTTGAAAGGCAATCGATGAACATTTATAGCTTCAGCAGCTTTTTATTCAAATTTTGCCAAGAATCTGTAGAATGTATTTTTTTTTATTTCTTAATTTATTTTCACACAATGCTCCAGACAGTAAACATGGAACACATGTACACTTGGAATAAATCCTACCATTGTGGTATATATGTTCTTGCGAAAACTGATTAACGTCTGGAATCAACAAAATAAAACAAACTTATTCAACAATCGGTATTTTGACTAATTTTGCTAAATCTCCTGTTATATGATAAATGCCTGTCGAAGATTCTTTCAAAACATAAACTGTGGTACTCATTATAACTGCCCCATTAAGACGATTTAATGAGGACCAACCATGTATGCTTTAAACAGAAATTATGAAAACTGTCTCTGTACGTTATTGGAAAACGAGGGGTAGTAAATAATAAAGTAATGTATTGTCTGTTTCAAAATCAATTGATTCATTTGTGTTTGTGTTTGAAATTCAAACTTAAGAGAGAGGCACGAGGCACCAGTAAAGACGGCTAGCATGGAGGTTAAAATTCGACGAATCCATTGCATTGTATTCGAAGTTCATGTATGTTATTGTGCAGCATGTTATTGGCTTGCATGTGTTCCGTAGTGGAATAACCATGCAAAGGATGCTGGCCAATACCATGTACGTAATCGTCAAACAGCGATCGAAGGCTAGCAAATAGTGTGTGCAACAGCATGCATGGGATTTATCGTATGGAAAATCCCGTACTTCCAATACCATGCTGGGAAAACAATGAATGAGATTCGAATACTATATATGTATGGAATTTGGCGATTGCAAATCACACGTTAGCCGGTATCAAACTGGCAATTTCATGCATGGCACTCGAATACCATATATGAAATTCGTCGAAAGGCAAACAAATTGCAAGCCAATACTATACTTGGCAACCTCACACATGGGACACGAATACCAAGCCTGGGATTCGTCGAATGGCGAATCCCATGTTAGCAAATACCATAATGGACAATGCCATGCATATGATTCGAATACCATGCGTTGAACTCATCGAATCGTTATCTCCAGGCCGATACCATACTCGACATAACACATATGCTATTTGAATACCATGCATGACGTTTCTGGCGTTCCTCGGATGGCGAACCCCAGGCTACCCACAATTCTACTGGGCAGTACTTCCCACTGGAAGTGGTTCGTTATGTGCATGGGACTCGTCGACTGACAAATCATCCCATGCTAACCATAACCATGCTGGGCACTGCTGGGTACGGGATTCGAATGCGATGCATGATCAAGAATGCCATGCTAGCCAATACCATCATGCTTAATGCTTGACAATACCATGCACTAGAGTTAAAACCCATACATGAGATTCGTCGAATAGCCAACACATGCTTCCCAGTAATGTGTTGAACAATTCCATAATGGAATCCGAGTACACGTACAATGCATGAAATCAGCAAATGTCAAAAAGCAAACATTCGACCCAAGGCCATGCTGTGCATTTAAATTCCATTTATGGATTTCATAGAATGACGAATGCCAAGCTAGCCAATACCTTGCTGAGTAATACCATGCATGTGATTTGAATACTGGTATGCATGAGATTTATCGACTGGCAAACCCCAGATTAGCCAATAACATGCTGAGCAATACCATGCAGGGGATTTGTCGAATGGCGAGCCCAATGTTATCCAATGCCATGCAAGGCAATACTATGTATGGATTTCAAATACCATGAATAATGAACCCCATGCTAGTCGAAGTCATGCTGTGCAGTTTCATGCATGGGATTTGAATACCATTCATGGTATCCATAGAATGGCGAATATTTTGCTACCCAACACCATGGTGGGCAACGTAATGGATACATGTATGGAATTTGTCGAATTGCGAACCTTATGGTACATGTACCCGATACAACACTGGACAATACCATGCATGGGTTTCGAATACCTTGCATGGGATTCGTCGATAAATGGCAAATCTCATTCTAGCAAATTGATTCGAGGAATTCGTATATTGATCTACGTTGTGTTTTTGGAGAGAGCCTAACAACAGCGATATTAATAATCACAAAAGCAACCATAATTGACTCTGTGTTAAATTGGGGAAAGATGGGTATTTAAAGCAATAATACATATGTACTGCGCTTCCTTGTGTTTTCGAGAGTCTGATTGAGACAAAGACCTGAAACAACGACACCAATAATTACAACATCCCCAACAAGTCAATATCAAGAACAACAATTTCAGCGACACAAACAAGCAAAGGGCTTTTAATCATTAAAATATATTCGAATGTTTCAATGCATAACTCTTCTTCAAGACATACAAGGATTTCAGTGCAATCTCGTGTTGACAGAAACACTCAATCTTGAAGGTGCATCTCATTAGATGAAAAATAATGCAGCAATAACTCAATCTAGAAACAGTTTGTTTGTACAGCTGTTTTGTCATCGATTGCCATGTCCTGCGTTAGTCGATTGCATCCGATTTTAGGAAACAGCGTTTTCGATTGCCAGAAGTTTTCACCCTCGCATTTTCATCCCCCTCCAAGTACGGTGACAATTTAACGTCGAATGTAGAAATTTTACAGGTGTTTAGGAAAGACATTCAAGTATATCAGAAGACTATGTTTAATTTAATTTGACCTTGAATAATTTAGAATATGAGCCAGAAATCTGAATTTAACAGTCTAAAACTTCATGGTCAAAATGTAAGTAGGCAGTGTGCCATTTAGTAAAGATTTTGTGAAGTAAATTCTTCTTGAGGGAAATTTTCAAACATGCTGCTTTAGACCAGTAATAAATGTTTTACCAAAAACCGTTAGATTAAATGAAATAAAACGTGTTAAACTGAGTTACCCTAACTTGTCGCATAAATTTTTGACCCGCGTTCGAGATTGCCACGAGTGTTCAGGATTGCCGCCTACCCGGTGTGTTTTAAAGAGGGGAACAACATGAATTCATGTTTCCTTCTCTAGAGGATGGAGCTCTTACAATAGGATCCACTCTTCAAGGAAAGAATTTGCTCCTAGAGGTACAAATTCTTTCCTGGAAAAGGTGACCCTTTTGAGAAGGGAGGCAAAGAAAGAGAAAATAGTAAAACTGCATCATCTGAAAGTATATCCATTCACTTTAATAGTGTTTATTAGAAATATAATGACTGTGGCTGATTTACTACTCCTTTTCATAAAATGCAACACCCCAGGACATCTAATAGGATTAATATGGTATATGCAAAACTGTCTCCTTACAATTATGTTTCAGAAATTCAAAACTACACATTTGTGTTACAGTCTTGGGATTTTCTGCATCATAGTAAAACACCTATCAGCATTTTTTGAGTAGGTTGTGAGTAGGTTGAGTCATTTTACATGTTTCTGACTTCCATCTGTTTAATCATTTGCAGAAAATCACCTAATATTGCTGCAACCAAAATGGTGAAACTGTGAATTTTTGTCCCCAATCTGTGATCTAGATCACAGCAAACAGAGCAGACCCAGACCATACTGCTCCATAATATCTTAGAATTAGTCAGATTTAAGTCTCACTCTGCACTGTTTATTTCAGTCTGCCAGCAAGTTTTTAACGTATTTACCAGACAGTGACATCAACCTTTTGTGTTTAATGACATCAATTGTTTTTTGTTAATTTTGATATTACAATACCATACACTAGAGATGTGTCCATGGGAAACTGATGCCCCCTCCTAGTGCCTTGAGTAAGATGGTGCCCTGATTATGGTAATGGCACTTGTAGGATAACTAGCTTCATAGAGGCAAACTTGTATAATGTTAAAGGGAAGATCAAGGAATCATAAATATAGGTCAAAGTGACTTACATTTATTTTGCAGTCAAATCTCAAACACAAATATGACATGAACATGTTTTCAAATTGGCACAAAATGCTAAATGGGCAACCATGTCTCGCTGACAGTAAACGGGCTCGACAAATACAGTGCAACTGAACCTGCCTTATGGGGTCACATGTCTTAAGCATCCAATTTTTGTTTCTCCCATGGGTGACCCCTTGTGACAGGCTGAATATTTATTCTCATGAGCAAAAGCTGTCAAAACAGTGATTGCTGAAAATCTATGAAAGTGGCTCAGACTATAGTCTTTACGAGATAAATTCTATTCTTTCATTTCTCTGGAAATTCTGCATCATAGTTAAACCCAATCAGCATCTTGATGATGACTGCATGTCTGACTTACTGGCATTTTAAATCATCTGCAGAAAATTAACTTTATCACAGAAATGTTTTAGTCCCATAGACCAAATATGAAAAACTACATATTGTATATGCAAACAGTGCTTATCAAGCCTAAACAATGAGTCATCTCATCTGGATCTCCTCCCATCCTGTTTGCAATTTTTTTCTCAAAAAGGGCCAAGTTGTTCAAAACAAACGATGTTGTTAGTTAATGTTCTGTTAAAACTTCAAATTTTTTTGTTGTAAAAAATGTGAGAAGCTTTTGCAAGAATGTTGACCTCATAACAAGCTTGTTATGCTAATGATGCTTTGAACAACTGGGCCCAGGTATTTAGGAGTGAAACGATGCATATATTGCCCTTCAATGAGCACTGTATACCTAAAATGCTGTCTCTAGTAACATGTGCCTGCAAAGGCTGGGAGATCCTATGGCAACAAGTGTCTTCTACTGTGATGACTCAAATCTTGTAAAATAAAGTTATTTTCTTTCAACAAAATGTGATTTTCTGCATCATACTTAAACACGGTCAACATGTTGGTGGTTGTCCAGAAACTATCTGACTTCCTTGCTTTTCTAATCATTTGCAGAAAAAAAATCTTTTTAAGTTAGCAGTTAGTTTCCTGAAATTAAGATGGATTGGAATACATTCCAAAAAGTATTTGTCTCTCATTTCTATGAGGGCTTCTCATTAAGAAAAGAATTTGCTCCCTTAAGGAGCAAATTCTTTTCTTCATGAGATGCCCCCATTTCTGAAGGGATTAGTTATCAAAAGAAGCTAACAGGATGTCACCAATGTTATTTTGAGAAAAACGGAAGTAAAATTAATTTTGTTATTCTGGGAATGTTTCAGTCACAAGAATTTACGTAAAATAAATCTTGCAACAGGAATCTCACATCTGAATTTCTTACATTAGTCTTAATACTGACCATTTCAGCATGCTTAACATAGTGCATGGCCATCTTGATTTGAAACTTTGTTTAGTTGTTGTTGTTGTGTTATAGTTTAACGTCCACGGTAAACAGCTATGGTCATGTCGGGACGGTCAGTTAACCTAACCACACTATTCTTGGGCAGGCTTAGTGGTAAACCAGTTCTAAGTGCACTTACTTTTACCGGTAACTGACAATGGGGGCGGACCCGGTATCTAATCCGGGACCTTGTAAGTCAGATGCACTACAGACTGCGCCATGCGGCTCGGCATTTTGTCTAGTACACTTTGCATTGTTTATGACCGGGTCCCTATAAAACTAGAAACGGAACCGAAACAGAACGAAACGAAACACAACGAAACGAAACGAAACGCAACGGAACGAAACGAAACGAAATAGAAATAAAACCAAATGGAACAAAATCTGAAAATACCATGAAAGTATCCCAATAAAACATCACTTAATATTAATGCATAAGGAAGACTAAAAAAGAACCATGTTTATTCATACACTATGCTACTGTTACTGGGTATTTGTAAGATCCAGTGCATTATTTTTTAAACAGATACTAGGGTAAATTGTATATTTTGATAAACCCACATACAATTTTGGGGTTGATTTGGTCTAAGGGTGCTTTGGTCTGGGTGGTTTCTTTATTATATTTTATTTTTTTTTATTTTTATTTTTTTTAATTGTTATTTAAAAATAAATAAATAATGATTATTTTATCGTTTTGTTGTGGTGCGTGGTATGATCTTTTCAACACTTTTCGGGCTACCGGCTCCATACGTATGACCCAGGTTCCTGAAAATTAATTTATTCTTGGCTTGGTCCACAATAGTTGTTTTTATGCTGTGCATAAAAAGAGTTTGCCTTTGCTTTTCCCGAGCTATAATGATTTCAGAAAATGTTCCCTGGTTCCCAGAAACTTAAGTTATCCTTCCCTTGGTTTCCTTGTTGTCATGTTCGGGATTTCACTGCCCCATACCCGTACCCTAATTCCATGTCCCCATACAAACCGCCAAATGAGCCTTTATGGTAAAGACAAGAGGCAGAGTGTGATGTTTTGGAATTTATCTATTCTTCAACCCACATTTTTTTTCCTTAAAGCAATATTTATTGAGGTTTAAAAGTGGTTCAACCCCCTCTCCACCCCTTTACCACATCCTGTATCCATCCTGATTTTATTTGACAACAGACAATCATCTAATCTAGTCAAGTGAGTCGTATACTGTATTCCATAACCATGTCAGGTTGTTTAGGCGTCACTGATAGTCCTTTGCCTTCAGTTGCCCTTGCTGTGCTGACAAAGTCATAACAGGAGACTTATGTTCTACTTCATTAAAGCTGGAAATTGTACTTAAATTTTTGATCCCATCAGTGATAGTCAGGGGTAACTGTTGATGCATTGGTATATAGGGATTTTAAACATAAATGTATGTTGTGCTGTTCGATTTCAGATTTATTTTGCTTCATTTGATTTCTATTCCGTTTCGTTGCGTTTTGTTCCGTTTTGTTGCGTTCCGTTCCGTTGCGTTTCGTTTCGTTGCATTTCATTTCGTTTCGTTTTGGTTTCGTTTCTAGTTTTATAGGTACCCGTTTATGACCAATGACCTTTGGTTAATTCTTCGACTGGATCAATTATGAGTTCTTGAAGTTTTAGCTTTCTATCACTTTCTTATCTCCCTTTTCATCCAAGGCATTTTCTAAAATGCACTCTTTTCTTTTTCGGAAAGGCTGTTGACATCATTACCAAAAGTAGCATCTGCCCAGTCTGATCAGACTCTTCGATAAGCTTTTAAAGGGTAGCTAAGGGTATAAGCTACCTCCATGCGGACAGCCAAGACTCTGATCAGACTGGGCAGGTGCCCAGACTGATCTGAGTCTGCGCTGGGCTCACAACCACTTTGTTGGTTTTCTCGTGTTGTGGCTCATATACAAACTTGAGCAAAATTTAATTTGACTGGCATAAAATTAAGCAGTACTCTATGCTCACTGCACTGTGGGTGGAGCTTAACTGTGTTTAATGTAATTTCTTAGTCAAATACAGCAACTATCATCATACTGACTTTATAAATCTGTCCACCACAGTGATCATCTATCTGTATCACAGTGATCATACTGACAATACAAGTCCTGTACATGAAATAGGCATCATACGGATACCATATCCGCATTATAGTGTTCACAGTGATCCTACTGAAAATACATGTACATTATATAAGCATCATACTGATACATATCGGCATCATAGTGATCCTTCTCATAATGTATCTGCATCATAGAAATAACTATGTCTGGCTATTTTGCAAAGTTAGCGGAGAAAATGGTCAGCATCTGGAAATCTGACTTTCTCTTTGTTCTCATCATCTGCAGATTGAAAAGGACACATCACCACATTTGGCACAGCTTTACAGAATTCAATATCGTGAGCAAATATTTTATTTAATCTTAAGCTAAATGGGTACACTTTCAGGGGAAGCAACTCCTTCCTCTCTTGTCATTGACTCTCAACTCTTGCTTTTCTAGGAGCAAATTTGTTTCCTTTAAGGGTTGATTCTTTACAAGAAGTACTTTGCTCCCAAAAGAAGCAAAAGCTATGTGACAAAAGCTGTTTCAGCAATGTCATCATCCTGCGCACCACAGTGACCATCTATATGCATCAGAATCTTCATAATGATCATACTGACAATACGTATGCATTATATAAGCATCCTACTGATACCATATCTGCATCAAAGTGATCCTTCTTATAATCTGCATCATAGAAATACCTAAGTCTGGCTATTTTGCGATGTTAGCGAAGAAAATAGTCAACATCTGTGAGTCTGACTTTCGCTTTGTTCTCATCATCTGCAGATAAAGAAGGGACCTCTTCTACTTCATCACTTTTAGCACAGCTTTATAGAATTCAATATTGCGAGTATATATTTGGTTGTTCTTCATTTTTCTCTTGTAACAAGACCCAGTCATGTACAGGGTAGCTCACTAGACATGTGTTTGCCAATCATGTAAAAACCTTAATAAGTTTAATCTTTAGGTGAATGGGTACACTTTCAGGGGAAGCAACTCTTGTCTCTCTTCTCTCACACTCAACTCTAAAAAGAAAGAATTTGCCATTCTAGGAGCAAATTCTTTCCTTTAACAGTTGATTCTTTACCAGAAGCGCTTTGCTCCCAAGAGAGGCAAAAAGGAAGTCACAAAAGCTGTTTCAGCAAATGTCATCATACTGTGCACCAAAGTGATCATCTATCTGCATCACAGTGATCATACTGACAATACATGTACATAAAGGCATCATACTGATACCATATCTGCATCATAGTGATCCTTCTCATAATATATCTGCATCATACCAAATACCTGCATCATAGAAATAGTCTATTTCTGGCCATTTTGTGGCGTTTGCGGAGAAAAAAGTCATCATCTAGTAGTCCTGACTTTCTCTATGTTCTAATCATCTGCAGACTAAGAAAGGCCTCCACTGTTGGAACAGCTTTATAGAATTCAATATTTTGAGTAATTTTGGTTTAACCCTTAACGCGCCAAAAAGCAGACGACAAAATTTACGTCTGCAGAATTTCAAAAAATGTCTCATCCAAGCGATATCATATTGAGAATTTGAACACTAGAGGGCAAACAGTGTAGATTCAGATGAGGTGGCTCATTATGAGCCACCTCATCTGGATTTACACTGTTTGCCAATTCAATAATTTTAATTTTTGGCACTTTAAGGGTGAAACAATATTTTATTTTTCAACTCAAATACACACATAGCATTTACAAGAAATATATAAAAGCATCGCAAACAACTGCGGGATACCCCGCCACTGCAAACCTTTTTCACACACCTATTTTTCCAGATTTATTTTTCTCTGTATAACACCAGGACAGGGGCAGCCTAACCCCATTGAACACGGATAAAAATCTTTGTCATGACAGGACACTTCATTACTCTGATCACTTACAACAACCTTCTAATACTAATCAAATAAAATTTTAGTGATTATAAAATGTGGCCACAGGGCAGGGGCATTATAACCCCTAAAGGATCAAATCTTAATCACCACAAGAAGCTTTTATTACATCTATCATCAGATGTAAATTTCTGAAAATCTGTTTCACATGAATTTATATAGATTTATTAGCATTTTATGCATGTATATAGCCCAGGGGCAGGGGGAAATAACTCCCATTGGGTAAATTTGAGCATCACTGGAGGCTTTCATCACTCTGATCATTTGCTGTAAGTTTTAGAAAAATTGCTTCAAACTCTGATTTTATATGGAATTTTTCATGATTTTATACATGTATATAGCCCCAGGGCAGGGGCAGATAACCTCCCATGATAAAATTTCTGTGTGCATACAAAGCTTTTGTTACTCGATCATGTTTGTGAAGTTTCATCATGATACTCCTAGTAGTTAAGGAACTAGAGGCTAGAAACCATTTTTTGTACATTGACAAGTGCCATAACTCTGTCAGAAATTATTGAAATTTGCCCATTAACAATCCCAAGCGTGACATTCTTGGTACAAATGCATATGCAAAATTTCAAGGAAATCCGTTGATAAATACTTAAGTTATCGAACGGAAACGAAGTGCGGACGGACGGATGTACATACTACGGACGGACACACGGATGACCAACGTGAAAACATAATACCTCGTCACTAACGTGTAGCGAGACATTCTTGGTACAAATGCATATGCAAAATTTCAAGGAAATCCATTGATAAATACTTAAGTTATCGAACGGAAACGAAGTGCAGACGGACGGACAGATGTACATACTACGGATGGACGGACACGCGGACGGCCAACGTGAAAACATAATACCCCGTCACTAACGTGTGGCGGGGTATAACTAGAAAACAGGATCCTATAATAAGTGTTAATCGCTTATACAATCATCTCCTGAGTAATTTTATTTCTTTCAGTAATTTTACTTTTTTTTACTTTGATATGTGTTTTATTGCTCTTTTGCAATTTTTATATGAAACCCATTGATAACAAAGGTGGATGAAAAACAGAGCTACTTGACGGAAAAAAAAAAAAAACATCTGACATTCCGCAAGCAGAACACGGCTCTCTGACTTCTGCTCAGAGGGAGGTTTGAACCCATAGCAGTGAGAGATGTACTGTTGCTCAGCCATCATCCAAGAACTTTCATAATTAACTTTAATACAGAGGCAGATGAAGAAGACCAGAAGCCTTAACCCTTTAAGCACCAAAATGCAGATGACAAAATTTACGTCTGCAAAATTCACAAAAATGTTTCATCCAAGTTTTATCATGTTTAGAATTCCAAGACTAGAGGGCAAACAGTGTAAATCTAGATGAGGTGGCTCATTATTATTATCTACACTGTTTGCAAATTCAGCTATTTTCGTCTCTGGCGCTTAGAGTGCTAATGAACTTTTTTAAGCTCATGATGCTTTGAATAACAGGGCCCTGTCTTCTAGCATCAGAACACCTATGTCTAGGTCAGCAGGAAATTAAGTTAAAGATATTCTGACTTTCTTTCTGGTGTCATCATTTGCTTATAAACTCAGGGCGTTTATGTCTTTTGAAACTAAGACAAAATTTTTCCAACATTCTTTTTTGGAATAACTGCTTTTTCCAGATCATGAAACGAGTTTTATGTCCCTTTCCAGGGCTTCCACTAACTTTCAAAATTTGGAAGTCCAGACTTCCATGGTGTCAGATTTGGATGTATTGAGAGAATTTTTTGGAAGTCTGAAGTTTTTAGGAATGACTTGTGCAAGGTTATTTTTTCTAATCAGAGTCATTCCTGTTTGTTTGTGAACAATACACAAGTCCTGAGCACTCTAAAAACTGAAGACTCGCCTAATTCCCTTTCATTGCCGCCGAATGGGCTGCGTTGGAAATACGGTGACTTACGGAACGTATAATGACACGCTTCCAAAGAAGAACTCGGTTGTCCCTAGGTCGATGTTCATTATTATTCATGTTAGATGCGAACAAGAGGTCCTGTGTACTGAGGTACCGTTTGCCGTCTCTCAGTTAAAATGACACTGAATGGGGCACGCGTATATACTCGCAGCGGCGTCTTTGATCTTTATATCAAAGAGAAAACGTGCTTGACCCATAAACGAGCAGGTAATTATCAACGCTACCATTATTATTATACCGAATATATAAACGCGTAGACCCAGATCAGATTGATCAGAATGCGCTATTTCTGTGCACACTATACAGCATTATTTTCGCACTGGGTTGCATGACGATATGACGATACCACTAGGAAATCGGTGAAATGGACATTTAAGTATTCGTATTTTAATAGTACCATTAATCAAAACAATGTATATTACCAGAGCGTAGACCATAACACGTCGGACATAGCGACTATTAATATTTACAGTGTATCTTTGCTTTGAATCAACACTTTTCGCGGAAGAGGTTCGTATTCCTGAAAATTCCACTGAGGATAGTATGGATCATGACAAGACCTTCCGTTAAAAGGGCAAGCGTTAATATGAATGTTGTGTTCGTAAAAACTTCGGATAGAGTTTGTCAATACATGCTTCAGTATTCATGTGTTATGGATACATTCACAAACTTTTGCCTTACACATACAGGTCAGTTAGATGGACACCTTTCTTCCAAAAGCTCAGTCGTCGTGATTTGATAAGTTGTTTTGCAGACTGCCGTAAGAGGCTGAATCTACGAGTGGGCGTTATTTTGATAATCATTTTTGACAGGTAGGAGGTCCGACATGTGTGTTACCTGGTTCAGTGCTCCATACGGACAATCTCAATTGGCCCATAGGCGGTCTTTTCGTCTGGCTAACATCTTCGTTAATCCGATTAATTATGACCCGTACTAGAATTTTAAAGACAGTGGCGATATTTTATACGTCGGGACAAGATCAAACGGCCGTATGTGACGACAATTATCGGGTGTATGCCAGAGGTCCCATTTCTCGACGTACAGGAGCAAATCCTGGGCGTAATATACGGCCATACGCCCGTTAACGGAAGCCCTGCCTTTCAATACTATTTCAGTCAACTCCAGAAGATGGTAGGATGATAATTCAGGACTTCGGCAGGATGTGGTGTCTGTCCTGTCTACACATTCTCACAAAACAGAGCAAACTAGAAAATTCAATGAAAGTTTATAAACTGTCATTAAAACAGTGAAGTCAAGTCAGTGAAGTGTAAAATATTGGTCATGACCAGATAGTGATGGTTGGTCTGAGCTTCCCTCTCCTCCAGATGTAAACATGAACCAAGTTTCATGACTCCAGCCCATATAGTTCTAGAAAAACAAAGCTAAAGATGAAAACTTGACAATGAAGCCAAAAACATAGGTCAGACTCTAACATTGACGGTTGCATTCAGCTTCCTGATACAAGTATGAACCAAGTTTCATGACTAACCCTAATACCGTATTCGACCCTTTTAGCGCACTGTGCGCTTAACATTTTCAGAATGGCATTAAATACTTGCAGTAGACTTTCTTCCTAATAAGCACACATTTCAAAGAATTTTTATAAACAGAAAGAAACAGAATTTAATGTTTAAAGCATCAGAGAAAAGCTGCTTATAGTCATGTAGGATGGAGAAGCATTGTAAGTGACAACTGAAAGATTTTATAGTGTTTCAGCACTTGTGGGCAGACAGTCAAGGGGATAAATCATTAAAAAATGTGTGCTAACATTCATGTCCCTCAGAAATTCCCATGACGTGCACTTAATATCGGGGCATGTGCACTAATAGGATTGATTACGGTAGGTCTAAAGAAATGGAGCTAAATCAATAAATTTGGCCCAAATTTGTTCAGTCTGTGAAGTCATGGTCTAATACTGATGATTGCATTAAGCTTCCTTTTAAGTTTCATGACTCTAGCCCATGTTGTTCCACAGAAACAGCCTAACACAAAAACTTGACATTCTGTAAAATGAATGAAGCTTCAAATACAAGTTATGACTGACAAGCTCATCCCCCCCCCACTCCCTCCACACACATACACAAAGCACCAGGGAATATCAGAGACTTTTTATCCAGCAACTCCAGCTGTTTGACCCTGCAGTCTGTTATGTTTTTCTTTCACTGCTATTTTTGCGTAAAAGACAAAGCCCCGGCATTTGCCCAGCATTGCAGGGAAAGAGCAAATGTAAAATACATGTGGCACATTTCCCCCACTATCCCCATCCCTGCCCCAGGGGTGGGTGGTCCATGGTTACAACTGACTGGTGCTTTAAAAGTATATTAACACAACATACCACTTTTTATAAAGTTACATTATTATTCTACCAATACATCATTCTGCATCATTTCGATCACAAAGTCAATCATGTCAGTGTTGTGCTCAACGACTTCGCTCATCTTTTCTTGACTTTCTGACTGCTCTAATCATATGCAGATCTATATACTATAAGCATTCTTTTTTGGATGTAAGCAACCCTAAGTATTGAGACAGACATGTCTTATTTAAACAGTGAAGATCCAGATCAGACTGTACACAGTCTGCCATGCAGCCAACAAAGAGTTTTATTAAATCTTAATTCATGCTCTGACTGAAATACTGTTTTCAAAATACTCTATAAGAGAGGGAGAGAAACCATGTTTTGCAAAGGCATGAAAATAAGCAGACATAACTCCGGTACTAAGAAAGGAAGTGCAACCATTTTTAGTTGGTGAATTCACGAAGTGAATTTGAAGACTATAGCTATCGTACGATGGCACTTTCAATCTTCCGTCTTTTGCAATAGATTTCAATACTATATAGGCATCCTTCTGGTGCTTCCACCTTATTACTCAAATTATAATTTTGCAATACTGAAATATTTTGATACATGCTTTGCATATAAAGTTACATTATGTTTAGAATAATCTATTTTTGTGGTAATTAAAGACAGTGTAACTGAAATAGTAATATGACATAGTAATATGACAAAGAAAACACTCGGGTACTATATCATGTGTGGCTTACCGACGAAAAAAACGTAACAACACGGATGAATACACAGAGGTCAGACTCCAGAAATACAAGTAGCCCAAAGGGCAACAATTGCTCACCTGAGAGACATTGTAAACCTATAGGGATATTTAAGATGCTCAAGGGCAGCTAACTCCACAGTCAGTGGTCCAATCAGGCTGAAAAATAAACTCGTCCAAAACATTATGTATGCCCTCATTTAATATATGCAAGTTTTAAAAGTATCCGATCAAGAGCACAATAGACAGAGCTGTCAAGGGCAGCTAACTTCTCAGTGGTTGGCCTGATCTGGCCAAAATTTGAACTTGTTTAAGATATTATGCATTTCCTCATTACCTGAAAGTTTGAAAAGGATCGGATCAGCAGAAACCAAGAAAAAGTGGCGACATTGATTTTTTGGATGCTCAGGGCAGGTACTCCATTGTCAGTGGTGGGATCTAGCCGAAATGCTAACTAATCCACGCTTTTATGCATATCCTCATTACCTGCAAGTATGAAGAGGATCCGATGAAAAATGAAAATGTGATGACGTTGTTTTCTCCATTATAAGACTAAGGGATTTTTTTCAAACGCTCAAGGGCAGCTAACTCCGTAGTCTGTGCTCGAATCCGGCCAAATTTCGAACTCATCAAAGCTCTTATGTATGTCATCATTACCTGCAAGTATGATAAGGATCTAATCAAAAACCTTGATTGCAGCACCCTGAAAGTCAAACTTGCTCGAGATATTGTCATGCCCTACATTTGTGTGAATTTATTTTAAAATCTGTTGAGAAATGTAGGTGCTAGAGCGATGACAAAGTTTTTCTAAAAATAGCCACAGTGACCTTGACCTTGGGCACAGCATCCTGAAAGTCAAACTTGCTTGAGATATTGTCATACCCTACATTTGTGTGAAGTTATTTCAAAATCCATGGAGAAATGAAGGTGCTAGGGCGATGACAAAGTTTTTCTAAAAATAGCCACAGTGACCTTGACCTTGGGCACAGCACTCTGAAAGTCGAACTTGTTTGAGATATTGTCATGCCCTACATTTGTGTGAATTTATTTTAAAATCCGTTGAGAAATGTAGGTGCTAGAGCGCTGACAAAGTTTTTCTAAAAATAGCCACAGTGACCTTGACCTTGGGCGCAGCACCCTGGAAGTCAAACTTGTTTGAGATATTGTCATGCCCTACATTTGTGTGAAGTTGATTTAAAATCCGTTGAGAAATGAAGGCGCTAGAGCGATGACCAAGTTTTTCTAAAAATAGCCACAGTGACCTTGACCTTGGGCACAGCATCCTGAAAGTCAAACTTGCTCGAGATATTGTCATGCCCTACATTTGTGTGAAATTATTTTAAAATCTGCTGAGAAATGTAGGTGCTAGAGCGCTGACAAAGTATTTCTAAAAATAGCCACAGTGACCTTGACCTTGGGCGCAGCATCCTGACAGTCGTACTTGCTCGAGATATTGTCATGCCCTACATTTGTGTGAAGTTATTTTACAAGTAGCCCAAAGGGCAACAATTGCTCACCTGAGAGACACCGTAAACCTATAGGGATATTTAAGATGCTCAAGGGCAGCTAACTCCACAGTCAGTGGTCCAATCAGGCTGAAAATTAAACTCATCCAAAACATTATGTATGCCCTCATTTAATACATGTATATGCAAGTTTAAAAAGTATCCGATCAAGAGCACAATAGACAGAGCTGTCAAGGGCAGTTAACTTCGTAGTGGTTGGCCTGATCTGGCCAAAATTTTAACTTGTTTAAGATATTATGCATTTCCTCATTACCTGCAAGTTTGAAAAGGATCGGATCAGTAGAAACCAAGAAAAAGTGGCGACATTGATTTTTTGGATGCTCAGGGCAGGTACTCCATAGTCAGTAGTGAGATCTAGCCGAAATGCTAACTAATCCAAGCTTTTATGCATATCCTCATTACCTGCAAGTATGAAGAGGATCCGATGAAAAATGAAAATGTGATGACGTTGTTTTCTCCATTATAAGACTAAGGGATTTTTTTCAAACGCTCAAGGGCAGCTAACTCCGTAGTCTGTGCTCTAATCCGGCCAAATTTCGAACTCATCCAAGCTCTTATGTATGTCATCATTACCTGCAAGTATGATAAGGCTCTAATCAAAAACCTTGATTGCAGCACCCTGAAAGTCAAACTTGCTCGAGATATTGTCATGCCCTACATTTGTGTGAAATTATTTAAGAATCCTTTGAGAAATGCAGGTGTTAGAGCTATGACAAAGTTTTTCTAAAAATAGCCACAGTGACCTTGACCTTGGGCACAGCATCCTGAAAGTCAAACTTGCTTGAGATATTGTCATACCCTACATTTGTGTGAAATTATTTCAAAATCCATGGAGAAATGAAGGTGCTAGGGCGATGACAAAGTTTTTCTAACAAGTCGCCCAAGGGCAACGATCGCTCACCTGTCAGTATATGCTCAATTTATATAAAATTGGTAGTACTACAGTCCCAGTTGCTAGATACCAAGTTTCAAGGCAATTGGCCCCGTGGTTCTGGAGAAGAAGATTTTTCAAGGTTTTTGCCATTATATGGGCATGGTGGCCATCTTGGTCATGTGAGTGGACCGAATATATAAACTTTGTTTCCCGCTTTGCCTGAAGGCTGCATTTGAAATTAAATTGAAATCTGCCCAGTAGTTTCAGAGGAGAAGTCCTTTAAAAATGTTGACACATTACAGACAAACGACCTTTAGCCAAGATAACTAGATCCATATATGGGCATGTTGGCCATCTTGGTCATGTGACCCAGACCCCGGGTATAAACTTTCGTTCCCCCATCCCACTGAGACTCCATATGAAATTTGGCTTCAATCGGCCCAGTGGTTTCAGAGGAGAAGATGTTTGAAAATCTTGACGACGGATGGTCCCACAGAATGACCTTGACCTTTAGTGACATAATATCTTCATCTGGTCATTTAGTCGACCATGTATACCAAGTATTGTACCTAATACTTAAATAGTTTCTGAGAAATCCACTGTTTAAGCGTTTTCCCATATAATAGCCTAACGTACCAAAGTTGACCATCCCGTAAATTAGGTCAAGGTCAACGCAAGATCATGATTTGTATCAAATATGATGTGCCCGCATGCCCAATGCTACATACCAAGTTTCAAGGTCATAGGCCTTTTGGTTCTGGAGAAGAAGATTTTTGAAGGGTTTTTACCATATATGGGCATGGCGGCCATCTTGGTCATGTGACCTGGACCAAATATATAAACTTTCGTTCCCCAATCCCACTGAGACTCCATATGAAATTTGGCTTCAATCGGCCCAGTGGTTTCAGAGGAGAAGATGTTTGAAAATCTTGACGACGGATGGTCCGACGGAATGACCTTGACCTTAAGTGACATAATATCTTCATCTGGTCATTTAGTCGACCATATATACCAAGTATTGTACCTTAGACTTAAATAGTTTCTGAGAAATCCACTGTTTAAGCGTTTTCCAATATAAAAGCCTAACATACCAAAGTTGACCATGCCGTAAATTAGGTCAAGGTCAACGCAAGGTCATGATTTGTATAAATTATGATGGGCCCGCATGCTCGATGCTACACACCAAGTTTCAAGGTCATAGGTCTTTTGGTTCTGGAGAAGAAGATTTTTGAAGGGTTTTTACCAAATATAGGCATGGCGGCCATCTTGGTCATGTGACCTGGACCAAATATATAAACTTTCGTTCCCCCATCCCACTGAGACTCCATATGAAATTTGGCTTCAATCGGCCCAGTGGTTTCAGAGGAGAAGATGTTTGAAAATCTTGACGACGGATGGTCCGACGGAATGACCTTGACCTTTAGTGACATAATATCTTCATCTGGTCATTTAGTCAACCATGTATACCAAGTATTGTACCTTAGACTTAAATTGTTTCTGAGAAATCCACCGTTTAAGCGTTTTCCCATATAAAAGCCTAACGTACCAAAGTTGACCATGTCATAAATTAGGTCAAGGTCATCACAAGGTCATGATTTATATAAATTATGATGGGCCCGCATGCCCGATGCTACATACCAAGTTTCAAGGTCATAGGCCTTTTGGTTCTGGAGAAGAAGATTTTTGAAGGGTTTTTACCATATATGGGCGTGGCGGCCATCTTGGTCATGTGACCTGGACCAAATATATAAACTTTCGTTCCCCCATCCTGTTAAGGCTCCATATGAAATTTGGCTTCAATCCACCCAGTGGTTTCTGAGAAGAAGATGTTTAAAATTGTGGACGCCGACGCCGACGCAGACGCCGACGCCGACGACGGACGACAGACCAAGTCTATACTATAAGCTCACCTTGACAGGTGAGCTAAAAATAGCCACAGTGACCTTGACCTTGGGTGCAGCACCCTGAAAGTCAAACTTGCTCGAGATATTGTCATGCCCTACATTTGTGTGAATTTATTTTAAAATCCGTTGAGAAATGTAGGTGCTAGAGCGATGACAAAGTTTTTCTAAAAATAGCCACAGTGACCTTGACCTTGGGCACAGCATCCTGTAAGTCGAACTTGCTCGAGATATTGTCATACCCTACATTTGTGTGAATTTATTTTAAAATCCGTTGAGAAATGTAGGTGCAAGAGCGATGACAAAGTTTTTCTAAAAATAGCCACAGTGACCTTGACCTTGGGCACAGCATCCTGAAAGTTGAACTTGCTTGAGACATTGTCATACCCTACATTTGTGTCAAGTAATTTCAAAATCTATGGAGAAATGAAGGTGCTAGGGCGATGACAAAGGTATTCTAAAAATAGCCACAGTGACCTTGACCTTGGGCACAGCACCCTGAAAGTCGAACTCGCTAGAGATATTGTCATACCCTACATTTGTGTGAAGTTATTTTAAAATCTGCTGAGAAATGTAGGTGCTAGAGTGCTGACAAAGTTTTTTCTAACTAGAAAATGTGTTTATGAAACACTATGCCCCCAACCATATGCTTGTCTCTAGAGAAGGTTCATCCAATAATGCTTGTACCTTTGTACCATAGGCTTACAATGCACTAAGTCGAAAAAGGGGCTTAACTCAGTCAAAAATTTATGAATTGTTTTCGAAAGTTAATCAGGTCATCTACACCTGGGGCTATATCAACCTGCAAAAATCATGATCCTAGCATCAGGGGTTCTCCAGATATTTTGTTCACAAGCTTCCATAGGCAAATAATGCACTAAGTTGAAAAAGGGGCATAACTCAATCCAAAATTTACAAATTATTTTCAAAAGTTAATCAGGTCATCTACACCACAGGCAGTATCTTCCTGCATAAAATCATGCTCCTAGCATCAGGGGTTCTCCAGATATTTTGTTCACAAGGTTCCATAGGCTTACAATGCACTAAGTCGAAAAAGGGGCATAACTCAATCAAAAATTCATGATTTCTTTTCAAAAGTTAATCAGGTCATCTACACCACAGGCAGTATCTTCCTGCATAAAATCATGCAGGGGTTCTTGAGATATTTTGTTCACAAGGTTCCATAAGCTTACAATGCACTAAGTCGAAAAAGGGGCATAACTCAATCAAAAATTCATGATTTCTTTTCAAAAGTTAATCAGGTCATCTACACCACAGGCAGTATCTTCCTGCAAAAAATCATGCTCCTAGCTTCAGGGGTTATTGAGATATTTTGTTCACAAGGTTCCATAGGCTTACAATGCACTAAGTCGAAAAAGGGGCATAACTTTGTCAAAAATTCAAGAATTTGTTTCTAAAGTTAATCAGGTCATCTACACCTTGGGCATTCTCATCCTGCAAAACCCCATGATCCTAGCATCAGGGGTTCTTGAGATATTTTGTTCACAAGTTTCCACAGGCTAAGTCGAAAAAGGGGCATGACTCTGGAAATACATGACCGGCGGAAAAATAAAAAAATACGGGTCTGCTTATTTTCCATACTGATCATGTGTATAAAGTTTCAAGTTCCTAGCTCTTATTGTTCTTGACTATATGTTAGGGTACCTTTGTACCATAGGCTTCAATGCACTAAGTCGAAAAAGGGGAAAAACTCGCTAAAAAATTCACGAATTTTTTTCAAAAGTTAATCAGGTCATCTACACCACAGGCAGTATCCTCCTGCAAAAAATCATGCTCCTAGCTTCAGGGGTTCTTGAGATATTTTGTTCACGAGGTTCCATAGGCTTACAATGCACTAAGTCGAAAAAGGGGCATAACTCGGTCAAAAATTCACGAATTTGTTTCAAAAGTTAATCAGGTCATCTACACCTTGAGCATTCTCATCTTGCAAAGCCTCATGATCCTAGCATCAGGGGCTCTTGAGATATTTTGTTCACAAGGTTCCACAGGCTAAGTCGAAAAAGGGGCATAACTCTGGAAATACATTGCCGGCGGAAAAATAAAAAAATACGGGTCAGCTTATTTTCCATACTGATCATGTGTATAAAGTTTCAAGTTCCCAGCTTTTATTGTTCTTGACTATATGTAAGGGTACCTTTGTACCATAGGCCTCAAAGGCCTCAATGCACTAAGTCGAAAAAGGGGAATAACTCGATCAAAAATTCACGATTTTTTTTCAAAAGTTAATCAGGTCATCTACACCACAGGCAGTATCTTCCTGCAAAAAATCATGCTCCTAGCTTCAGGGGTTCTTGAGATATTTTGTTCACAAGGTTCCATAGGCTTACAATGCACTAAGCCGAAAAAAGGGGCATAACTCGGTCAAACATTCACGAATTTGTTTCAAAAGTTAATCAGGTCATCTACACCTTGGGCATTCTCATCCTGCAAAACCTCATGATCCTAGCATCAGGGGTTCTTGAGATATTTTGTTCACAAGGTTCCACAGGCTAAGTCCAAAAAGGGGCATAACTCTTGAAATATGTGACCCGCGGAAAAAAGAAAAAACACGTGTTCGCTTATTTTTCATACTGATCATGTGTATAAAGTTTCAAGCTCCTAGCTCTTACGGTTCTTGAGATGACAGACGGACAGACGGACAGACGGACGGACGGACAGACGGACAGGCCCAAACCAATATGCCCCCACAATTTCTCCGAAATTGGGGGCATAAAAATACGGTTCTGCTTATTTTCCATACTGATCATGTGTATAAAGTTTCAAGTTCCTAGCTCTTATTGTTCTTGACTATATGTAAGGGTACCTTTGTACCATAGGCCTCAATGCACTAAGTCGGAAAAGGGGAATAACTCGATCAAAAATTCATGATTTTTTTTCAAAAGTTAATCAGGTCATCTACACCACAGGCAGTATCTTCCTGCAAAAACTCATGCTCCTAGCTTCAGGGGTTCTTGAGATATTTTGTTCACAAGGTTCCATAGGCTTACAATGCACTAAGTCGAAAAAGGGGCATAACTCGGTCAAAAATTCATGAATTTGTTTCTAAAGTTAATCAGGTCATCTACACCTTAGGCATTCTCATCCTGCAAAACCTCATGATCCTAGCATCAGGGGTTCTTGAGATATTTTGTTCACAAGGTTCCACAGGCTAAGTCGAAAAAGGGGCATAACTCTTGAAATATGTGACCCGCGGAAAAAAGAAAAAACATGTGTCGCTTATTTTCCATACTGATCATGTGTATTAAGTTTCAAGTTCCTAGCTCTTATTGTTCTTGACTATATGTAAGGGTACCTTTGTACCATAGGCCTCAATGCACTAAGTCGAAAAAGGGGAATAACTCGATCAAAAATTCATGATTTTTTTTCAAAAGTTAATCAGGTCATCTACACCACAGGCAGTATCTTCATGCAAAAACTCATGCTCCTAGCTTCAGGGGTTCTTGAGATATTTTGTTCACAAGGTTCCACAGGCTAAGTCCAAAAAGGGGCATAACTCTTGAAATATGTGACCCGCGGAAAAAAGAAAAAACACGTGTTCGCTTATTTTTCATACTGATCATGTGTATAAAGTTTCAAGCTCCTAGCTCTTACGGTTCTTGAGATGACAGACGGACAGACGGACGGACGGACAGACGGACAGGCCCAAACCAATATGCCCCCACAATTTCTCCGAAATTGGGGGCATAAAAATAGCCACAGTGACCTTGACCTTGGGCACAGCACCCTGAAAGTCAAACTCGCTCGAGATATTGTCATGCCCTACATTTATGTGAAGTTATTTTAAAATCGGTTGAGAAATGTAGGCAATAGAGCGATGACAAAGTTTTTCTAAAAATATGTGATGACGTTGTTTTCTCCATTATAACACTATGGGATTTTTTTCAAACACTCAAGGGCAGCTAACTCCGTAGTCTGTGCTCGAATCCGGCCAAATTTCGAACTCATCCAAGCTCTTATGTATGTCATCATTACCTGCAAGAATGATAAGGATCTAAGCAAAAACAGTTGAGAAAACGTGATGACGCCATTTTCCCCATTATAACCCTATGGGATTTTTTTCAAACACTCAAGGGCAGCTAACTCCGTAGTCTGTGCTCGAATCCGGCCAAATTTCGAACTCATCCAAGCTCTTGTGTATGTCATCATTACCTGCAAGTATGATAAGGATCTAATCAAAAACAGTCGAGAAAACGTGATGACGCCGTTTTCCCCATTATAACCCTATGGGGGCTATCTGTTGCCACGGAAACCAGAGTTCTGAGCTGATCGGCACCAAAACCTAATGCAGCCTTTCCCCCACCCAAATGATGCTTCAGATAAAATTTGATTGCGAGCGGCCCACTGGTCTCTGAGATATTTATGTTTGAAAGTGTTGACGCACGCACCCACCCACGGACGGACGGACGACGGCTCGACTCCCATCCTATAAGCTCACCTCTGAGCCTTCGGCTCAGGTGAGCTAATAAAGCATTCAACAGCTCTGTGTTTGTCTGTTTTATAACTGGAACAGCCATTAGCTGTTTACACCTACATGTCCAATTGCTCTAGATTAGAGGAAACCCATCCAACTACACAGTTTAATAATGCTTGTAGCTGAGAATATATCAAGTAAAAAGATTCATTTAACCCTGTCATTACTGAGTCGTTATAGGGTAGAGATTCCGATAAATTCAGCCAGTGGGGGTAAATTTGGACCATAGCAAATTAACATGACGTCTGTATTTCCCCTACTACTCACTCGGACAGAAGGGTAAGTATGGATATCTCTAGAAAGGTATGTCTTTATATATGTCTTTCTACTAATTCGGACAAAAGGGTAAAGTGGCTGCAGCAAATCAAACCTTGCCAGTTTTATTAGCCCCCCATGAGCCAATGATGATGGATGGATGACTAGTGATTCCACGTCCTTTTCAACAGTATTTCAGTTATATCAGGGGGATGGGAGGATGATAATGTGTGCAATGGAACCCTGTTTACGGTTGGAAAGCCAAAGGCTCTACGGGAGGATATATAGGATGGTGGCCTACGGACTTCTGGTGTCTCTCATTATTTTCAAAGGACTTCTCCCCTGAACCTACTGGGCTAATTTAAATTTAAAGCAGTATTTCTGCCCAAATTTCATATTTTCTCCAAACCTTTGTATAAACTTTTCTATGCAAGTAAAGCCATTATAACTCTGAATTCCATTCACTTCAGGGCTCATTTACAAGCAGGAATGATACTTTTGGCTTAATGCATTGGCAAGGACCTACCTCCCGCCGGTCTCTCAGTCAGACTACGTCCGTCCAGCTGTATGATTATGACAAACATGCCGAAATCTTTACGGGCTATTACATTAGAAGAGGGTATCCGCAGAACACACTGCTACAGAGCCTCGAAAAAGCTCGAAAAGCAAATGGGGACACCCTGCTACGGCGGGGAAACAAGCCTGTTCAGCAAAACAGCCGAACCCATTTGTACTAACCCATGATCGTGACATATGTCATTTCAAGAAAGCAATAATACAATTATGATCATTGCTAACAATTACCCACCACGGCTTTACCCCGAACCACTAACGTTCGCTATGAGAATAGTCACCAAGTTAGAATGACAGAACACCAGCGTGACACCCGCAATAAACGGGACACTCTGGTAGCAACACATTTTAACTTACCCAACCATTCTACAGAACACATGGGGTTTCAAATTATTGAAATCCTGTCCACAGATCCGGAACACCAAAAAAGCTGTTACTAGAAAAAACAGAGAACTCTACTGGATCTACCAGCTACATACACTCCGTCCGGTCGGGATCAATGTTCATGAATAAGACTGGAGGTTGTCAGCCACTCACTTTTACATAAACTCGGTTTACAAACTAAATGAGCATATTTCCATCTACCAAAGAGTGTTTTAGCTTTCTAAAAGGTCAAAAAAATAATTTAACAGTCATTTTAAACAATAAAAGGAATGGGTCATTTTGAGCAGTTATATTGCTTTAACAATTTTTTGCATCCTCCAGGTACAAGGGGAAAGAAAATTTATACAATTGGTCTGTGTCACATGCTCATATATGCTTAAAAAAACTTGAAAAATCTTCTCGTCCAGAACCACTGGGCTGATTGCCTTGAAACTTGGTATGTAGCATCTGGGACTCTAGTACTTAAGTTTTAGAAATGACAACACTGGTATAACCTTGACCCATTATAAGGCAAGGTCAATTTTTGTTTCTGAGGCAGATAGATGATAAAAAAAACCTGAAAAAGTGCATTGTTCTGCTGCAATTTTACTCTGTTAAATAGAAATGCAGTCAGCTTCATTCATAATATGAGGGCTTTCAGCCCTTTGATTATACACAACATGCAGCCTCAACCTCCTACAAATTGCTATAGAGTTTCATCAAGATATTCCAAATGAGGTCCTCAAATGAACAGTTCAATGAGGGGTCATAACACTTGTTTTTATATACAAAAGTATAAAAATATCCCTAAATTATCTGTTAGCCCTTCTGGGCCCAGCTATTCAAAGCATCGTTAGCTTAACAGTCATTAGCCAAGAATTTGTTAAGTCTTCTAGTACCCATGAAATCAAGTGTGCTAATATTTTTTGCTGAAAACATGAGAGCAGCTTTTGCACTGCAAAAGCTCCTCATATTTTTTTCTGCAAAAAATACAAGTGCTTTTTGTGTACAATACTGTAACCGCTGTTAGTTAACTTTTTGTTAAAATTTCAAATGTTAGTGTCTCAAGTATGCCAACATTTTTTGTTGAAAAATTTGAAACACTTAATAAGTTCACCTCTTAATGAGCTTGTTAGACGAACGATGCTTTGAATAACAGGGCCCTGAAATTTTAATGTCTTGTTAACTAACCATGTTGCTAGTTTCTGAAGAGCTGAATTCTGTTGTATCTGCATCATACGTAAAACCCTGTCAATCATTTCAGTTCTAACAAACGCTGAAATTAGAACCACTTTATTCTGACCTAAAGGTGCAGTTGGTTAGATTTAATCATTTGCAGATACACAGACATTCTTTTTGCACAACAGAATACAATGTACATATAACATGATCTGCAACATGATAAAATCAACAAAGTGGCATGTGCACCCAGCGTAGACTCAGATCAGCCTGGGCATCCGCCCAGTCTGATCAGAGTCTCCGCATGGAGCTAGCTTAGACCCTTAGCTACCCTTTCAGCTCAAAACAAAGGCTCTGATCAAACTGGGCGCCTGCCAGTCATTAGCCTGCCCAGGCTGAGCTGAATCTGCCCTGGTCGCACAACCACTTTGTTGGTTTTCTCGTGTTGTGGCTCAAATATCTTTTACCATTATCAGATAAGGTGGGGGATGGTTTTGAGGATATTTCAGAGATAATTTCTTCTTTCTCAAAGAAAGCATATGTTGAACATATGTGACCCTCTCATTAGAACCATCTCATTGTGATGGTTCTAATGAAGGGTCACAACATATGTTTTGTAGAGAAATATGGGAAATTATCCTCTGTTACACCTTCTTATTTCAGGTTGTTTAAATCATCTGCAGATGCATACAGAAGTTGCAAGCAATGTCAGTCCAAAGTACCTACTATTCCATGCTTTCTCTGGCTTACATTTAAAACTATCCCCCAGTCATTGCATTTGACAGCCTGATGCACTTTTGCTCTCAGCCTTCAGCAACAGTGGATTGTGTCGTACGGACAGGCACATACTGCCGTGGGCAGCCTGATGCACCGCTGCCCTCTGCCTTTGGCAACTAGGGGAAGACAGGGCGGGGGTGAGGAAGAGGAGTGGACAGAAGATATCAGAAAGGATGCTATAACAGGATCATTCATATCAGTAGTTAATCAGCATCATTGCAATGATCACAAACTCAGTCATGTCACTGAAGTGCTCAAAAGATTTAACTCAATCTTTTCTTGACTTTCCGACTTTTCTAATCATATGCAGATCTACCACAAGCATTTTTCTACTGAAATTGGCCTTATTAGTATTGACACAGAAATGTCTGAATTAAACAGTGAAGATCCAGATCAGACTCCTCCAAGAGGAGCAGTCTGATCAGGATCTGCACTGCTTATCATGCAACTAACAGTGGATTTTTATAAAAATTTCTTTAAGATGGCGAATCAGCTTGCCCAAATATTCTCTATTGGTTCTCTATCCCACACTACAACTTTTTTGCTGCCAGATTCTCAAAATGATGTTCCCTAGGAGGCTCAAAGGAATAAACCTTATTACTCATCCTTTCTGGCACTGAGTGTCCAATCCAATTCAAAGAAGAGACAGTTTGACCACAATACAAGTCATTGGCAACTCAAATACCAAGTGTGAACCTCTCAACGTGTACCTTGAACAGTTGCTGAGAAATCTGTTACAAAAAAAGTTTGTTATTGAATGCATGAACAGAAAGAACAAGAGTTTTCCAAACATCTACCTTTTGCTTCCACAACAATAGAGAATATGGTGAAATAAAACTCAGGGCATTCTTTGAAATATTATTAACATTTGAAAGAAATGGACTTAAAAGCTACAGCTAATGCAGTTCTGAGGTAAAATTTCAGTGCCAACAAAGCATGAAACAGCATAAACTAGTGCATCATTCCAAAAGACCAATATGCCAGGTTTAATAACTGTAGGTAGCATTGTCTATGAGAAATGCACTTTCACACTTAGGAACCCAGAACACTGCATTATTGTTAAGAGGCTGTGCTGCAATATAAAAGGAACTGAAATAATGTTTTTCTCTCTTTTCTGAAGTATCTGCATCATTGCGAAGGGTATGTCAATCATTTTTGTGTATTCCAAAATTATTTTAAAGACTAATAATATAGGAATTACTTTGTTCTGACTTCATGCTGGTTTTTAATCATTTGCAGGTACTCAAGTGGTCCAAATCTGCCACACTTGCCTCACAATGTGCCTAGAAATTTCTTCTTTCCCTAAAACTATTACGTCAAAAATCTTTACATGGAGCAAACAGGTATTTGAGCTACATCAAAACCAACAAAGTGATGGACTCCGATGCCAACGTCAATGCCTCCGCAATAGCTCTTCCCAGAATTTGTTCAAGCGAGCTAAAAAGGAATTTTAAACAGCAGCAGAAGGAAACAATTACGGCAGTTCTGTGGAAAGGGGCGTCTTGCATTTCAGTGGACTGTCACAAAGCAGACCTTAATCAGAAAAGTCTGCAAAGTTTATAATGCTGGAAAAGTAATACCTATGTTTTGCTTCTGCTAGATGCAGGCGAACTAAACGAGAAACTGGAAAAATTAGCTGCTCTTTCCCCTTTATCTGTATCTGCATCATGCGGAAAACCAAGTCAACCATTTTCCCCTGTATCACACTGTTTTGCAGTTACTGTCTTGACTTACTGCTGATTAGTTTAAATCATTTGCAGATACACAAGCTGCAAGCAACAATTATTTCTACAGGCAAGTTCGATTAATTTTGGTCAAACTAGATAAACCCTTAAAGGGCAAAAAAAAGCAGACGACAAAATTTGCGTCAGCAAAATTTCAAAAATCGTTTGTCCAAGTTATATCGTATTGAGAATTCAAAGACTAGGGGGCAAACAGTGTAGGTCCAGATGAGGTGGCTCATTATGAGCCACCTCATCTGGACCTACACTGTTTGCAAATTCAACTATTGTCATTCTTGGCATTTTAAGGCTTAGCATGATTGTTGATTGAACTCATTCAATATTACATTACATTATGCCAACCCACCAAATGCAAAAACTGTTTTATTATTCCACTGAAAATGCATCGTTTTATATAGTTACATAATTATTCTTATCAATAAATCTGCATCATACGATCACAAACTCAGTCATGTTAGTGTAGTGCTGAAAGTTTCGCTCAATGTTTTCGTAACTTTCTAACAATTCTAATCATATGCAGATCTACTGTAAGTATTTCTTAAACCTCAATAGAACTGCCTCATCAAGGTGTTTCTAAAGTGGGGTCACAGAATGTCTCTGTGGTTTATCTCATAAGTATCCTTAAAGACAGGGGTGGTACTATATAAGGATTGACTTCAACAGAGTCATTCTTGGACGGACACTCAGCACCAGGTGTGTGCAACTATGGTTATGTACCGCTGAGCCCCTTGGCGAACGTCGTTACAAGAATTGAAACAGAACAGTGTCAGTCTGTCTCTTGCTCATATAGTGTCAAAACCTCCATTCAGCCAATGAAATCATCATAGCTGGTAATTCTGGTCCACTGATTGGTTTAATGAATTTTTACACCTTTACCGGTACAGGTAATATATGCTGTATGCTGGGAACCAAGCCCTCATCAGAGATTCCTGTATTTAAAACAACATCTCTGCCTCTAAAACCATGAAACGGATGTCTAAAATATGACAAGAGGTCCATGATGGACCTAAATCGCTCACCTGAGTTATGATGAAATAACATGGAAGATCATCTACACTGGAGCGCCGTTATACCGCGGACCGATATATCGCGGAAATCAGTATAACGCGGTTGTCCTGTGGCTCCCAAATTTTTTCTACAGATCGCGGATTTTTCGGCGGTTTCCGTCGGTGTTCACGACATTGGAATAGAAAATAACCTTTAAAAGTTAATTGGGCTGTTTACATAATTTTAATCAACAGAGTGTCAAAAGTTATCACAGACAATCAAAGCGTCGGTTGTCTTGCCAAGGTGTGAAAGACTTCGATAATTAGCGCATATCACGTGACACCAATTAGCGAAGGTCACCTCATATACACAATACACAAGCCGACGCTCAGGAAAAAGGCTGTGCGTAGCAGTCACTGATTACTTCCAAAGAAAACATTATAAAAGAATTTTATAAATGAAAAAAAAAAAAAAAAAAAAGCTTAAACCCGATTTGGTTATCTGTAGGCTGCTTAGAAACTTTTTTAGCGACGTTAGTACTCGCGCAAATAAGTATGTTATATTCGTCCGAAGGTATAGTCCGTTTGCTCCCAAATGCAAACGGCATCCCCAATATTTTCTCAAAATTGGTGAGAGGTAAAAGATTTTCGAATCGCTCATTCTTAATTTTCATCCTATACATAACAAAATCATATTTTTGCAGAAACGTGAGGTTTTGCATAAAAAAGTTTCTATACAAAAACAGGACCTAAAATATGTCATTTTCACCTCTTAATTACAAGGGAGTAAAAGTTGGCTGTTGGAATTCCCGTTTAGTTTTACGTGTTAGAGCATGTGACCAATGTATGCAATCCCTAGAATAAAATTTGCATAATTAATTGAAATCTTAGTCTAAATCCATTTTTTCTAACTTTTGTATCACCCATATATTATCAAATTTTAAAACATACAAGTTTTACTCGCAAAATAATATAATAGTTCAATATTTATTTACAACATGGTATCACCTGACCAGTGATACCATGCGTTATGCATGCGGACAGGTGAATACATTTTACTATTTCATTCATATACGCCCACACCTGTAGTAAACAACGAGTTTACGCTATTGCCTATCAACAATATTTTGGCTGTTCTAACAAGCATACGACACCCTTCAGCGAAACTGCTCAGTTTTTGCATTACTGTCAATGGAAAATATTTTTTAAAAGCATCCAAAAATTTTGACTTTCCGTATTCTGTTATGTATAGTTATAGGAATCATTGGGACATAGGAACATTTGATGGAACTTTCATCGTTTTCGAGAAAATAAGCAAAACCCCGTTTGCACTTGGGAGCAAACGGACTATACCTTTTTGCAAGTGTGTATATACAAGGGAATTAACTCAAACAAGTCTACTTTCGCTCAATCGGACATCCTCGTCGACATAGGTTTAATTCAGGATACGGAATTGGCCGATGTGTTCCAATTGTACTTTCGCTTTGTAAATGGTTTTCAACCGTTTTGCAGTGCATTTTTCACAATAAGTAAGAACATAGGGACTGAAAGCTTACTTCAGCGATGACTTTCGTTGTGTCAGGTAAGCAGTAAACATGTCTATCTACCTCGTTAGGGCTAAATAAGTGCTACGAACATGTAAACATGGGGGTTTTCATTAGCGGGTGGGGTATTTCTGTGAAGATTGTTATTACGCGTGATCACTTATAACGCGGTTCTATTTTATATCTCCCGACACCCGCGTTATAACGGCGCTCCAGTGTATTTGATGATGGTTCAATTGGAGCAGTTTTGCACTTTCTAATCTATTTTCTGACAAAGTTTCATTTAGATTGGATCAAAACTGTGCCCTCTAGAGTGTACACAATGTTTTTCTTAGATCTGACCTGGCAATCTAGTTTTTGATCAGACATTATTCAGTTTCAAATTTTGCCTACATTTCATGAAGATACACATTCTGACAAAGTTTCATGAAGATTCAATACAAAATAAAGCCACAATTGTGTACACAAGGTTTTTTTATGATTTGACCTAGTGACCTACCAGTAGTTTTTGACCCGACAATACACAATACCCAGTTCCAAACTTGGCCTACATTTCATCAAGATAATCATTCTGACAAAATTTCATGACAATTGAACCAAAACTGTGCCCTCTAGAGTATACACAACACAATGTTTTTCTAAGGTTTGACCTAGTGACCTAGTTTTTGATCCAACATGACCCAGTTGCACCCTTGGTCTAGATTTGTTGGAGATAAATATTTTGACAAAGTTTCATGAAGATTGGAACAAAACTGTGCCCTCTAGAGCATTCACATGGTTTTTCTAAGATCTGACCTAGTGACCTAGTTTTTTACCTGACATGGCCCAGTTTCAAATTTGGTCTAGATTTCATAAAGATAAGCATTCTGACAAAGTTTCATGAAGATTGAATCATAACTGTGCCCTCTAGAGTGTATGGTTTTTCTAAGATTTGACCTAGTGACCTAGTTTTTGATCCTACATGACTCAGTTTCAATCTTGGCCTAGATTGTATACAAATAAACATTCTGACAAAGTTTCATGAAGATTGGATTATAACTGTGCCCTCTAGAGTGTACACAAGGTTTTTCTGAGATTTGACCTAGTGACCTAGTTTTTGACCCTACAAGACTCAGTTTCAATCTTGGTCTAGATTGTATAAGGATAAACATTCAGACAAAGTTTCATGAAGATTAGATCATAACTGTGCTCTCTAGAGTGTACACAAGGTTTTTCTAAGATTTGACCTAGTGACCTAGATTTTGACCCCACATGACCCAGTTTCAAACCTGGGCTAGATTTCATTAAGTTAAACATTCTGACAAAGTTTCATGATAATAGGGTCAAAACTGTGCCCTCTGTGTCATTTTAAGATTTATTTCTATTTTTAGCTCTGTCAGCCATTTTGTTCAACGGAGTGAAACCGTTTTAGCAATTTTGGTTCAAGGCCATAAGTCAAACATTTCTGTGAAATTATTTTGAAATCTACCATTGGCTTCAGAGGAGATGTCGTTTAAGGTTTTTCTATTTTTAGATTTCCATTTTTAGCTCTGGCGGCCATTTAGTTCAGTGGAGTGGAACCGTTTCAGCAATTTTGGTTCAAGGCCATAAGTCAAACATTTCTGTGAATTTTTTTTTTTAATCGACCATTGGCTTCAGAGGAGATGTCGTTTAAAGGTTTTTCTATTTTCAGCTCTGGCGGCCATTTTGTTCAGCGGAGTGGAACCATTTTAGCAATTTTGGTTCAGGGCTATAACAGAAACATTTGTGTGAAATTATTTTGAAATTGGCTTACTGGTCTAGGAGATGTCGTATGAAGAAATTGTTGACGACGGACAGTAGACGGACGGACGACGGACAAATATCGATCACAATAGCTCACCTTGAGCACTTCGTGCTCAGGTGAGCTAAAAACTGAAGCTAAGAGAGCAAATTATAAAAGCTAGTATGGTAAAGGAAGAATAAAAGTTACTGTATCTGCATCATATGATGGGATTTTCAGTCATGGTTCTTAACTCTTTTTTTTTTTATCATGACTCTCTAATAATTTTCTCATCACTTGCAGATTTACAATAATATTTTTGAATGCTTGTAAATGTTGTTGCTTAGAATAAGTGTCATCCTGAGGTCAAGATAAAAGGTGGGTATTGATATAAGTTTTTTTTTCTCGGCTGTTAAGACGGGGCTTTCTCTTGCCAAAAGTACCCCAAATGTGTGAATCAGTCTTGTGAAGTTCAGCTATGAGATGGGTTTTTCCCTTCTAAAACAATCCAAAAATCTAGATCCATCCTATAAGATGGATCTAGATTTTTGTTGTTTTGAAAAGGAAAAAAAAAACCTTATAACCCAAGAAATACAGTTATTGTGAGATAGTTTCTGTTTATACAATACAAACATGTGGAGCGACTCCACATTATGACTGCTTTGCTGAGATGTCAAATACATAAGAATATATAGTTTTTCCTCAAAATCTCACATCATCTGGAGCTCTGTCACCACTAAATCATGGACAGGTCATCAATAAACCATGTTCAAGTCGTCAATAAACCATGTACAAGTCATTAATAGACCATGGACAAACCACCAATAAACCATGGACAAGTCATCAATAAACCATGTTCAAGTCACCAATAAACCATGTACAAGTCATATTTGTTACTGTTTTATGTAATGACTTTTTGACAATTTTCTGATAAACCAACATTTTTTTATGACTTTATGTATAACACTCTTGAAAGTTTCTTTATATTGCATCTTAAAACCCTATTCGACAGTAGAGGAACTGGACTGGCACAAATATTAAACCATAGAAAGAACAACTGTCATGATTTTTATATTTTTCTCATTTCTCTGAATTTTTCTATCATGGCTTTTAGGGACACATCATCCCAGATGTCACACAAATATTATATATGTATCTGCATAATAAGGTGAGTTTTTCAGTCATGCTCCTTAACCCCTTATGTTAGGGACTGATGGATAAAACTGACTTTATTATCCCTCTCAGCAGTATTTCTGTCACATCAAGACAGTGAAAAGATGAAAATGAAAGGCTGCATGCATGTGTGCAATGGAACCTCACTGATGGTGAAAAGAATACCTATGCCAATGTGATTCAAACTTAATACCGCTTGTAAAGTAAGCCAGTACAAAACTGAGTGTGTGGATTTCAATTCTCGTGATGACGGTTGACCCCAGCACCTCAGCGGACCGTATCCATAGCCGCAGTAACGGGGCGCCATTGGTCCGTCCATTACTAATGGTGCTACCAAGGCTTCTAATTTTTCATATCATGACTTTTTGGGCCCAGCTGTTCAAAACTAATGATGGCGTTAATTAATGATATGTTACATTTGTAAATGTATGGTATGGACAAAACATTGCCTATTTTTGCCAAAACAAAAATGTGAGGAGCTTTTGCAGTGCATAAGCTCAATACATTTTTTCTGCAAAACTCTAATTTAGTTAACTTGATTTTATAGGTACTATAGGACTAATAGAATCCTTGCTTAAAGACTTCATTAAGCTAAGGATCCTTTAAACAACTTCACCCTGATAGGGCCCTGCTCTTGAAAGTTTCAGTATGCTGTACCCTGAAAACTCTATCTGCATCATTTGAAAGTGAATTCAGTCATGTTCTTTAACTTTTTATTTATCATGACTTTCTGTTAAAATTCTGATCATTTGCAGATTAATGACAATGCCCTTGAACATTTCTACATGCTGTAATTTAGAATCCTGAGCATTCTAAAACTTCAATGGGCTAGCTTAAATTAGGTATACAGATGAAAGTCATGACTATTTAGAAGGAAGGCAATAACCAAAATGGCAGAGTAGTTTCCCTTGGAAGTGTACCCATTCACTTTCACATTGTTTTTTTTTTTTATATTCAAACAGCATGTTTGAGAGAACAGTGTAGGGCCAGATCTAAACTGCTCAAGATCTGCATTGCTGGCTATTCTGCAAATCTGACCTGTTGCCATGTGTCAGTTAAACTATGCACTGACCCGTCAAATTAGGTAAAAACCTTGGACAAATACTTGCACGTATATTTTTGTGGCAAAGTTTCTTTTGTAAAATACACTTGGACAAATTTGAAAGCCGGAGAGATAAGGCATTAGGTCAGTTCTGTGAAATCAAATACCATGAAAAATGGACTAGTCCAAATCTGAAGATGGACCAGTCTAGTACAAAAATTTCTATGGCAAGATCACATGGACTTGCCCTAGTCAATTCTGTGAAATCAAATGCCATGAAAAATGGACTAGTCCAAATCTGAAGCTGGACCAGTCTATTGCAAAAACTTCTAAGACAAGATCACATGGACTTGCCCAAGTCCTTTTACCTGCATCATACGACGAGCAATTCAGTCATGTTGTCATGACTTTCTCTAATTTTCTGATCATCTGCAGATTTATTGAAGTTCTCTTGAATATTACTATTGCTGCACTTTAAAATCAGAATTAGATGGTAGTACAACTGAGTAAGGATAAATTTAGTTTATTATATGACGTCGCTGTTATTCAGTGGAAAATGTTGTGCCATAAAATATGACCACACCTGTAATAACATTTCATATCAACAATGCGTTTTCTTACTGAAATATTGTTCATTTTGAAGGTGATAAAATCACATTTTAAAGGATAATATGAAAACAGTGGTCCTTTCATATCAGTTTATGAAACTCACCTAAGGCTAGTATCACACATTTCATATGAAGTGACCACTCATTTAAGATCCTCTATATCTGCATCACAAGAAAAATGACTCATTCACATTCTTTCAATTTTTCTCATTTCTTTGAATTTTTCCAACATGAGTCTGATGATATTCTGATATATGCAGGCATACCACAATGTTACTGACTGTTAACCCTTATTGAAAATTCAAAGACTAGAGGGCAAACAGAGTAGATCCAGATGAGGCAGCTCATTATGAGCTGCCTCATCTGGGTCTATGCTGTTTGCAAATTCAACTATTTTCAATTTTGGCAGTTTAACTGTTTGTATGTCTTTGTCCATTGGAATAAGGATTATCCCCTGTCTTCAATGGACCAGAAAAATCTTTGTATCTGCATCATACGATGGATGAGTTCTTCAGTCATGTTCTTTAACTGGTCATGACTTTATGATATTTTTCTGATCATTTGCAGATATTGAATGTTTCTAAAGGTTGTACGAAAAAATCAACAACTCCATCTGCATCATAAGAAAAGTAAGTCAGTCCTTTATCTTTTTATGTATCATGACTTTCTGATAATATTTTGATCATTTGCAGATTTATGAAAATGCTCTTAAACATTTCTACATGCTTAGAATTAAGATAATCAGTATGCTCAAACCTCCAAAAGAAGAATGGCTCAGTCATGTTTTATAACACGTTATATCATGGCTTTCTGAAAATATTCTTCTCATTTGCAGATTTATCAATAATGGTTTTGTATGTCCCTGTATGTTAAAACAATTAGGACTGGATGGTAAAAATGATTTATGTAAATACCCTATTTTTAGCAGGTCTTGATCAACAAGAATTCCGCGGAACGCTATGTCGCACCTGCATTGCCTTTCAACAGTAGCAGAGATCATGTTGAGAAGAAAGTGAAAGCAAAAATTGAAAATTAAGAAGAAAACAAAATAGTTTCAGGCATTATTCTGACACTTGTCAAAACCTGGCCAATGGTTCTAAAGGTACTGACATTTTCATGTATGTGCTATTTTTAGTAACTGTGGATGGCAGCCATCTTGGATGGCCAATTTGCCAAAAACCAAAATAGCTATATGCAAAGATCATTCTGACATAAAAATGGTCCAAATCCATTCATGGGTTCCTGAAATATAGTCAGTTTCATGTTTTTACTATTTTTAGTAATGACATTGACAGCCATCTTCGATGGTACATTCCCATAAATGTGAAAAAAAGAAAAACTTCTTTCAAGAGTCATTCTGATTAAATCTGAGCAAAATCCACTCAGTGTTTATCGTTTTATTGGCATTCAAGCAAAATTCAGACTCGTAAACCAAAAGTAGGTCACTGTGGCCTTATTCCGCTACAGATTTTATTCATTTTCCTAATTTTCAAAAAGGTCCTGTTGATGTTCCATGCAAAGTTTTAGCCAAATATACCTAGTGGTTCAAGACAAAAGTAAATTATGTTGTTTTGCTATTTTTAGTAACAATGGAATTCTCAACCAGGCTGAATTTCTGTAATCTGAAGCCCTGTTGTCTGATCGTGCTCCATATGAAATTTGAAAACCATGGCTGCAGTGGTTTTGGAGAAATTAACTGTACAAATCTTAACGCCAGGGTTGACGTAAATGTGAACGGACTGACGGACGGTTGGAATGAAGAATGGAAAACCAGACGCCTATATTGCACCTTGCTAAAGCAGGTGCGACTATTAACTGAATTATTCAAATTTGTAGAAGCTGGAGAGGCCCATTTAAGGACAATTTTTTAAGAATTACTTTAATTTTTTTTTTTTTTTTTTTTGATTTTCCATAAAACCATATATTGTGACCGTCATTAAAACTGTCTCACTGAGACAGTTTTAATAATGGGTCACAGTATATGTTTTAATGGCTACAAATGAAAAATTATCCCAGAACATAAAGTAAAAGAGCATTTAATGCTCTATATTCCTTTGTTGGTTAATACGGAATAATGCCATTCACCTATAACACTATTCACAAACAATGCTATGTCTCTTTGTGATTCCCATAGAGCATTAAAGGGACTGTACTGTAATTAGGGAACATGGTTTTATGGCCCTTTCCTATGTATGTCAGTCATATGGCACTAATGTGAGGGTGATAATGGAAAGTTGTGTGTATTGGGACCCTGTTATGGTTGAAAATAATCACTCCTTCAGAATTCAAACCCTAATGGCTAGCTCAGCAGGACAGTGCTAAACCCTAAGCTAATGGGCTCCAGGACCACAAACACAGCACAGCAAAGAGACTGCACTTTACCTTGGGTAAAGAGTACTACAACTTACTTGAATTTCTGGCTATGTTCAGGCAACACCATCTCCAATGCACTGAGTATGTTAGGTACTAGGATTTGAACACCGGCTAGATCAACTCGTAGAAGGTCACAGGAGTTGAAGAGAATGTTAGACAATACAAGGCCACTAATAGTCTGAAATACACAGCAAATACTGTTCTTTTCTTTCAAATGAATATAACACAGTCAATGAGGCAATCTGAACATTACACTCCTCCACTGCAGTTACACACAGGATCTTATATGAAGAGTCATTTTACATAAAATTTATGAAACAAGCTTTTGGCAAGCTGCATAAATTTCATATGAAAGGACCATAAGTGCATGATTCTGTTTATCATATGACTGCTTTAAGTGATATTTCACACTATTTAACAAATACATGTACAGTCAGTGGCCAAAATTATTTCATCAAATTACAAATTCCCATTGACTTACATGCATTTTTCAGTGTGCAAGAAAATTAACTACGCTGCTTCTGTTCATACAATTTAAAAGAAAAATATACAGACACTGGAGCTATTTATACTAAAATTCCATTATTTTTCCTGCACTGACATAAAAGTTGTAGCTCTCTGAAACCTAGTGGTGTTCTTATTCGGTTAAATTTTGGTGACATCGCAATTGACGTCAATGTACAAAATGTTTTTCGAAAGTTTTGATCATCTTGAAACAGGTAAATTTTTATATTACATTGTATTGAGTTTAATAAATTATATTCAATGTAGAATTCATTTTGCTTTATTTTCATATAAGTGTCATAACAATAACTTTAGTTTTTAACCCACAATAAATTAAAAAGTTAACTTGGAAATACAAGCAAGTCAATGGGAATTCCAAATTTGAAGAAATATTCATGGCCGTTGACAGTACTTAGCATTGTCATGACATTATGCACCAGTAACCAAGTGTTATACATATAGAACATTTATGTTTCCCACCCTTCTCAACAAGTGTGAACATTTAAAGGAAAGAATTCGTTCCCCTAAGAGCAAATTCTTTCTATTGAGAGAAGCCCCATTTTGAACAGGCTTTGTAATCCAGAGAATTGACCAGAAAGTCACAAAAGTTGTTCCCTTTATAAGAATGGGGGAAAAATGAATACATACTCCCACAGCTTGAACAATAAGCTTTTCACAGCTGCAGATATTGTTGTTATTTGAATGACAATTCTGGGACAATAAGTAGTTATCAAACATATTATACACTTTGGACCCTTGTTACAGCCTTCTTATTGAAGCCTCCATGAAACAGGATGTAGAACCTCAACAGACTATAAAGATTTTGCCCCAGAACCACAATCAAACTCCCATTATCTGCAGATCTAGGAAGAATCTATTTTTCTAATTAATGCACTTACTTGATCAGTCTGCAGACCATAGAACATGGCAAAATAAAATCTGGAGTAGTACACTGGTAGAATCTCCTCTCCAGTCTTGTGGGCACAGAATATCCTACACAGGGTGCCACAGGCCTCTGCTCGCCCAGCCTCGTAGGTGTTGTCTGTTCCAGTGGGGCTCTCTGGGGACATGTCTATGGCAAGAGATGTGGGTCGTGATTTGTCTATTAATGAGTTAGTTCTTCTGTGAGTCTTTCCTAAATAGTTAGCAAAACATGCTTGTTAGAGGTCAAAAGAAATAGTTATTTTGCAAATCAACAGTAAGCATCTTAAGTATCTATGATAGGCAGAGTAAGAATAGAAGCTCATTCAACATGCAATCGTTACAAAAAGCAAAGCTCTATGTAAGGGACTATCTACTGATAGTACCTGGATAATTTTCTTATTTCTCCATTAAGGTGTCTGGTTATACCTCCATGTTTTCCTGCCATTTTACAGAGGGTGACAACTCTCCTTACTTCCTGTTTGCTTAACTGAACAATGAAACCCTTCCAAAATGGGGTCTACGCTTAAAGAAAAGAACTTACTCCTAGCGCAAATTCTTTTCTTTAAAAGTTGATCCCCATTAAGGGAGGCAAAAAATGAAAATATCAGAGTTGCTTCCCCTGCAAGTGTACCTATTCACCTAAAACACATTGTGATCCCTCAAGAGACTGACTGACTGACTGAGGAGGCTAAGAAGAGGGACCACAACATATATCATTGTTGAGATTTTCTAGGAACTATCTCTGAATTACCATCAAATACTCCCTTTATCTGAAGCTCTCACTGTGTGACTAATGTTTATTGCAACAAAGTCATAGACATCGCATTTAAAAACCAAAAGATAGGCAATGATAAGGAACTCCATTTTCTATTGTGTAATATAGCACTGTAAATCTACTAACAATACACAAAAATTACCATTCCAGCTGTATTTGCTATTAACAAATATCAATCAAACAAAGAAGACATAATCTTGTGTAATTCATTTACAAAGATATATAAAATACATTTATAGCTAATTAGTCAGAAGCAAAATTGGTGGAACTAAAATTCTAATGCATTGAACTGATAAAACCAAAGTCAAGAAACCTTTTAAACTGAAACTGATATTATTTGACCTATATTTTAAACACAAACACCTATAGCTGGAAAATAACCTACTGATTAAGTTAGCATTCATTGTGTAATAAGTTAAACTCAGCAATAAACTTGTTATTCAGAGAATTAGTGCATGCATATCTGTTTAATTTTGACTGTTAATGTTGTTTTTTTCTGCCTGATGTTGTAGACTTTAGCCTTTCAAATAGGCTTCAATTGATAGTAACACCATATTTGCAAACAAGTACTGAATGAATCCCATTAAAGGCCCTGGGGGTGTTGCATTTTACGAAACAGGGGTGTTGTTTAGAGCCTACATTGTAATAAATCAGCCACTGCCAAAATACCTCTAATAAACAGTATTAATATGAATGGGTATTCTTTCAGAGGCAGTAACTCAACTAGTTTTTGCCTCTTTTCTCAGTAGGGATGGGATCAACTCTTAAGAGTAGACCCCATTTCAGAGAGCTACCTCATCAATAGAAGTAAATAGAAATTTATGCAATTTAATAACACATTTCCGAAAAGAAGCAGGGAGCGTTTATAAGAGCAGGGGCATTTAATAGGATTAATACAGTATGTTTTTACAGACTGTAACATAAGGCAGAGCTTTAGATAAGAGGGAGTATTTAGTGATAATTAGGGATAATTTTTGTTAATTCTGCATAAAAACATATGTTGTGACCCCTCATCTGAACCGTCTTGACGAGACGGTTCAGATGAGGGGTCAAAGCATATAGTTTCAATGAGAAATGAAAAAAAAATATCCCTCAATTATCATCAAATACCCCTCTTATCTAGAGCTCTGTAGGGATATCTGAGTGCCATCAGAAGCACCTTATAGCATTTGTAAACAGAAAAGACTAAGGTCAGCCTTGTAACCTTGACACTTAGAGTAACTCAGTAACACTAAACACTGAGTTGCAATGACTAATCTTTACCTTGCTCACTAAGGGGCCATCATATAGATGAAATAACAACATCAATCATTAGTGTTACCAGGCTCCACTTATTGTCAAGGTTATACTAAGTGGCATTACATAGCCTGCCCCATTCACATAACCATATATGCACCCAGTGGAATTCATTTGCATGTATTAAACATATTTCTTTCAAGCTATTAATTTTCGTTGTTTGCCGAATACAGGCTGTTTCGCGGCAATACATTTCCACAAACTTCTTCTTGTCTCAAGAGAAAAAAAAAAAAACTCCACAGCAATTCTTTTTAGCAAATGTTTGTCTGCGCGATAGTGGCAAAAATAAATAGCTCATATATGTTCAAAGTTTCATGCTCAACCTTATAGTTTAATAGCTCCCTTAATAGTATTTCCGTCAATTAGAGCAACAAAACCATCAACATGAAGAACTATGTCATGCAGCACATCAGACACAGCTTAAGATAAACACGAGTTTTAATGGTAAATTTTGGATAATTTTTCTTATTCCACCATCAAAACATAATTACAAGCCACCACGCAACAAAACCAACAAAGTGGCATATAGGCACCCAGCAAAGACTCAGATCAGCCTGCACAGCTGTCAGTCTTTGCTTTGTGCTTAATTGCTACATGTAGCCTAGCTCCATGAGAACAGCAAAGACTCTAATCAGACCGGGTGGCTGTCCAGGCTGATCTGAGTCTTTGCTGGGCGCAAATGCCACTCTGTTTGTTTTGTCGTGTCAGAACTGATTTTATGCTGTCATAAGAACTCCCTGGAAGGGGGTCCTAACAAATATTCAGAACAAATATTAAAATTGAAAAAAAATCTTGAAATTATTATCAAAACCCTTTTTATCTTTAGTGATGTGTAAGCATCTGGAAAAAATTCTGTACCACAGAAGAAGACTTTCTACATAAAGGATAATTTACTTCTTAAAGACTCATGTTGTTACTCCTCATCAGAACCACACTGAAGTGCAGGTTTTGATGAGGTACTATAACATATTTTCATGCAGTTAAAAGATGTATCTTAAATTATTATTAAAAGCTGTCCATACATCTGAAGCAAAGAATCTATCCCCATGAGTATAATACTGAATACTCAGACCTCTAAACCTCACTAAGTAAAGTTTGCCAATTAGAAATATGAATAAATCTTTTGAAATTCTCAAAACCATATTAGAAGGTTAAGATTCTCTGAAAATATAAATATTGTACCCCTCAACAAGCGAACAAGCAGTATGTATCCCTCACACTGTTCAGCAGAGTCTGCCCTGTGCATACCTGGAAATGTTGTGAGTTAAAGATTTGGATGAGACAACGGTTTAAAAATTCTGAATTCTGGACTTTGTGGTATCAAAGTCAACACTAGACAATAATTACACTACACTATAACTGAGTCACAACACCACAAAACCGACAACTGAAGTGTATCAAGCAAAGATTGAAATTAGCCTTGGCATCCACCCAGTGTGATGATCAGTCTTCATTGTGGGCATGGATGTAGCTTAGCCCCTAATCTACCCTTTTTGCAAATAGAAAAGACTGATTGGACTTGATGGATGCCCAGGCTGATCTAAGTCTTTGCCTGGTACACATGCCACTTTGTTCGGTTTTGTCTTGTCACCGCTCATATGTATCAACTCTTTATTACAACTAGCTCATATCTGTCATTTTTGTGACAAAATCTGTCTTAAGACAAAATGAGCAGGGCATTCTTAGTTTTGGCTAGACAAAACTTTAACTTCAAAGATTTTAAGTATCACAGCAGCTGGCTCATGTTCTCACAAGATTACTCATATGCATAAATTGTGCACCTTTTTTTGCTGGACAAGGCTCATATTTTTATATGTACATATTTACATTATCACTGCAAAGCTCTCTGTAAACCCACTTAAGTGATGCGGGAGTCAATGTTTTTACAAGTCAATAATTACATTGTGTCACGCGCTTCAGGGTGACAGCTCATCCCACTAACTAGCGCGTGAAATCTACAACATGCCATGTACTTGAATGGCTAGCAAACATTGAGTGACAGCTCGCTATGCCTACTTGCACTTGCAATCTACAACAGGAGGTGGAATTTACTGGTAGGCAGTGACAATGCGGCTGTTCCAAACTATTGCAAAATTCGGCCGGATATGTTTTTAAAACGATTCTTATATATGTATTTCTTATTTTTGTTTATTTTTTTATTGATCAAAAGCATCGTTTAATAAGGAATGAATGTTATTTTTTGAACGTTTACTGAAGTATAAACTACATCGGGTCACGAGCAAAGTTTACATAAACCCCTTCGGGGTTCACTTACTTTGCTCGTGACCCGATGTAGTTTATACTTCAGTAAACGTTAAAAAATAACATTCATTTCTTAAATGACAAACAATGTGTCCCTTCATTAGAACAACCTGAGAGAGGCCTTTCTAATGAATGATCACAACATAAATTTTATCGTGAATGAAAATCTAAGAATTATTTTTGGCACCTATCCCTAATCTGGGGCTAAAAAGACTGAGATTCTCAGAACTAATTTTCGAACTATACAAGGAACCTTACCTGCATTCTTATGCACAGTATTTATCTTGACGCCAACAAAACACCCATCAAACAACCAGGCACCAAATAAATGTAGAATACTATTGCACTTAGGTCTGTTGGAGGCCAGAGGCATCCGGCTGTCCAGGGATAACAGTCCCGGCAGACACTGAGGGGTCGGGGCTGCTGCCTTGGCAACTGAAGTGGCTTTGCTCCCTGTAACAATATAAAAATGGGGATAAATTAATGCACTCAGTTACATAAACAATTATTTATCAAATAGTTTTAGACTAAGGCTAGTGGACCAAATCTGAGCCGCAACACAAGAAAAACACTGAAGTGGCATGTGCACCCAGCACAACTCAGATCAGCCTGGGCATCTGCCCAGTCTGATCATAGTCTTCCCTGTCTGCATGGAGCTAGCTTAGACCCTTAGCTATCCTTCAAGTGCATAGCAAAGAGTCCAATCAGACTGGGGGGCTGCCCAGGCTGACCTGAGTCTTTACTAAGCACACATGCCACTTTGTTGGTTTTCTTGTTTTCTCATTTGATTACAATGCATATTGCCATTGATACACTATCAAATTTACCTATTCTCAAATACATGCAGGCTAACGAGATAGTTTCAGATGTGATAAACACTATAATAGCCAGCCCCAGTGGCCTGGAGAAAAAGAGCACTGACTTACAACCACTAAGGTGTGATTTCACATCACATTTAAGCACTAATCAATGACTAGTGTTGCATTACGGTAAAGGCAAAATATTCCATAACTTAAAGTTAGTTAGTGTTTTAAGGCGACGTGAAATCAGGCCTGAGACTCTCATCACTGTGGTTCGAGCCTCAGCCAGGTCACACACGACAAAGCCAAGTTCTGTTAATAGGTTTTCCCCAGGCATTCCAGTTTTAGACCCCCTTTGATGAATGATCAGCTCTATTCAAGTGAAATATTCCTGAAAGGGTCTGAAAAGTATTTATAAATGTTTACAAGTGCTGCTATCAATTTTGGAAAGCTCATCACTGGCCTCAGTCCCAAAGAATGTCTACAATTAAACTAGCAAAAGGGAGGAGAGGAGTAAATTGTTGTTTTTTTTTTACTTCTCATAGATATGCATTTATTCATCGCCTTTTCTTCCCCCAGAAAAAATGTTGTAGTACACGTTAACATACAAACAGAAATTTACCTCTTTGTGTCAGAGGGGCTGTAATGGCAGCCAAAGGTCTCCCTGACTTCCTCTGGCCTGGGGGAGTTGGTGGGCCCATCACTGATTGTCGACTTGGCTGAAAGCTCATGCTGGTTAAAATATTCTCCTCCTTTACATCTTGGCTGATACCTGAAATAGCCAACAACATGCAGCAACCAAGGACAATCAATATTTCCTGTCACCAGAAGAGACAGGAGGTCAGAATATAGTCATTGTGCTCGAGCCTTATATTAAGTTATTTCCTTTTATAGTGTACAGGTACACCTCCAATTCTTCCACCATTTTTACAAAGGGGGACTACTCTTGTGAATTCCTTTTTGCTTCCCCGAATCAAGTAACTCTTCTAAAAAGGGGCCTACTCTTTATGGAAAGAATCTGCTCCTTGAGGAGCAAATTCTTTCCTTAAAGAGTTGACCCCAATGAGAAGAGAGTAAAAAATGACAAGACCTGTCACAGGGACAGGATAGCTCGCCTGACAGCGCCTTGCCCATTACATAAAAAACTTTAACGTAAAACTTTAACATTTTGCTAACGCCGACGCCAACACCGACGCCAATGCCGCCGCTGACGCCGGGGGTAGTGCAATAGCTCTTCCTGAACTTTGTTCAGGCGAGCTAAAAATGGCAGAGTAGCTTCCCCTCAAAGTGTACTCATTAAAGACTATGGATTAAAAGGACTGTAACTGCAGCAGCATTAATTTGATGAGATGTTCTGCTAATTCTCCTTACAGGCAGCTTTTGTTGCCCTTAACAGTACATGCTCAATAGGTGATTCCAATCATGGTCTGATTCAATGTGAACCAAAGCCTTGCCAACTTTCTGTAGCTTGGTCTCACAAAACTCATACTTCTGTCTTGTAAACTCTGTTATAATGATAAATCATCAAGACTCACAAGTCTTCAACTGATATATATCAAGTTTTTGTCCGATTTATTTTGTAACATTTTGTCCGATTAATTTTGTAACATACTGCAGTCATGGTCAGTTCTGAGACATTATCTCCGGACTTTAAGTATTTATTCAGTTCTAAGGCTGGATTTTTCCCTTCCTAAACAATCCCAAATATCTAGACCAGTCTTACAAGATGGCTCTAGATATTTTGGATTGTTTTGGAAGTGAAGACACCCTCTTAAAGCTCAGTTACACAAAAATGATTTACATATTTAGGGTAATTTTGAAAGGGGTAATCCCAGTCTTATAACCAAATAAATACAGTAGTCTCACTTACCTAGAAAGGCATTCACCATAATTGAGATTCCTCTCATGGCCTTGTAGAAGATTTGTGGTAGCTTGTGGAGACATTCATGTTGTCTAGGGTCCACTACTATCTCACTCTCCAGGGCTAGGCGCAGGAACATTGGGGTCTGGCTGATTAGTTCAGGCTTGGCAAGGTCTACTGGGTTCTGTATGATGTGTAGAAATCTGAACCAGCTCTGGGCTATACAGTCATTGGTCATTTCCCCGGGGACAAGGAACCCTCCATCGTCTTCTCCTGAAAAGATATATACATGTATAATAATAAAAATGTAATATATCTGCAATAAATACTATCTGCTGCTCAGAGAACAATTAAAATCTAGTAGTCAGGGATCAAATGGTTTGGAAAGATTGTAAGCACTGTTTATCTGACAAGAAAGGGGCAATCAGACATTTTTTTTAATAATGAGAAGAAATTAAAGAGTTTGTATGTTAACAGTTAAAAGACACATTACAAGGCTATTTACCCTTAAAGGACTCAAAAGCAGCCAACAAAATTTACGTCTGCAAAATTTCAACAAGAGGCCCAAATGGGCCTGATATCGCTCACCTGGCTATTGTGCAACGGAACCATTCTGATACAAAATTGGTCCAATTTCACTGAGAATTTCTCATTTTCACATTTTGCTACTTTTAGTAACAGAGGCCAACTGGCCTGGTCTTTATATATTTACTTCTGAAACACCTCAATGCAAGAATAATTTTGCCACAAATTTCATCAAAATCCATTCAGGGGTTACTGAGATATTGCCAGTTTCATGTTTGTGCTATTTTTAGTAACGGCAGATGGCGGCCATCTTGGATTGCTAAAATTCAAAAAATCGAAAAGCCTTCATGCAAGGACCATTTTGACACAAATTTGGTCCAATTCCATTGAGATTTTCTGATTTTCACATTTTTCTATTTTTAGTAACAGAGGCCAATATGACTGGTCTTACAGTTAGATATTTTTGAAACAATCTCAATGCAAGAATCATTTTGACACAAATTTTGTCAAAATCCATTCAGGGGTTACTGAGATATTGTCATTTTCATGTTTTGTGCTATTTTTAGTAACGGCAAATGGCGGCCATCTTCGAATGCCAAAATGCAAAAAAATCGAAAAAGCTTAATGAAAGGACCATTCTGACACAAAATTAATCCAAATCCATTGAGATTTTCTAATTTTCACATTTTTCTATTTTTAGTAACAGAGGCCAATATGAATGGTCTACAGTTAGATATTTTTGAAACATCTCAATGCAAGAATCATTTTGACACAAATTTCGTCAAAATCCATTCAGCGGTTACTGACATATTGTCATTTTCATGTTTTGTGCTATTTTTAGTAACGGCAGATGGCGGCCATCTTGGAATGCCAAATTGCATTAATCAAAATGACTTCATGCAAGGAACATTCTGACACAAAATTGGTCCAATTCCATTCAAGGGTTCTTGAGTAATTGTCATTTTTATGTTTGTGCTATTTTTAGTAACACCAGATGGCGGCCATCTTGGGATGCTAAATTGCAATTAATCGAAACGGCTTCATGCAAGGAACATTCTGACACAAAATTGGTCCAATTCCATTCAAGGGTTCTTGAGTAATTGTCATTTTTATGTTTGTGCTATTTTTAGTAACGGCCCCCATGGTGGCCATCTTGGATAGTCAACTGGCACAAAATTGAAATAATTCCATTCAAGAACCAATTCTGACCAAATCTGGTCAGAATTGGCTGCATTTTCTTTAGATATTGACATTTGAGCAAAATCGGCCTTGTTAAAGCTAAGTAGGTCACTGTGACCTAATTCCGCTATAGATTTTTTTTTATTTTTACATTTTTAATACCAAGGTCCCACTTATGTTCCATGCAAACTTTCAACCAAATATACCAAATGGTTCTGGAGAAGAAGTTGATTTTGTTGTTTTTGCTATTTTTAGTAACGGCAGCCATCTTGGATTCTTGACCTGACCCAATTTTACAATTTTGAAATCCTGCAGTCTGGTCATGCTCCATGTGAAATTTGAGATCCATGGGCTCAGTGGTTTTAGAGAAGAAGTTGTTTGAAGTTGTTTTGATAGGTCATTTTTTGACATTGGCATTTGAGCAAAATTACACACGTAAACAGAAAGTAGGTCACTGTGACAAAACTCCGCTACAGATTTTTTTCATTTTTACAATTTTGAATACCAAGGTTTCACTGATGTTCCATGCCAAAATTCAGACAAATATACCCAGTGGTTCTGGAGAAGAAGTTTATTTTGTTGTTTTTTGCTATTTTTAGTAACGGCGGCCATCTTGGATTTTCAACCTGACCCAATTTTACAATTCTGAGACCCTGGAGTCAGGTCATGCTCCATGTGAAATTTGAGAACCATGGGACCAGTAGTTTTACAGAAGATGTTTGAATATTTGTTTTTAGGTGTTGACGGACGACGCACGGATGCACGACGCACGCCGGACGCATTGGTATGACAATAGCTCACTATGGCCCTTCGGGCCAGGTGAGCTAAAAACTGTTTCGTCACAGCTACATCATACTGAGAATTCAAAGACTTAAGGGCAAACAGTGTAGATCCAGATATCTAAATCTACACTGTTTGCAGTTCAACTGTTTCCAATTTAAGCACTTTAAGTATTAGATATCAATTTTTCCTCAATCATTTTTCTTTTCAAATTGTCTGTCTCATCCACTTACTTATGATGAGTTCTGGGTAATCAGGCCCATACATAAACTTCAATAATCTTGCCGTGAGAGCATGATTAATTCTGTGCCACTGTGTCACCAAGGCCTCATGATGTCTCCAGTAGATACACATCTTACGAAAGGTCTTCCACAGGGAGGGAGAGGGGAAACATTTCTGACACGCTAGCAGCCATAGTTCAAACAATACGCTGAGAACTCGTTCACACAAGTGATCGCCTATGTCATCTGTGGATAAAATGAGAAATTTCCAACTAAAAGATCTGCAACACTTATAATTTTTTTAAACTTTTGGACTAGTTAAAAGGATCATTACTACTTTGTTTACTTATCAAGCCATGTAACATTCCTCTGTAAGTCTATTGTACAACTGATAATTTTCATCAAAGCATTTACATGCATTACAAAAAAGTGAGCAGGAACTATTTACAAAATACAAATACTCAACATATTGTGTTTTTGGGGTTAATTATGCAGGTATTATCATCTCCGAAGCAGCTTCTGCATACAGGAAGATGGTAAGATACCCTGATATCGGGTAACAACAGATACAGTCACATCCTGTAAATCAAAATATACTTCTGTATGTAACAAATTGCCTGTTTACCAGACGTGAAGAATGTCATATCAGACCAGCAATGCAATCCCATGATGCACACGTTGACAAATTAACAAATATCAGAGTTATTATAGAAGATCTCTTAGTATAACCAATATGCAGACAGGGCTTCAGAACATCTCAGCAGTATTGCAGATAGACACATTCATGCCTGACAAAAGATTTTTTAAAAGAACTGAAATGTTGCGTGGCCATCTTCCAGCATATGTATCTTTTGCAAGTCAGTATTCAACAATTTTTGAAAGCCCTTTAAAGAATATTTCACTTATATCGTGCTGACTGTGAAGCAGAGGTGGGCGAAAAGTGGACCTCCCGGGGAAAACCCTACCTTTGCAAGTAGAATGTAGCTTTTCTCATTTATGCGACAGACTTAATGTTTAAGAGTCAGCACACTCTTATCCACTAGGCCACAGAGGCCCGTTAAAGGAATAACATAAATTATCTTAAAAATTCAGTGCGATCAAAAGGAACTCCATATCCCATCTGAAACTTGGCTAAGATAGAGCTCGGCTAGAAACCGTCTCACCATTTCACCAAAAGCAGAGGCAAAACCTTTCACCATGACAGAAATATCAGTTGTGCTAGTAAAGTGAAGCACATAGCAATGTCAAACCACACAGCAATGTGAAATCACACAGCAAAACAATTGCACAAGCTCTGTGAAGATGCACCAATCAATAAATAAACATGTCAAATAAGAGATATTAAATGATTGTGCAAAGTCTGATTAGATCTCACATGAAGAGTCAGAAAGAAAAGTGTAGAGTATCAATGCTTCAGATGAGCCAATATTTTGAGGGTAAAAATGGGTACAAGATTCATACGATCCTCCACTTCCAAACAGTCTGATTACAGTTGTCTCTGCTTGCATTACCCATCTGTAATCCAATCCTAAACTGTGAAAAATAAAGACCCTGCTTAGTTTGCCCGGATGCACAGGCTGATTTTAGTATTTGATCACACGTTTTTGGTCCCCTTTTTCATGATGACTATCTTTTTTCCTTTTTTTTTTCGTGGAGCTGTAAGAAAAGTGTCTAACTCATAACCATCAAAATATTGGCTCATCTTGAATCTGGGAAAAATAAACCCTTTAGCTGAATAAGCGTTAAGCAATGGTGAATGGTGGCATTAGCTCATGAGAAACTTACATGAACTTAATCCTGTGTCCTCTGCATGCAAGAAGAAATACATTATACAGTTAGTAGAGTTACACAGCATGCAAAGAGTTTCTCTTAACTGAGATTTGGTATTATATTCAAACGCGAGAAAACATGATTTTTATCACTGAAATTAAATATAATTTTCTTTGCTGGAACAAAGCAGGGCTCAGCCTAGTGGAAAATCAACTAGCACTGACCACTGGCTTGGTCAATATTCTTACTGAATGGCTTTTTGGCAGCCTTGATTATTTGAGCTGTGACGCGAGAAAACCAACAAAGTGGTTGTGCATCTTGCGAAGGCTCAGACCATCAGAATCTCGCTTTGCGCTTAAAGGGTGGCCAAGGATCTAATCTAGCTCCATGCGGACAGCGAAGATTCTGATCAGACTGGGCGGATGCCCAGGCTGATCTGAGTCTGCACTGGGCGCACAACCACTTTGTTGGTTTTCTCATGTTGTGGCTCATTTATGGGAAACCAGAATTTGGACTAAAATGTCCCCCTAAAGTCATGAAAATGTTTCAAACTTTCTTCCTGTCTAACATCTCAAGGCTGAGCCCCACAAAGCATGGGATTCAACAATTAAACTAACAATATAAATATTCCCCATATATTAAATTTTATTAAAGATCCTTTGCAGAAACTTTGTACTTATGGGTATTTAAAATTCACACAACTTGCTCAACACAGAAAGAAAAGGAACATAAATACATGTATAGCATACACATTGTACTATTATAGTAGATGTATTCTGAACAGTCAACTTTTTTTTTCACAAATTTTATCATCAGAAAAGTAAATAATTAAAGTGTTTATCAACATTTCTTAATGGCAACTTATTACACTGCTGCTATGAAAATTATTACATCATTAGAGTTTTTATCAGCATTAATTTTCTTAACTGCAACTTATTACATTGCTGCTAAAAAAATATTAAAGTTTCAAAGCTCCAGATATCATAGCTCATATTCGGAGCAATTTCAATATAAATGTTGAAAAATACATGTATCAAATTTTTATATAAAAGCATGACGGTTAATCTGGAGCTCTGTAACTTACGGTCTTAATAGAGAATATACATACAGATGTGTGCATTAAAAAGCGAAATCAAAAAGTTGTTTTACCTAAATTATATTACCAGTAATAAAGCATTAAAATGGAAGCATTTTAAAGCACAATAAGCATAAATATACCAGATAACGGGCTGTATATACTTCTTTGTCAAGTTTGATTTTAGAACAGTTGCTCTTTTTTTCCCAGTATCATTCAAATGACATATGAAGACATACAATGCAAATGAATGTAAACTAACCCATTATATGGTACAGTAGAACTTCATTGGCTCGAACAGGCTTGGGACCATGAAAATTAGCTCCAGCCAAGGGTAGTTATAGCCATCCAGGGCTAAATTCTATATAAAGTTACCTCTAGGGACCAAGGAAAGAGTTCTAGCCAGGCAAGGTTAACAAGCCATCAGGGTTCGAGCCATTGAAGCTCTACTGTATAAACATTTTAAAGTTGATTATTACTGAAAGAGAGACAAGTCTTACTGTGTTACATACCATCCTCTTTCACTACATGCATATGATAAACAATTACGTTATTCAAATAGTAAAATTGTGTGCAATTATATCACTCAGGATCAAGCATAACAGATTTGTCAATTTATGCAAATAGAGACAAACATCAGATAAAACTCTTTACAGATTGACAGCTTTTGAGCAACTTCCCTAAGATGTGTATATTCTCGGGCCAATTTTTGATCAAGCTAACTTAGTCATCAGGCTTTTTCTGTTCTGCAAGATTTAAATGTTTTGCTTGATACTGTGTCACTGGGAACTTCGAATAAAGGTAGATTTTGATAATAAAATCTTATTGTTTCTGCATAAACCTACTGGGACTGCCTCCCCAAGGCAATTAAGTGCTGATGAAGAATATTTCATGAAGATGGTACAGAAATTTATCTCAAATTATTATCAAAACCCACCCCTATCTAGAGCTTTCTTAAGGTGTATGGGTACAACTCGTGATTTTTCATAATTTTTCCAATGGGAAACAACTTTCAAGACTTCCTGTTTGCTTCTCTGGATCATGTAGCCCTTCCAAAATGGGGTCTACTTTCAATGGAAAGAATTTGCTCCTAGGGGAGCAAATTCTTTCCTTTAATAGTAAACCCCTGTGATGACTCCCTTTGAGAAGGGCAATAAAACTTAGAATGGCAGAGTTGCTTCCCTTGAAAGAGTATCCATTCACCTTCAATCATGCTTGAATTCTCAGATACACACCAAGTCTAAACTTAGTTCATGCATGTAATTAAATAAGTAATAGGATCCAGTCTGGTAACATCGGACAGTGGGTTTATTCGGACATACCATTGCAAACAATGAAAATCCAGATGAGACGGCTCATAATGAGCCGTCTCATCAGGATTTTCACTGATTGCCCGACTATTTTGTTTTAACGCCAAACAACTGACATATAAAGGAAATAATGTCCCTGTCCGAATTTACCTGACTTGACCCTACTGTCTTTCTTTTTTTAGAGCAATTGAGTTTTGTTATATTATAAACTCCTGAAACAAAGTTCTCTAAACAGAACCATTCTTGTCTCATTCAACAACCACTCATGCTGTTTACAGAAAACATGACTTTGTCAATATGGAAAGCATGTTGACCGTACATTTTGCACTGCATCTTGGACTTGGATTCCACATGAATAACTAAAATGCTGCTCCATGCATACTGGCCATGTATAGTTAATATTAATATAGGCCTGTTGTTGTTTTCAGACCAATCAGACCAATCAAACTTTATATACAGTCAACTCTCGATATCTCAAAGTCTAAGTTCATCGCAAACTACTGATATCTCAAAGTAAATTTTTTTGGTCCCAGAAAATTTACCTCAAGATACGAGTAGTTTGAGAAAACAGGAGTTAAAATTTGAATAAAATAGGGAATGCGTCCAAATTATATTCTTTGATAATAGATTTATTTTGAGGTATCAGTGTTCCAGACATCGAGAGTTGACTGTATATGATCATTTGCTTTTATGATCTAGACTTGTTAGAAATTCCTTTACCCCATTATATGGCTGGAGACCCATAAAAGGGAGACTGGCAAACAGTGAAGACCCAGATCAGATGCTGCAAACTGCAGCATCTGAACAGGGTCTACACAGTTTGCCTAAATACTGGATTTTTGTAAGATGAGGTAAACTAGTAGAAATTAAATAAACCTGACACCCCTTAAATTGCCAATGGACCTGTCCAAAGAGCCACTTGGAAGAGTCCACTCATCATAAATGGGTGATACAAACCTTTCTCTGTAGGAGGTGATAGCAGACTATCATTGGCAGCTAGAAGAAATTTCAGAAGAGTTTCCCAGGTGTCTCTAGTCAATATGGCCGACTCCTTAGCAACTCCTTCTATTGCTCTTAATACTCTGTGGCAGAGAAGAGCCTGCCTTTTTACCAGATCGGAACCTAAAAATAAATAAAACTTGTTCATTAAAATGAGCTGCGACACAACAAAACTTATTTCTCAGAGGTTTACGAGCAAATGAGGAAGTTTTCTAGCAAAATAAAGGAGTTATAGAAATAGAAATTCTAGGGAACTTTTAAATTACATAAGGACACTCTCATATAATCCATTTAAATGTTAGTCAAAGCTGTTCAACAATATTATATTTCAAAACTGGTTGAGAGTTTATGTTTGCTCAAAATCCAATTAAATTTTTCTGTTTTTTTCTAAATTTCATACCTTTGCAAATGTACATCATTTGGCATTTCGGGCTATGAATCCCAAAATATATATTTCTGCTTAACCCTTAAAGCGCCAAAAATGAAAACAGTTGAATTCGCAAACAGCGTAGATCCAGATGAGGTGGCTCATAATGGGCCACCTCATCTGGATCCACATTGTTTGCCCTCTAATCTTTAAATTCTCAATATGATACACCTTAGATGAAACAGTCTTTAAAATTTTGCAGACATAGATTTTGTTCTCTGCTTTTTGGCATTTTTAAGGTTAATACATGTAACAACCTACCTGAACCAGGCCTGGGTACAAAGAGGTTCAGAAGATGATGAAGTGTGTCTTGGGCATAAGGGTTGGGATCCTCCATCACCGGCTTGGGAACACAGATCTTCGGGCTGGTAAGGGCAGATAACCACTCACAGTAAACATTGACGCAATCCTTGATGGTGTCATGTTCACTCAGGGGCAGACTCAGTCCGAAACACAGCACCTGTAACATGCAATAAATTAATGTCAAAACTACTAAAATTACTATCAGAAATCCATTAGTTTTAAAACAAGCCAATTTTTCTCAATAAGTATGAGGTGTGAATAGAAAAATCTGTACCATGGGTCACTGTTCGGCATCCCAAGACTTGCTGAGTGATGCCCAACAATGATCCTAAGGGATAGATTTTTCTATTTGCACCCGCAACAGGCACCTTTCCTTGCATGTTTTTTTTTATTTCTTTTAACATTTGATTTTAAACGCAGAACTTGTAAAAATGCATAATTTTAGCTTCTGATGGTTCCTATTTATTTCTGAAACAAGCTAATGCTTTCAGTGACTGACATTCTGTTCTTTAAGCAAAACTATGGTGTGGCATAAACTGCCGTCATATGCATGATGCCATTGTACCAATGTCACTTGAAAACATGAGGCAACCCGACCTCTTCTGCAACTGATGCGTTCATTACATGATGTGATATTTGCATGATTTTTTGCTAGTCTGGGGTGAGATAACATGTGAGGTAAAAATTGTCAGTGCAGGTGAAACCAGCAGAATATTCTTATCTTGTGTGCAAGAACTACATTTTACCCCTCAACATAACTGGTTCAAGAAGAGGCAGTTCTCATGGAATACCAAAACATGTCAGGTTTTTTTGGGTGGGTGTGAGGGGAGATGGGATGGAAATGAACAGAATTTATCTCAGCATTATTATCAAAGCCATTTTATAGAAACATAATCAAAGAATCTCAGATTACAGTGGGATATTTTATTGTAGCAAATAATTTTAATCCAACATAATTTTTTGCTTCATGTCCCCTAGCCCCAAAGTCTTTTTTTCATATCTTTGAAAATAACTCTGTATTAAAAGTGATGACTCTGCAAGCATAGAGTGAATGCTTACATTGCAAAAGTATACAGGTCAAAGACTTCACAGTTTGCAAATATGCTCAAGACATGTACTGTGTAAGGGTACAGCTTTATGTTTTTCTGCCATTTTTACAAAAAAGAAACAACCAGGGGTCTACTCCTAAAGGAAAGAATTTGCTCCTATGGGAGCAAATTTTCCCCTTTTAAGAGCTGACCCCCATCAAGAATGAAGGCAAACAAAACCTGTCCGCACACAGGATAGTTCGCTTCACAGCACCTTGCCCATCATATAAAGAACTTTGACCAAAACATCCAGAATGGACCTTGACAAGAATGCCAACTTCCCCTGGAAGTTTTCCCATTCAGCTTTTGCGTACAATCTCTCTTTTTCAATGTCATTCCATACCTCCATTGTCCATTTTACATCTTTGTCAGACTCTAAATTACTGGGGTCGGGGCTACTGACACTGATGCTGAGGTTCTGAGCGATGTTCTTGACCACACAGCAGGCCACATCTCGGCCCACGATGCTCGGGAACTTGTGTAAAACACTCTTGTTGGCTTTGTCAAACTTGATCTCATCCTGGAGTGACGCCCAATCAGCATACATTATTCAGCTGCTGAAACTGAAAGAACAAACAAAATGAAATAGCCAGAAGGAAACAGTCTGTGGAAACTTTAGTTTTGAATAAACGGTCTGTTTCCACAGGCTAAGAACGTCATTAGTTAACAAGACCTTAAGTTTTCATACGTACAGTACACAATTTTTTTACAGAATATAAGAAGCTTTTCAAGCAAAAAAAGAAAAAGAAAAGAAAATCCTTGGCTGTCAATATCGTCAGAATCTATTAAGCTATTAATGGCACTTTGAACAACTAGTAAGGTTGCTATTTAGAATATGTGCATCTGCAGGTTTTTAAACTTGGTACAACTGGTTTAGTGTTCCTTCAAGACATTTTTAAGATGAGACCCAAAGGCCCATCCCTCACATGAAACTGGGGCCATGACAGAAAAAGATGGGTCATACAACTTGACCTAGCCCATGATGCTAATATTTTCTTTAGTGCCTCTGTATTACATAATGCAATGTAGTTTCTGCACTGTTTCTACAGATAAACGCCTGTCATCATCTGCCTGGAATCCAATTTGAAGATGACAGATTTCTGGAGTTGAATTTGGAAATTATGTTGCGATTATTATTCAAAAGTGTTCTTCACCGTTTCTGACGCTGTGTCATTGAAATGAGTTGTTTGCTTCCTGGTTTAAATTACTGTTTAAGACTTTGAGAATATAAGTAAACATTATCGATCCATGCTTTTATTATCAATTTCTGAGTGCTTTCACTTTTGAGTGTCTTTATAAGATGGCGGGAGAAGTATATAACGAAAAGATTTGACCAGTTGAGAACCGAAGCAGGAGACCCGCTTAACCAATGATAACAAATGTTTTACGATGGGTCCATTTAATTTGCATCAATTTTAGCGTAAGCCACCTGGCCAGACCACGTGATCACTGGGCAGGTTAGAAGGTGTCAAACTTAAAATAAGTATGTCGGGAATTCTGGAAGCAACATCATTCAGAGCTCTAGATAAGAGGGGTATCTGATGATAATTGAGGGATAATTTTTTTTTATTTCTCATTGAAACCATATGTTGTGACCCCTCATCTGAACCGTCTCATTGAGATGGTTCAGATGAGGGGTCACAACATATGTTTTTATGCAGAATTAACAAAGTCTATCTCTAATTATCACCAAATACTCCCTCTTATCTAGGGCTCTGATCATTTAAATTATTTTTTCTCTACAGAGTAAAGTGAGGGATGATTTCACTCTCATCATACACCTCTAAGCAAACCGTAGATAACTTATTGCATGGTTGTAAACAATAAGAACAAAAACAAAGCCAGAGCCCTAGATAAGAGGGAGTATTTGGTGATAATTAGGGATAATTTTTGTTAATTCTGGATAAAAACATGTTGTGACCCCTCATCTGAACTGTCTCGTTGAGACGGTTCAGATGAGGGGTCACAACATATGGTTTCAATGAGAAATAAAGAAAATTATCCCTCAATTATCATCAAATACCCCTCTTATCTAGGACTCTGAAAGCATTTAGGATTTGCTGAACCTGGGTATGAATCAAATGTCCCTGCAAAATCATGCCCTTTGCAATAATTTTCAAATGTAAAATTCAGTCTTATGTCCAGCTATTGTACAGCTAGCACCCAAATGGTTATTATGTTTACAGAATTCGACAATACTTCATGTTTTAACAATTCACATAGACGTGTTTACAGAATTAGCCAATACTTCATGTTTTAACGATTCACATAGACTGTCTCATGAGATGAACAAGTTTCTGTCATTCAGATTTTGCTCGTCAGATTTTTCGACACCATACTGTCAACATTTTAGATAAGGGGAGTATCCGCGTATTTACGCAAATTAAATGTCTGAAAAAGCAATTAAAATCAATTTACAGCATACAGAAACGCAAACAAAATCTCCGATACTTAATATGGTGATTCGCCAAAGTATATCGGTTTCTATCCTGTCATATTGGAACTAATTACACAACATGGTAAAATTACTATGACTTTGAACTGGTTCTCAGTGGCAAGCGCAGTGAATTTTGTCTGTGATATCTTACGACAACCATTTGGTGTGTAAACACATTAGACGAGAGAGACATAAACGACTTAAGTATCAACAAGAAAACCAAGCAGGAAAAAAGCAAAATCCCCGAAGCTCAGTACAACAAAATAAGTGGCTGTCCAAGCAATCACACACCCATAAAGAATGGCATCATGCTGGATGTTATCAATCCATGTGAAATGACATTTCTCTGTGGCATCATCAATCATCAAGGACCTAGAGGGAAACATCGTAATTGAAAGCTGCGTTCATTTGGGGGAAAAGGTGTCATCACAAATACTCTCCTTATCTGTTCCTTTGTCCTTTACAGCGAAACATCACCAAATTCGGGACATGCATGTCCTTATGGCGCAAATACTGTTGAAAGAGCAGTGAATTATCCAAAACTGAATCCCAATGAACATCCTGCTGTTATGTCTATGGCATGTTTAAAACAACCTATATACATGGAATGCAGTATGACTGAATACTTTTGAAAAGGCTGAATGCCTGAAAGCAGTATCTCATCCAAAAATACCCAATCTGAAAGGTTTGGGTACCCAATTCACTATTCGTTCAAAATTTCAAATACCCAATTCAAGACTGAAATACCCAATTAAATGAAAAGTGAGTGGGTAAATAGCCACCGAGTCAAACCTCATCTAAGGTACTGGAGCCAGTCCTTGGCAGTCTGTTCCGAGTGGCGTGATAGGCGTGTCCTGGCTGGGCAAACATGTTCCAAATCAAATGCTTCACCTATCAGGTATAACTAATAATAGATATCCCAGCAACATCAGTTTCAGAGCCCTTAAGATCAAATTCAACTTCTTAAATGCATATGCAGCAAGGCTGGCCCATAAACACATTTAAAGTCCCCTGTAATGTTTAGCCTACCAATACCCTTGTCCACATGAAATACTGTATAGAATTAAAATCAGGAGTTTGTATTTGAGGAGACTACCTATTTTCACTTATCCTTCTAGCGCGGTATGTGTTTCAGAGCCCATTTTAAAATATTGATATGAAATTATATATGGCTTGATGAGGAGAAAATACTGATTTCAGGAGTTAGCATATTCCTGTTGACACCATTTAATAAAAGGTATCAATCATCAATCAATCCTTCTTGAGATGGTGGTAATAATTTCAGATAGCATGCCAACCTTGGAGCAATGACAGCCTTTTTTCAAACCTGTCAACCCCCTATGCCTCATATTGGAATTTTCATGTGAAGTTCCAAACTTCAGTGTTAAGATTGATATATGCATTGTGCTACAACTAGACCTGGTGACATAACTGCAAAAGAAAAAAATAATTTTGATCTTTACAACTCAGATTAAAAACAAAAACAATACAACATACTGTTACTTACTGGTACTGCTAAACACTTCTTTTTGATATAAGGACCCTCTTGTCAGAAACATTTTTGAAAAATACTAATATATTTTCAGTGAACCTCAACTATTTCATGACATTAAAGATATTATGCAACCCATTAACAGACGGTAAGTTTCTCTTACAAAATTTTGTTAGTTTAAAAAATTTAGAGGTCACAACAACCGCAACAAAAGTGCATTAAGAAAAAGGCTATTTAAAGCACATCATGTTTTGATTTTTAATTTCTTTTCTCCTAGATGATATATTTGGCCATTCTTTATTATGGTAAGGAACAAGCCCTTCTACAGACTATAGATGTCACTATATTACCTCAGTGCAAATGCTCTACCATGTACAGTTTATGATTATAGTTAGGGCTCTGAAACACATACCGCGCGGAAACAGATACCGGGACGATACCGCATTGCGTCGGCTGTGTATGCCGGGTGCAAATCAAATGGAAGTGACAAATAGGCATTTAAAGGCAACTGAAAAGACAATGCAAGCCATTTATGCTGGGGCATACCGTTCAAGTAAACACAGAAATCGTTTCATGTGACCTCAGTCAACTCAATATTTTGGCGCCCATAAGGCCCACATGCAGGCAATTTTCCATGCCAAAAACAATAGAATGGTGTTATTAGCCCAAGGGTGCTGTCTAGAATGAACACACCTGGTTTATAAGTATAAATATGCTGGGCTTATGTGACTTGTATTGTCCAGGTAACAAAATGGCCATAATCTCCAACAAGAGGCCCACGGGCCACAAAGCTCACCAGATCTCTAGCTCAAAATTGCTATCAAAATTGCTGTCACATTTGTACAGGCTAATACAAAATATACAACTACAAAGTCTCAGCCTGACAGTCAGTTGAGTTGACAACAAAATATATAACTATTTTCCATATTTTGATTGCAGTAAATGCCATTTTCCAATTTTCCCCAGTATAAGTCAATGCAGCTCTAAGTTTCCATAGCAACCAAACGAAAGAGCCAATTTTTCATAAAAAAACACAAACTTTCAACCCCCAGCCTAAAAATACTACAGATGAATTCGGGCCTTATTGGCCCAGTGGCTTCTGAGGAGATAATTTTGTAAGTATTTTTTTTCCATCATTATTGCATTTTGGTTTCCATGACAACCAGTAAAAGGAACAGTGGGTCCAAAAACAATAAAGCTGATAGAAGACTTCTTAAGGAACATTTCTATAAAAGTTTTGTCAACATATCTGCAATGGCTAGGCAGTAAATGCCATTTTTCAATTTTCCCCATTATAAGTCAATAGGAACTCTAAGTTACCATAGCAACCAAACTAAAGGGCAGATCTTCATAAAATATACAAACCTTCAACCCCCTAGCCTAAGGATACTATAGATGAAATCTGGGCCTTATCCGCCCAGTGGTTACAGTGGAAATAATTTTTAAGTATTTTTTTCCATTTTTTTTCATTTTGGTTCCCGTGGCAACCAATAAAAGGGGCATTGGGCCAAAAAAACATACAGCTGATAGAAGACATCTCAAGGAACATTTCTATAAAGGTTTTATCAACATGTCTGCAATGGCTTGGCAGAAAATGCCATTTTTCAATTTTCCCCATTATAAGTCAATGAGAACTCTAAGTAGCCATAGCAACCAAACTAAAAGAGCAATTTTCATAAAAAACACAAACTTTCAATCCCCCACCCCAAGAATGCCATAGATGAAACCTGGGCCTTATCGGCCCAGTGGCTTCAGAGGAGATAATTTTTTACGTATTTTTTCCATTTTTTTGGCATTTCGGTTTCCATGGCAACCAATAAAAGCAGCAGTGGGCCAAAAAACACATAGCTGATAGTAGACATCTCAAGGAACATTTCTATAAGAGTTTTATCAACACATCTGCAATGGCTTGGCAGAAAATGCCATTTTTCAATTTTCCCCATTATAAGTCAATGGGAACTCTAAGTTGCCATAGCAACCAAACTAATAGGGCAATTTTCATAAAAAACACAAACTTTCAATCCCCCATCCCAAGGATGCCACAGATGAAATTTGAGCTTAATCGGCCTAGTGGCTTCAGAGGAGATGTTGTTTAAAAGTGTTGACGGACGACGACAGACGACGACGACATACGACGACAGACGACGACGACGGACCACTGCCTATCCTATAAGCTCCCCCGGAGCCTTCGGCTCTGGTGAGCTAAAAATCTTTCTGATTTCCATGAAATGTGGAAATACAGAGGGTGGACAAAAGTGTTCGTTAAATCGTGACGTTACCATTGACTTTAATGCATTTTTCCTTTTAGTGCAAAAATTATTGTGAGAAAATTATATAGATATTTATATTAAAATTGCACCAATGTTTAGCGACATCATTTGGGCAATATTAATCAATTTCTTGCTCTCCTGGAATCTATAGTTACTATTTGGCACTACTTTAACCTCATTTAGGTATTTTCTTGCGGTAAATTTTGCTAACGTCACCATTGACTTCAATGGAAACAGGGTTTTCTAAAAATTTACCCAATCTTTAAATAATCACAACTCTGCAACTCACTCTATCACCTATTGCTAGAAATTCTCCCGGTTTGGGAGGCAATAAATCCTTGAAATAATCTTGTGGTTTTCAGCTAGCTGTCATCATTATCTAATACCACTTTCCACAGTTAATTATTCTCCAGATACAAATGTAGGGTATGACAATATCTCAAGCAAGTTCGACTTTCAGGATGCTGTGTCCAAGGTCAAGGGAACTGTGGCTATTTTTAGAAAAACTTTGCCATCGCTCTAGCACCTACATTTCTCAACGGATTCTAAAATAAATTCACACAAATGTAGGGCATGACAATATCTCGAGCAAGTTTGACTTTCAGGGTGCTGCAATCAAGGTTTTTGATTAGATCCCCATCATACTTGCAGGTAATGATGACATACATAAGAGCTTGGATGAGTTCGAAATTTGACCGGATTAGAGCACAGACTACGGAGTTAGCTGCCCTTGAGCTTTTGAAAAAAATCCCATAGTCTTATAAAGGAGAAAACAACGTCATCACATTTTCATTTTTCATCGGATCCTCTTCATACTTGCAGGAAATGAGGATATGCATAAAAGCTTGAATTAGTTAGCATTTCGGCTAGATCCCACCACTGACTATGGAGTACCTGCCCTGAGCATCCAAAAAATCAATGTCGCCACTTTTTCTTGGTTTCTACTGATCCGATCCTTTTCAAACTTGTAGGTAATGAGGAAATGCATAATATCTTAAACATGTTTAAATTTTGGCCAGATCAGGCCAACCACTACGAAGTTAGCTGCCCTTGACAGCTCTGTCTATTGTGCTCTTGATCGGATACTTTTTAAAGGTAGGTTCCTGTACTAGCGATAACAATTATGTCCACAAAATAATTTCGTCTTTTTCTGAGCAGTATTGAATTCTCTTATTTTTCTAAATTTGTTGCTACTGACAAACTCGACAGATGTTGAAGAAAATAGTCGTTTTCCCTTTTGGTTTATTTTCTTTCGTTGGAATTCCAGCTCTAAAAATAACTATGTTTATTATGTCTATAAGTGCGCGATTTCTGATGCTTTTCTCCAAAGGTCAATTTTCCCTTGTCGTGAGCTCTCCTAGAGGTCCTGGCATGGTGGATGGGTTAAAACTATCCCAAAATGCAATGCAGCATGACCTCAGCTGCGTTATCTTTTTTTGGCGCGAACTAAAAATAGCGCTAACTGGTGTGCGAAGCAGAGTTAGGAAATCCCTTGCAAACAACTTTTCTATATTTTTTCTATTTTACACTTTTTAGTGAAACTTATTCATTCCCTTTTATAAGTGCTTTCCAACAACTTGGATGAAAGATCATCAAAATTATGATGCATTCTAAAGTACAGGAACCTACCTTTAAACTTGCATATATTAAATGAGGGCATACATAATGTTTTGGATGACTGATTGGACCACTGACTGTGGAGTTAGCAGCCCTTGAGCATCTTAAATATCCCTATAGGTTTACAATGTCTCTCAGGTGAGCAATTGTTGCCCTTTGGGCTACTTGTTTAAGGAGTCACAGCCCTTTTGGACCTAGAATTTGTGTTTGCAACCCCTTCTGGACGCCTTTTTTGTAACTTTGCAGGTTTTCAAGAGCAATAAGAGCAACAAACCCGCTTTTCAGTCCCACGATATGTATACTATGTTCAAGAATCTAGTTTTATAAATTTATGAGAACAACTCTCACACAAACTTTCAATGTTGACATGCATTTCAATGTTAACATGCAACATAGGGAAAGAAAGAAAAATGAATAATAGATAGAAGAATAATAGCAATGAGCCGGAGCCTCAATCCCACAACACAATCACTCATTCTGCATATATATACCAAACTTGAAGATTCTACAGAGCTTGCACAGTTCCTGAGAAAACTGTGACACAAATATACCCTGAAAAGACAGAAAAATGGAAAAACAAAGGGAAGAATAAGAGCATCGAGTCCAATTCTTAATCCCATGATACAACTCATTGTTCATATGTATACCAAGGTTCAACAGTTCCTGAGGAAACTGTGACAGAAAAAGTCTTGCAGAATTACAAAGTTATGGAATTGCGGACAGACCAAATCCAGTATAGCCCAACTTTTTCAAAGCCGGGCTATAAATACTGATCTACCGTATTTCTCCTAATAAACATATTTGGGCGTTGCAATTTACAAGTCCTATAAACAGAATTCTGGAGACATAGATTGGACCAAAAAAGCCAGTCTAATGGTCTAAAGCAAGCTCTGTTAGAATTTGGCCATTCTTTTTAGTGAAAAAGTGAGTGGGGTGTTTATTAGAGAGGAGCGTTTATTAGAAAAAAAAATGGTATGCATAGTACTTTTGTCTCTTAAAATTGGAACATAAATATCATTTCTAAGAATAGTGACATCATTCTGCAATAAAATCATATTTTTGTATACCATATTAATCCTATTAAAGGCCCCGGGGCGTTGCATTTTAAGAAAGGGGACTGGGGTATATTTAGAGCCCAAAAAGTAGTAAACAGCCACTGCCCAAATACATCTAATAGATGCAATTAATGGGAACGGATATGCATTCAGATAAAGAAGTTCTATTATTTTTCTTTTTTGACCCTTCTCACTATGGGTCAACTCTTAAAGGAAAGAATTTGCTTCTCTACCCTTATGAAAATTGTTTGTATTGTCAGTGTGTTACCAGTGTATTGTCAATGTATTGTCAGTTTATTGGCAGGTTCTTACCAGTGTATAACCAGATTATTTCCAGACCTGACAATAATTACCAGTGTATTACCAGTGTGTTGTCAGGTTCTTGCCAGTGTATAAGCAGCCTATTACCAGACCTGTCAACAGACTGGCAATAATCTGACAACACAATGGAATTTAACTGTCTCAAGTAAAAAAAAAAATTGGCTGAAAATTTAAAAATTTAAATGTGATGATCAATTAAAGATTCTTACTAACAAATGGCAACAAGCTGACAATAAACTGGCAACACACTGGACACACTGACAACAGTCAATAGATTCTTACTAACAAAAAACAACACACTGACAATAAACTGGCAACACACTGGACACACTGACAATAGTCTGACAACACACTGGACCACTGGCAACAGTCTGACAACACACTGACATCACACTGGAATTGGAACGTTTCAGTGTATTGCCAGTGTATAACCATAGTATTGTCAGTGTATTGCCAGTGTATAACCATAGTATTGTCATAGCCGGGCCGGGTAGCGCAATCGGTAGGGCACCTGACTCGTAAGTCAGAGGTCCTGGGTTCGAATCCCGGTCTGGCCACATACTTTCGTTTCTCCTTCCGCTGATTCAAGAAGGGCAGTTGTCAGTTACTGGCGAAAGTATGTGCACTTAGTACTGGTTAACCGCTTAGGAGGTCTAAGCCTGCCCAGGAATAGTGTGGTTAGGTTAACTGACCGTCCCGACATGACCTTAGTTGTTTACCGTGGACGTTAAACATCAAATCAACCAACCAACCAAAGTATTGTCATATCTGGAAAACAACTGGCAAGAAACAACTGACAATACACTGGTGCTAAAATTGATAGATAGCTGGCAAGAAAGTATCTGACAATACACTGGCACTAAAATGCTAAATTAATATTTATATTTAAGTCCTTCTTTGTCGGAATCAGTTGCCAATTATCTTCCTGAGTGTGACGCTACTTTGGTACCTTTTATTCTGTAGTGCCAGTGTGTTACCAGTGTATTGCCATTGTGTTACCAGTCTCTTTTCCATAGCTCGCCCTCCTTTCTCCACCACCAGAATGTGTTTGAGAAATGTATATATAGTGCATATTTACATTTATCAAAATAGCATTGGTTAGAAATTTGCATATATTCTTATTATTTATTGTTTATCAATAAATCAGTCGATGCATGTTATAATTATCTAACAATTTAGTTACTTTTTACTAATTATTTATAATTTTTTATAAATTACTCGATGAACAAGGGCTTCGCAAGCGGCGCATAATACGCCCGTTTTAATGTCATAAAGGAATTAAAGAATGAACAAGATTGTTTACAAAAGGACAGACAGGCAGACAAACAAGGGAAACCACACTTTAATTAATGACGGCAACATTATTTAGATATTTAACACATCAAATATTATCAGTATACCAAAAATCAGCTTCCAAGGTGAAGTGGCTCCTAAGTTGAGTAATGCCAAAGTCAAACAAGGGAGATAATTCATAAACTAAATATACTAGATATACCATTCTTATATACTAGATATACCATTCTAATACATTCCCTTCATAATATACACATCTCCATAAAGTTGTGTTAAAATATTCTAAACGGTTAAGGAGTTATAGAGTAAACAGGAAATTTATGAATGGGCAGATAATCCAGCAAGCAAGCCAGAGTCGTGGTTCTTGCTCAGGATACACTGCCCCATTATTACACACATTCCTACAAAGTTTCATTCTAATACTTCAAAGGGTTAAGGAGATATGGAGTGAATCAAAATACCTAAAAATAATGATCAAAGGGAGGTTACTCCAAAATTAAGAAAGGGGGAACAACCATTCTTACATGTGACATATTATCTTGCGATCATGCACATTGGTATAAAGTTTCATCATGATACTCCAAACAGTTACCGAGTTAATGTATGCACAACATAAGTATACACAAAAATAGCCGAAAAGAACTAATAAAAGGGATGTAACTCAGAAACGAAGAAAGGAAGAGCAACCATTGTTGTACGCTACACATTGTTGGGACTTCATACACATTGCTATGTTTCATGAAGATATCCCAAACAGTTATCTAGTTATGGCGCGCACAAGACCTGCAGGGGAAAAAAAAACAATCAAAGGGGCATAACTTGCAAACTAAGGAAAGGGGAGCAACCATTCTTGTATGAGATACATTCCCCCTACCTACTACATATGCCTACAAAATTTCATGAAGATATCCCAAACGGTTAATGAGTTATGGCAAATACAAGAATGTTTACGGACGGAGAAAAGGGAGTTTACTCTAAAATTCAGAAAGGGGGAGCAACCATTCTTATATGCGACTTATTATCTTGTGATCATGCACATTGCTATAAAGTTTCATCATGATATTCCAAACAGTTACCGAGTTAATGTATGCACAACATAAGTATACACAAAAGTAGTCGAAAAGAACTAATAAAAGGGATGTAACTCAGAAACGAGGAAAGGGAGAGCAACCATTGTTGTACGCGACACATCGTTGGGACTTCATACACATTGCTATGAAGTTTCATGAAGATATCCAAAACAGTTATCTAGTTCTGCCGCGCACAAGACCTGTAGGGTAAACAAGAGGGCCATGGTGGCCCTGAATCGCTCACCTGAGCATTAATCAGTTCACTGGCTCTGGTGAAGATTTATAAGAGTTTTTACCATACTAACATTTGACCTAGTTTTTGACCCGACATGACCCAGTTTCAAACTTGGCCTGGATATTGTAAGAATAAACATTCTGACACAGTTTCATTGAGATTGGATTAAAACTGTGCCCTCTGGAGCGTATACAAGGTCGTTCTTATATTTGACCTAGTGACCAATGTTTTGACCCGACACGACCCAGTTTCAAACTTTACCTAGATTTCATTAAGATAAACATTCTGGCAGAGTTTCATGAAGATTGGATCAAAACTGTGCCCTCTAGGGTGTACACAAAGTTTTTCTAAGATTTGACCTTGAGCCGACGTGACTCAGTTTCATAGGGGGCTTAGATATATGGACAATAAACATTTTGACATAGTTTCATGAAGATTGGATCAAAACTATGCCTTCTAGTGCTTACACAACGTTTTTCTAAGATTTGACCTAGTGACCTAGTTTTTACCCGACATGACCTACTTTCAAACCTGGCCGAGAGTTACTGAAGATAAACATTCTGACAAAGTTTCATAAAGATTAGATCAAAACTGTGTCCTCTAGAGCGTACACAAGGTTTTTCTATGATTTGACCTAGTGACCTAGTTTTCGACCCAACATGACCCAGTTTCAAAGTTGTCCTACATATTATGAGTATAAACATTCTGACAAAGTTTCATGAACTTTGAATCAAAACTGTGCCTTCTAGAGCGCACACAAGGTTTTTCTAAGATTTGACCTAGTGACCAAGTTTTTGACCCGACATGACCCAGTTTCGAACTTGGCCTAGAGTTTATGGAAATAAACATTCTGACAATGTTTCATAAAGATTGGATCAAAACTGTGTCCTCTAGAGCGTACACAAGGTTTTTCAATGATTTGACCTAGTGACCTAGTTTTTGACCCGACGTGACCCAGTTTCGAACTTGTTCTAGATATTATGAGGATAAACATTCTGACAAAGTTTCATGAAGATTGGATCAAAACTGTGCCTTCTAGAGCACACACAAGGTTTTTCTAAGATTTGACCTAGTGACCAAGTTTATGACTCGACATGACCCAATTTCGAACTTGGCCTAGAGTTTATGGAGATAAACATTCTGACAATGTTTCATAAAGATTGGATCAAAACTGTGTCCTCTAGAGCGTACACAAGGTTTTTCAATGATTTGACCTAGTGACCTAGTTTTTGACCCGACGAGACCCAGTTTCAAACTTGTTCTAGATATTACGAGGATAAACATTCTGACAAAGTTTCATGAACTTTGGATGAAAACTGTGCCTTCTAGAGCGTACACAAGGTTTTTCTAAGATTTGACCTACTGACCAAGTTTTGACCCGACATGACCCAGTTTCAAACTTGTCCTACATATTTTGAGGATAAACATTCTGACAAAGTTTCATGAACTTTGGATGAAAACTGTGTCCTCTAGAGCGTACACAAGGTTTTTCTATGCTTTGACCTAGTGACCTAGTTTTTGACCCTACATGACCTACTTTCAAACTTGGCTGAGAGTTTATGGAAGTAAACATTCTGTCAAAGCTTCATAAAGATTAGATCAAAACTGTGTCCTCTAGAGCGTACACAAGGTTTTTCTATGATTTGACCTAGTGACCTAGTTTTTGACCCGACATGACCCAGTTTCAAACTTGTCCTACATATTATAAGGATAATCATTCTGACAAAGTTTCATGAACTTTGGATCAAAACTGTGCCTTCTAAAGCGTACACAAGGTTTTTCTAAGATTTGACCTAGTGACCTAGTTTTCGACCCAACGAGACCCAGTTTCGAACTTGGCCTAGAGTTTATAGAGATAAACATTCTGACAATGTTTCATAAAGATTGGATCAAAAATGTGTCCTCTAGAGCATACACAAGGTTTTTTCTATGATTTGACCTAGTGACCTAGTTTTTGACCCGACGTGACCTAGTTTCAAACTTATCCTAGATATTATTAGGATAAACTTTCTGATTAAGTTTCATGGACTTTGGATCAAAACTGTGCCTTCTAGAGCGTACACAAGGTTTTTCAAAGATTTGACCTAGTGACCTAGTTTTTGATCCAACATGACCCAGTTTCGTACTTGGCCTAGAGTTTATGAAGATAAACATTCTGACAATGTTTCATAAAGATTGGATCAAAACTGTGTCCTCTAGAGCGTACACAAGGTTTTTCTATGATTTGACCTAGTGACCTAGTTTTTGACCCGACATGACCCAGTTTCGAACTTGGCCTAGATACTATGAGAATAAACATTCTGACAAAGTTTCATGAACTTTGGATGAAAACTGTGCCCTCTAGAGCGTACACAAGGTTTTGCTAAGATTTGACCTAGTGACCTAGTTTTTGACCCGACATGACCCAGTTTCGAACTTGGCCTAGATTTAATGGAGATAAACATTCTGACAAAGTTTCATAAAGATTGGATCAAAATTGTGTCCTCTAGAGCGTACACAAGGTTTTTCTATGATTTGACCTAGTGACCTAGTTTTAGACCCGACGTGACCCAGTTTCGAACTTGTCCTAGATACTATGAGGATAAACATTCTGACAAAGTTTCATGAACTTTGGATGAAAACTGTGCCCTCTAGAGTGTACACAAGGTTTTTCTAAGATTTGACCTAGTGACCTAGTTTTTGACCCGACATGACCCAGTTTCGAACTTGGCCTAGATTTTATAAAGACTAACATTCTGACAAAGTTTCGTAAAGATTGGATCGAAACTGTGCCCGCTAGAGTGTACACAAGCAAAAGTTGACGGACGTCCGGACGGACGGACGTCCGGACGTCCGGACGGACGTACGACGGACGACGGACATCACGGTATCCCAAAAGCTCACCCTGAGCACTTCGTGCTCAGGCGAGCTAAAAACAATCAAAGGGGCATAACTTTGAAACCAAGGAAGGGGGAGCAACCATTCTTGTACGCGACACGTTCCCCCTACCTAATACATATGCCTACAAAATTTCATGAAGATATCCCAAATGGTTACTGAGTTATGGAGCGCACAAGAATGTTTACGGACGGACCGACGGACGGACGGACGGACGGACGGACGGACAGCGCCACGACATAATACGTCCGTTTTTTCAAAACGGGCGTATAAAAAGCAAAACAAAATCAAATAAATCATAATTTTCATATCTGGAGAAGTTGAGATTGACTAGTCTTCCTTTGAAACCAGCTACAATAAATATATTTTTAGACACTGGTAATACACTGACAATACACTGGTAACACACTGACAATACAAACATTTTTCATATGGGTAGTAATATACTTAATTATTAAAGCTCAAAGTTCAGATTCCCAATTACTTTTACTTATGACAAGACACATCTGATGGCACCATTGTAGGTTTGTTGGGGGGTTTGGGGGGGGGGGGGGGGGGGACAGGACAAGACTTGCCCAAATCCCTTTATTTCAATAGAACCTAAAATCTCAGAAACCTTTTGAATCCCGAACCCTTGTTAACCTTGGTTTTATTCTGACAATAATCTGGACACAAACTGGTAATATACTCTGGTAACAGACTGGCAATCTGGTTATAATCTGGTTACACCGGCCAGTGTGTTGGCTGCCACACATATCTTTTCCAAAGGTTTAAGATTACACCTCACCCGAGTTACTACAGTTGACAAGGTGAGTTAATAGTATGGGATTGAGCCGGGCATCCATGTTCCATTTACACTTTCAATCATGAATACCTCTGAGACAAGCTGGCAGATCGCAATCAAGTTTGATCTGCAGCATCATTGGGGTGGGGGAAGGCTGCATTAGGATTTGGGCCAAAGCGGATCAGAACCGAGACTATTATAAGTTTCCATGGTTCAGATCCCATAGGGTTATAATGGGGAAAATGTTGTGGCCTGACTAAAGTGCCTTCATTTTGATCGGATCTTCTTCATTCATGCAGGAAACGAGGACAACCTTAAATCCCAGATGGTTTGAAATATGGCTAGATCTTACCACAGATCACGGAGTCAGCTAGCCTTGAGGGCCTGGAATATTAATTCCCATTACTTATAATGGGAGAAATGTTGTGGCCTATGTTGTCAGTATGTTACCAGTCTGTTACCAGTGTATTGTCATTTATTTAATAGAATCTCAGTGTCTCAGCATTTAAATAATGTAAAAGACAGTTTGCTATTCAATCAGAAATAAGAAGTGTTGAATTGTCAAATAATGTTTCCTTTGCTACATTTTCTTGTCAGTGTATTACCAGCCTGTTACCAGAAGATGGCAATAGACTGACACTAATGTCAGTGTGTTGCCAGAACATTATTTCTTACCAGTTTATATCCAGGGTATTACCAGACTATTACCAGTTGTTGACAATATACTGACAATATTGCCATCATATTACCAGAACATACTTTTTTATTACCAGTGTGATGCCATGTTATTGCCAGTGTGTTACCAGAAAAATTGCTTAAAACCAATGTGTTGTCAGTGTATTGTCAGTGTATTTTCAGTTTATTGTCAGAAAGCCGTTTCATAAGGGTAGGAGCAAATTCTTTCCTTAAAAAGTGAACCCCATTTGACAGAGCTGCATCCTCCAGAGAAACTATTAGGAATTCCTTTGTAAAATTGATGGAAAACATGGAGATTGGCAATTCAATACAGTATAACATTATTTTTGGAAAAGACGCAGGGGGCATTTATTAGTATAACTTAAATGTAATTTTCTTAGCCCATTTATGCCCAATGAAATGCACTGTCCTAATTAAATAAATGAATCCATTTGTCAATTAAAGGCTGTCTGGTCAAGTTTTATCATTTTATTTCATTTTAAGGAAAAATACCCGTTTGTCATATGCGAATGGTATAGACCTGTTATGCAGAAGCTGATCTGGGTCAGCACGAGGGTGACAACATATATATTGAGAAGAAATTAGAAACATATCTCACACTTAAGTATCTACAGCTCTAAAGTTAATACTGAAAAAATCCTTGCTGAAAATGTGTACAAAACATTAATTGAAACAGACAGGCCAAATGCCTTTTAATCTTTCACTATCTTCTTTTGCGGTCACAGTCAAGTTTTTAGACGAAGTCTAATAAAATCATCGTTGCCGCCAAAACTTGACTTGATCTCTTAATGGAAGAGCGCATATGTCATAGAATTGTTATTCACCTGTCAGAAGATTTAGTTACATTAAAAATGTTATTATTTGCACTTTGCATTAAGTTTTAAATATGTTTTTCACTTTAACGCTGTACTGTAATGATTGATAGAGTTAAGCAGAACGCGAGAAACGCAAATGCCGATGGCTTGAGAAAACCAGATGACCATTGGTCCTGTAGCTCACCTGAGTCCATTCATTCTTAGCACTCAAGAGTAAGAAACACTGAAGTAAGTTGTACAATTCGGCCTAATTTCAACTTTGACTGAGTTATTATGCTTGTCCTAGTAAATATTAGCAAGTTTGATGAAGTTACAATAAAAAAAACATATTTGTAAACCTTTTTGCCTAAATATTGCAGTAACACAGAAATAAATGCCAATTTGCACTTTTCCCAATACAAGTCTATGGAAACTTTAAAATGCCATAGTAATGAAACCATGTGGGCAACAATAATAAAAAACAATATTTACGTAGCGGCTAATGTCATGAACATGTATGCAAAGAATCAGCTTCATCCCCGTATATGGTTTTTGAGGGAAATATTTTTAAATATTTTTTTTTCAAAAATATTTCCTTAATATTGCCATGGCAACAAATCGAATTCTGCAATTAGGACAAAATTAATAGGAATCATAGAGGACTACTCAAGCAACATTTCTGTAGATAAAAAATCCAAAAATAACTGCAGGGAGATAGCAAAAACTGCAGCTTTCCATTTTTCCCATTATATTTCAATGGAAACTATAAGTTGCCATACCAACCTAACCGCTGAAGCAATTGCCATAAAAAAACTGTAATTATATAGAAGCTTGTACAAAGATCCGTTCTGTAAAGTTTGAGCTTTATCGGCAACATAGTTTCTGCAAAAATGATATTTTAATATTTTTTCTATTTTTAACCATTCGGTTGCATTGGCAATCAGCCAAATTGTGCAATTTACATAAATTTCATGTGGTTGATAGAGGACTACTCAAGGAACATTTCTGTAAAAGTTTTGTCAAAATATCTGCAGTTACGTAGCAATAAATGCAAATTTTCAATTTTCCCATTATAAGTCAATGGCAACTTTATGTTGCCATAGCAACCAAACTGCCGGAGCAATTGCCAAGAAAAACAGTCTTTTCATAGACGGAAGTACCTAGATCCTTTCTGTGAAGTTTGAGCTTTATTGGTTGTATAGTTTCTGAGGAGATGATTTTTGAATATCTTTTCTGTTTTTAACCATTCGGTTGCCATGGCAACCAGCCTAATTGTGCAATTTACATAAATTTCATGTGGTTAATAGAGGACTACTCAAGGAACATTTCTGTTAAAGTTTTGTCAAAATATCTGCAGTCACATAGCAATTAATGCAAAATTTTCAATTTTCCCATTATAAGTCAAGTTGCCATAGCAACCAAACTGCTGGAGCAATTGCCAAGAAAAACAGTATTTTTATAGATGGTAGTACCTAGATCCTTTCTGTGAAGTTTGAGCTTTATTGGTTTTATAGTTTCTGAGCAGATGATTTTTGAATATCTTTTCTATTTTTAACCATTCGGTTGTCATGGCAACCAGCCTAATTGTGCAATTTACATAAATTTCATGTGATTGATAGAGGACTACTCAAGGAACATTTCTGTAAAAGTTTTGTCAAAATATCTGCAGTCACATAGCAATAAATGCAAATTTTCAATTTTCCCATTATAAGTCAATGGCAACTTTAAGTTGCCATAGCAACCAAACTGCTGGAGCAATTGCCAAGAAAAACAGTATTTTTTTATAGACGGTAGTACCTAGATCCTTTCTGTGAAGTTTGAGCGTTATTGGTTGTATAGTTTCTGAGGAGATGATTTTTGAATATCTTTTCTATTTTTAACCTTTCGGTTGCCATGGCAACCAGCCTAATAGTGCAATTTACATAAATTTCATGTGGTTGATAGAGGACTACTCAAGGAACATTTCTGTAAAAGTCTTGTCAAAATATCTGCAGTGACATAGCAATAAATGCAAATTTTCAATTTTTCCCATACAAGTCAATGGAAACTTTAAGTTGCCATAGCAACCAAAGTTCTGAAGCGATTTGGATAAAAAACAGTATTATTGGTTCCCCCTGCCTATAGATGCTATATATGAAATTTGGTAACAATGGGCCTTGTAGTTTCAGAGGAGATGTCGTTTGAAAATATTGACGGACGACGGACGACGGACGACGGATGCCTGCCTATACTATAAGCTCACCTGTGAGCCTTCGGCTCAGGTGAGCTAAAAAAAGATTCTATGGTGCGAAAAGTCTTTCGTAGTAAAAAAGTAGTTCTGGCTGTACTCGGTGCGTAAATTTACCGGAACGGACCTATTTACCGGGTCGGACCAGAACGGACCCTTATTATTCATATTTCCAGCCGATTTTTGAGATATTTTGATACAATCTACACGCGCAGATTAATTCAAGGCCCTACCTATGACTAACATGTATTATCTTAACTTGCAACCCCTGATTTTGATTTGACAATATCTGATAAGGACTATTGGCGAAACAAATGTCTGTCCGTCAGATAAATTGGCGACTTATTGAAACATGATAATGGTGCTAACTGTACAATCGATATACAAAGTTTCCCTTTATACATTTAGACCACTGTAATGTTTCAATTTAAAGCTGAAACACAATAGCTCTACATATTTTCTATGGCTGAAATGTTGGTCATGATACTATGGAACAAAAATTCGGGAATTTTTGAGTTTTTTCATTCGCTCCAAGTCTTGGAAGAAAGATAACCAGATTTTTGCATAAGATTATATGATTTTAAGATGTAACGCATATGCGTGGGGTATTAAGAGGCCTACCCATGGCGCAAAATACTCAAAGGGTATTTTGACTAATATCTCTAATTGATTTGCGCTAGATGGCATACAGAATATGTAATAATATTAAATAAGAGTTATTTAATAAAAATATTACAAATATCTACTGAAGATAGGGGAAAACGGGTCCATTCCGGTGTCCGTTCCGGTAATTCAGTCCATTCCGGTCCGTTCCGGTAAATTTACGCACCCGGCTGTACGAACCGGGTAATCATCGGAAGCATATCGGAATGTACCGAAGAATGTCAATAATTTACGGACCAGTCTGGTTTCTCGCCATAGTGGATAACCCCAACATAAGGATACTGCTATTCAATAATAATATCAGACATATTTACAGCATTTTGAACTTAGCCAATTTTTATTTTGTTACTATGACATAGCGACAGGGTTTTGAAAATGGACTTTTTTCAATCACAGTAAAAATTTCTCATAGATACCCCATTAGATTTTGGTCCTTTTTTACATCTTAATTATTAAAGGCGTATGGTGTATTTAAAACATTGAGTGCAGATAATTTTGCGGGACGTATTCTGAAACCTTGCTTGCAGCCAATTTCTTATCTCAACAGAAATAAAAAAAAAATATTATTTGTTTCAAACAGGTCTTCTTTCTCTTCGTCTTACATCTTTTTTTAAAAGATATTTCTTGTATGATAATTTATTTGACATGCTAACAGATTGTAGAAAAGAGGTTTTCTTTTGAAATCTTTGCAATGGGTGATAGAGTGAACTAGAGATCACAAACATATAAAAATGTTTTGTGTATTGCATAAATCGTTTAGCTACACATTATAATTTTCATGACGGTATATTTTATGCTTCTCATATAATTAATTTTTCAGCAAAAGTGGAAATGCACTGGTTAACGGCAACGTCATGATTTAACGAACACTTTTGTCCACCCTCTGTAGTTCTACAATGCCGAACGTAATTGGCCCTATTTACATTTCTCGTTTATATCGGATATTTTCAATTTTTATTTTTAGTTGGCCTTATTACGTTCTACCGACGTCAAAAAATAATGCGTAGCAAATCAATTACTTTAGTTTAAACTGTATTGCTTACCACTGCGACACAGGAATCACTGCCAGCAACCCATCTATCCCATATTTATCTATATAATGTGATGTTCATATCAGGATATTTGGTAAAGTCTTCGAACAAATCTAGAAGCTACAATTGTACTTTCACTTCACTGCCATCTTGTTATTCTCCAAAGCACGTGAGCACGTGAGCTTTGGTTGAATGCAAAATAATAATTTCATTTTCATTTCTTGAACGAAATACTTAAATATTTATCGTACCAATAAAATATGATCCTATACTATCACCAGTAAACAATTCGGATTCTGATCCGATCTTTTTCCGTCTTCTGTCCGTCTCACCCAACCATTCCCCGACTGATGGGACTGTGCCACAAGAAAACATACCTTCCGACATGTGCGACCCGACTCAACTTTGGACTTGCTTGCGCACCAGTGCCTAGACCGGACGATGTTTATGTAACCCAGGCTCCGTATATACCATATACGAACGGAAAAGACGCTTACTAGACTGCGCCATTGCGTTTCAGAAACAAAAGTGAACTTAGCATGTACCATGAAAGTAATTGTTTTGGTTGGTAAGACTGACGTCCTGCTGGCGTCAGTGCAGGGTCCTTAGGACCTTTCACCGACGCTGCTGAGACGTTGATGGAAGTTTGGTGGCATCTGAAGAACGATAATTTTATTACTCTTTGGCAGTGTTAACTTCGTGCCCAGTTTTGTTGACCTTGCATCGTTATGAGAAATTAGAAAATATATAATCTGCATATGTTTTGAACGATGATATTATCAGCCCAGAAAGTGCCTCGTGCCGACCTTAGTGCAATGGCAGATGTTTTACACCCACGTTGATGCAACGGTTGTTTCGGGTTTGAGTCATAGGTGGTGGTAACACCTGTGACCCTCAGGGAGGGAAGGGAAATAACTGAAAAAAAAGACATTGTACCATTACAAAGTCTATGTTAATAGGTATGACGTCAAAATAAATAAATAAATAAAATAAAATGAAAAAAATTGTCCCACCCCCTTCCACCCCTCGAGGGCCACAGGTAAGGTACTACCACCTCTGGTTTAAACTGTCTAGAAATAAAGGATATTTCAGCTTTTATTATTAAGATTATCATTTTGGACTCGCTTAATTGGTAACAGCGCACGATCCTGAAACGTACCGTTTCATCGGTGACTCTTGATGGACGGTAAAATGTTCTTTCTTTTTCTTTCCCTCAAAGTAAAGTGCCTTCTGGGAACTTACACAGGAGACGTGTGCATGTATCTGCGTTACATTGTTTTGAAACTTTATTATCCCAGAGAGTTGTTAGCCCGTTGACGCAAAGCCATGACGATTTTGCAGATGCGTAGCACTATGTCGATGCAATGTACTAGTGACTTGGCGCCGACATGGTTGTGGTGTTGTTTGGGGATCGAGTGTCTTAAGGGAATACCTCATTTAAAAGGGAATTAACTATTTCCAAATTTCTTTTAGGTGTACTCATTCTCGTTTATCCTCCTTTTTGTCAAGTTCTCACAACGATGTCCCCACTGAAGCTGAACGGAACGAATCCATGCACTGTAAAATATTTCCTTAAATTATACGGTATCTAATAAGTGGCAACCATGAAGCTGCCAGTCCATTTTCCGTAAAAAACGCAGGAGTAGGATAGAATATAACAGATCTTGTTCTGCCTTTTATTCCTTCAATACCATAAAGGTATTTTAGAGTGAGGCCAGTTAATATAACACTAACATGTCATAATTTTCAACAATGTTCTACAGGCAGACGCCCGTAAAATAACGGTAAATGAACTGTATACTGTAAAAGAAAGTCCGTCGATTTTTCGTTAGAATAACTGCACAGTAAAAAAAATCTGTAAATTTTACGGCAGAATGCTGGCAACCAGCTGCTAGTCCATTACCCCTTATTTTTAAGGGCGCCCGTAAATATTGGCAGGAATCATCACGCATAGAAGGGTCGAATAAGACAGTTACTTTTCGGTCATATAGCTCCTCAACACTATAAATGTATTTTCGAGTGCGGTCAGTCGTATCGTGATTTCCACAAATGTTCTACAGGCAGACTCCAGGCTGTGCAGTGTAAAGAAATTCTGTAGATTTTACGGTAGAATAACTGGAAACCAGCTGCCAGCCCTTTTCCCGTTATTTTTACGGGCTTTTGCCTGTAAGACATTGTTGGAAATTACGAAATGGAAGTTTTATGTTAACTTGGCCCACTCGAAAATAACTTTGTATTGTTAAAGGGCTATCTAACCGAAACGACATCTACTCTTTTCTGTCCCACTCTGCTTGATGATTCCTGCATTTATTACGGGCGCCCGTAAAAATAACGGTAAAAGGACTGGCAGCTGGTTGCCAGTTATTTTACCGTAAAATCTACCGTTTATTTTTGCAGTGTGGGCAATGGAACCCGTTTACGGGAGGAAAGATTCTCGCCTCTAGTGGACCGGGTTCGAGTCCCGCTTGAGGCGAGAATCTTTCCTACCGTAAACGGGGTACCATTGCTTACAGCCTTTCATTGTCACATTCCTATCGTTCTGATATTACTGAAATACTGTTGAAAAGGACGTAAAATCGCAAGTCATCCATCCGTAAAAATTACGGGAAATAGACTGGCAGCTGAATGCCAGGTATTCTATCGTAAAATCTACGGAATTTGTTTTTACAGTGTGGCAACCAGCTACCAGTCCATTTCTCGTTATTTTTACGGGCGTTTGCCTGTAGAACATAGTTGGAAATTACGATTTGGTAGTGTTATGTTTACTGGCCACACTCGAAAATATCTTAAGAGTGTTAAAGGGCAATATGACCAAAACAACACCTGTACTGTTCTATTCTACTCTGCTTGATGATTCCTGCAAAGTTTTACGGACGCCCATAAAAATAACAGGAAATGGACCGGCAGCTGGGTGCCAGTTATTCTACCGTAAAATATAGGGATTTTTTACAGTGTGGCAGCCAGATAACAGGTATTTGTTCGTAAAATCTATGAATTTTTTACAGTGCGGTTGCACACTCTTGACACCGAGTCTGGCCGTCCGTCCGCTCTCCAGTTTAAAGAGGGTTCTCGTATTGACATTTTTTGAACTTTGCGTCAAAGTTTCAAACCTTATCCCGGAATGCTATGTTGTATGTTTACTCGAGGGTTTTATAGCTCAAAAGCCTTTTGAACTGAATACATATATGAAATGGCATCCCTCTAGGCAGACAATGTTGAGTCAACACTGAATCAACCCAGATTCAACGTCATGATGTTGAATCTTTGTTGATTTAGTGTTTATTCCACGTTTTGTGCCTGCTGGGATGTGAATTCTTGGCTTTACTTATCGGATATTGTCCGTCGGAGGATAAGTATTAACAAACTTTATTTCTTTTGAATTCGCTGAGCCCATTCCGACAAGTTCAAGTTATAGATTGGAATAAAGAACCACAATCAGGGATCAAAGGTCAGTTTAAGGGACTTTCTGGGGCATTTGTTACATACTGTAGCACGATTTCTTGCTCATTGGTATTTTTTTTTTTCATACTGGTATTTCTAATTATAAATTTATTTATTTGACATCTTAGAATGGCTGTAGTAATAGATTATGCTGTCCGTAGTAACCTTGTTTATTGATTTTGTTTTTCTTTTTTTTTTAATTTAGTGAGCATAAGCCAGTGATTTATTTACAATTTTATTCCTGTGGGTCGAGAGACTCGCTGGACCCCAAACCAATAAGTCCCAAATACTTTTTCCTACTGCAATTCTATAATTTCGTTGAGTCTTGGGACCATCAAAATAAAGAAAAATGCATTCCAGAGGGAATTAATACGTACAAGATGTGGAATACGCAGTAAAAAATCACTGACAAGAAAAACTTTGAAATTATCCATAGGGTATGCGAGGCAATCCCCATTTACCCAGTCATTCTGCTTAGAAACAAGAGGACCATTGGTCCTGTAGCTCACCTGGGTCCATTCAGCCTCAGTACTCTAGGGTAAGTTACTCTAAGGCCATCGGTCAATTGGTTTTGGTGAAAAGATTTTTAAAGGTTTTAACCATATATGGGCATGGAGGACATGTTGGTCATGTAACCTGGACGTTTGAAAAAATTTTCATTCCCTTAACCCCCTGGAGGCTCAATATGAAATTTGGTTTCAAAATTGGCCCAGGGGCTTTTGAGGAGATGGTTTGATATTGTCAAAATGACAGAGTTCTGGGTCAAAAGTCAACGAATGACCCTGACCTCTTGTACTTATGAATTTTCATGTACTCATTAAGATGACTGTAGATACCATTTTCCCATTTTTGACCTTGCCGTAAAAAAGGTCAAGGTCAACCGAAAGCCATAATTCGAACAATCTTGATAGGACTTGAGTACTCAATGCTACATACCAAGCTTCAAAGCCACTGGTCCATTGGTTCTGGAGAAGAAGATTTTTAAAGCTTTTTACCATATATGGACATGGCAGCCATGTTGGTCATGTGACCTGGACTGTTTTAACAAATTTTCGTTCCTAAGACCCCTGGACGTTCAATATAAAATTTGGTTTCAATTGGCCCCGTCGCTTTTGAGGAGATCGTTTGAAATTGTCAAAATATGAGAGTTCAGGTTCAAAGGTCAAAGAATGACCTTGACCTCTTGTACTCATAAATCTTCATGTACATATTAAGATGAATGTATATACCAATTTTTAGGCCTTAATCTTCAAAACTTTCCATGAAATCCTATGTTCTAGCATTTTCCCATATTTGACCTTGCCGTAAAAAAGGTCAAGGTCAACCAAAGATCATAATTTGGACAATATTGATAATACTTGTGTACCCAATGCTACATACTAAGTTACAAAGCCATCGGTCAATTGGTTCTAGAGAAGAAGATTTTTAAAGGTTTTTACCATATATGGGCATGGCGGCCATGTTGGTCATGTGACCTGAATGCTATGAATAAATTTTCATTCCCTCAATCCCTGTAGGCTCTATATGTAATTTGGTTTCAATTGGCCCAGTGACTTTTGAGGAGATTGTTTGAAATTGTCAAAATAATAGAGTTCTGGGTCAAAGGTCAAAGAATGACCTTGACCTCTTGTACTCATAAATCTTCATGTACTCATTAAGACGACGGTAGATACCAATTTTTAGCCCAAAATCTTCAACAGTTTCCAAGATATCTTATGTTCTAGCATTTTGCCATATAAAACCACGAGGAAGCAAATTTGACCTTACCGTAAAAAAGGTCAAGGTTAACCCAAGGTCATAATTTGAACAATCTTGGTAGTACTCGCGTACCCAATGCTACATACCAAGTTTCAAGGCCATCGGCCTATTGGTTCTGGAGAAGAAGATTTTTATAGTTTTTTACCATATATGGGCATGGCGGCCATGTTGGTCATGTGACCAAGACGGTTTGAACAACTTTTCGTTCCTAAGGCCCCAGTAGGCTACATATGAAATTTGGTTACAATTGGCCAAGCGGTTTCAGAGGAGAAGTCATTTGAAAGTGTGGACGGACGACGGACGGACGACGGACGGACGACGTACGACGGACGCCGGAGCCTTACCATCCTATAAGCTCCCCCGGAGCCGCTGGCTCAGGTGAGCTAAAAATATATCGGGTAACCTTGATTAATGAGACATTATTATAAGTGCCGTCCTTCTTTTGTCTAGCTTTTAGACAGCTCTATGATACTTTCAATTAAATTTCTCTGACATTTTTTTTTTGGTACTTTCGCTGTATCTGAACGGCACTTTTTTTTCGTTTTGAAAAAGAGATAATCTTGAGAAATTATTTATTTACTTTTTCCCCCTCTCAGAATCAAATTAATGACCCCGTTTGGGCAGTTCGAACTGCGTCATGCCAAAAGTCCCTCCGGATATGTGCATTTAGCGAAGACTCAGATAAGCCTGCGCATCCTCCCTGTCTAATCGGCATCTTTTCCGTTCAAACAAGTTATTTAGGGAGTCTGGGCTACCCATACAGCGTCGAGCAAAGAGATTGCATTGAGGCGCAGGCGAGACTGAAGCCTTACTGGTCGCATTAGTCCATGGCATGCTTTTTGTGAGGCAGCCCAATGATTTTGTGTGTGATTGGGCGATGTTGGAGGGCGGGAACAGAAAAGTAAGAAAACGAAAAAAACTGATGTTGATGCAACAGTAGGGCATTGTTTCGATGTCGTGTGCATAGACAGACTGAGGAGGCTGAAACAGATGAGAAGAGGAAAGGAAACACACACACACACACACACACACACACACACACACACACACCCACCCACGCTTATTCTTTCGTCGTATGACGCTTTGTTCAGAATATCTAAATAGGGCTTCGTTGCAAAAATAAATCCGTGTTTTACATATACCTATGTGTCGTCATAAAATATTGGTTTTCCCAATATTTCATTCGGAACACTTTAGCTCTTGTCAAGTACCTGCAACAGTCCGTCGCCAACGAATTTAAAAAAGGTGAGATTTAGAAAGGTTTCTGGAACCTTTTGACAATAAGATGATAGTAGTTAACACATTTTTGTATGACTTTTCGAATGCTGTATAGCACTTTCCTGGATCTTCCATGGCCATGGCAGGAAAACCAAGTTTAAGCCGCCTGGATTCACGATCTGCATTTGGTATGCCAAGTCCATGTTTAGCGAAGAGACGTCGAGGTGCCAGCTAATATAAAAAAACACCTCGACGTCGATTTTAAGGGACTACACCCTCTGTAGCTGAATGGCTAATGTCAATGCGACACCTCCGAATTTATGTGTCATGCCTTTGCTTACCGTTGTACCACTCTTTCAAGGAAACATACAAAATCTTACACCGCGCATTTCATTTCTCGATGCAAACCCAGTTATTCTGCATCATTTTTAATTACTCAAGTTCCATATTTAGACGGATAAGGGATATTTTTTGTAGCCCGAAAAAGTTTTACTGGCTCCTGGCGTTCGGTCGCATTGTGATAAAAGCCGGTACTATGTCCATTCGACGCCAGGTCTCACTGTATACCGAAAAAGCTAAACGCAAGGCACCCACCCCCTACAGAGTCCAAATAGGTAACACGGGTAACAGGAAGGTACCCGTGAGCATTCTATTCTTCGTGATGCCCTTTCTGACGTCCGATATAGTATAATTATTGCGATTTACAAGCATAAAAGAAATAGAAAATTTGACTTTTTCAGTGTAAGATGAATTTTTATTACACTCATGAACACCAAAAGTGGTATTTTCGCTCGGGGCTTCGCCACTCGTGAAAATACTGCTTTTGGTGTTCATTCGGTGTAATAAAATTCGATCTGACACTGAAAAAGTCAAATATCCTCTATATCATCATAGTTGTAATAGTCCTGTACGGTGTTAATAAACAAAACTAACACCTGGGGAATTCACTCATTAAAAAGTCACTAATAGTGTTTCCAATTTTATTTTATATTCTTTCAATAATTTAAAACTATCAAAAATTTAAGATGGTAAAAAGCTTAAATATTATTTAACGTAGATGTTACTAATTCTTCTTAGATCTTACTAACTAACAACTCTGAATGAATGGAATGAATGGTACACACTTCCTCACAACATGCTCTTTCATACATGCGACACCTCTCCCAAATATTGCAACTACGCTCCCACACACCAGCCCACTGATGATGACAAATAAGGCTACTATATTTCGTGTTACAACGCTTTCTTACCGAAGATAGAAATAAACTGAACTCATGCTCTCAACGAATAAGGATCAGGTATTTCCGGCAATATAGAACCAACCCAGCACAGCTTGTCTGTAAGGTGATAGTTCAAGGGATAGGAGATCAAGATTAAAAACAAAGATAAATCTAATTGTGTAGGAGTGAGGGGAAAGGTAGAAAGACCGGAAATAAACAGCTGTGCAGCAATATTAGAGAAAAGAAAAATACAAATATATGCTAATATATATCATAGTGCAGTGATGCTGAGGCCAGTGTTTAAGAACAGCTTCAGCTTATGCATCACTCATGCAAGAGTTATTGCCTTTGATTTGATTTACTATCCACAAGTTCAGCCGTATAAAGTAAGTAAACAGTGAACGAAATTTTATGAAACTTAGAATAAACCATATACAAATCAAAGCCACTTCGGCGGGGGATATAAAATCCCCGAATTTGTTTGTTTACCTCCGCTGTCAAGGTCCATGAGTCACACTCATACAGATAAAAATGGATATGACAAAGGAACGCATCAGTTTCACATTTGATACAAGAGATATACTGTTATCTCTCCAAGCTGGCTTCAGCTCTGTTAGAGCTTCAGTGGCTTATGCTCGCCTTGAGAGAACCTCCAGTTTTGAGCTTCATCTTTCCAACTGCTCCAAAGTACTTCAAGCTTGTTACAGTACCCAATTTCTGTCATTTTACATCTACCTTACCTTTATCTCTGGATGCCATTGACAATGTTTGTCATCACTTTGGTCGTCTCAGCACTTATTTCCATTTTAGCTCACCTGAGCCAAAGGCTCAAGGGAGCTTATAGTATAGGCAGGCCTCCGTCGTCCGTCGTCCACCCTCTTTTAGCACCTTCTTCTCAGAAACCACTGGGTTGATTGAAGCCAATTTTCATATGGAGCCTTAAAGGAATATAGCGATCATTTTAGTTTTCCTAGATCCTATTTTCATTCATAAAATCAAACACATTCATGGAGTACAGAGTTTGTTTACATTCCAGCTCACTGAGTAAACCGCAAAGCAATAAAATTTCTCTCAGATATGCATCTTTTCCGCCAAACTTCGGCAGCCACCTGGGAAATGATGTCAGTTCAGTCAATGATAGCTTTCAGAGATAAAAGTTTGTTCTGAATTAATGTGTGAAAAATTTTACAGGTTTCTTTTCTTTGGCTTTGTTTTACTTTGAGAAACGAAAATGGCATACTGTGTTGCATTTGGGTGCACAGACAAACATTCTAAAGGAGGTGGTTTGCATATTTTTTGCATTTCTTACAAATCCTAAAATTCGTAAACAATGGGTGGTGTACTGTAAAGCAGAGGACTTTTTGAAGGCTATCCCATACAGTGTATTATGCTCCAAGCATTTTTTCAAGAGATTGTTATGAGACAGACTCTCTAAAATGACTGCTTTAGGTTATGCAAATGCAAAAACGCAACTTAAAAAGGATAGCATACCGCACATCCCCATTGCAAGTTTGCAACAAGTCCAAAACTAATACAAAGTTCATCAAAACCACAAATGGGCAAAAAAAAAAGAAAAACGTAGAGGACGCATACATGTATGACATGTATGAAAAAAAAAATAGACAGAGATAACCACTGCTTATTTTTAAAAGCATGGCATGCGTATTAATTGATCAATTTATAAATCTACATGTATTTTATATGAACAACAAACAAATACACCCTCATGCAGCCTTCAGCAAGCACTGCATAGTGCATAATCAAGGAATAATGACTGAATGCATGCACACATTGCATCATTTGGAAAGGGACTGTAGACTGTGTGCTAGCAGAAATCCACATGATCAGCCTGCACCTTTGTCAGGAGTCTTGGTAGCTGTAGCGCCTGCCATACTAGCAGCTCGGTGCCGAATCCCGTTCCAGGCGGACTTCTTTCCAACCGTAACCATGTCTCCATTGCACTAAACCTTTAATTATCATCCTTCCACTGGCTCAATATGACTGAAATACTGTTGAAAGGGCCGTAAAAGCATGCCATACATTGCATCTCTGCACAAATGAAATAGTCTTCACTTTTAGCTTTCCATGGGATTCTACGATGGTATATGAGAGCAGGAAAGCCTCTAAACAAATTAAACGCGCATGTGCCGATCTGGTTAGGATACGCCGTAAGATGCTCTTTTATGTATCGCTTCTCATTACAATATTATTTACCTATCAGCTTATTTACAGAATTTATTGCCTATATGAGCGGCACCACGGCAAAACCAACAAAGTGGCGTGTGCATACCTGACCATGCATGCCATGTAAGAATTCTGATAGGCGTGTGGAATTTTTTATTTCTTTTCAGCGGATTTCAAAGAATAATAGGGAGTCAAATTTTTATCTCCCGCGTACCTCTTAACGATGTTCCTCAGGTGGCTTAGCTGAACGCATCCATAGATGCACACTATATTTCAAATTATTAAAGCACTTATTTGTTTCTCAATGTGTATTTCTGCATACTTTACACAACATTTTACTGGATATTTCTTTTTAAAAATGCAATGACATTATCATAATATGCAACGACATTATCATAATATTAAAAAGAAAGAAGACTAAAACTAAAAATATTTCAGCCTGTCAGTGGGTTACTCCTCCATATTTGGAGTCTCGGTAGCTCAGTAGGTTAAACAATGACCTGCTGATCTAGCGGTCCCGGACTAGAGCCCCGCTGTACGCAGGAATCTTTTCAATCATAAACGGGATTCCATTGCACACAGCCTTTTATTATCACCCACCCAGCGTCCTGATATGACTGAAATACTGTTGGAAGGATGAAAATCGCAAGTCATCCATCCATGATTTCAAATTAACCAAAGTACACATGAAACTGTCTGCACATGGCAGATTTGACGTCAGTACACCAAAGAAGCTCACTAACTATCGGAATTCTCCAACAGCTGATCAGTAGCAGACGATTCAAGATATTTACCGTTTTAGGCTGAGTGAAATTACCGAAATTTCGCCAACAGAAAGTGTTTTAATGCGTGTGTAAAATGAAATCAAAATGAAATTGTCTTCTATAATCCTTTAACAGGATGGAAGAACAAAAGTTTATATATTTGGTCCAGGTCACATGCTCAAGATGGCCGCCATGCCCATATATGGTAAAATTTTTAAAAATTTTCTCCTCCAGAACGACTGTGCTGATTGCCTTGAAACTTGGTATGTAGCATCTTGGACTATATTACTACAAAGTTTATATAAATGATGACACTGGGTTGACCTAGACTTATTTTACGCCAAGGTCAAATTTGGTCCTGAAGGCTTTCCAAAATGTGAAAATCTGAAAAAGGGCATTTTTTTCTGTTGCTAGTGTGCTCTGTGATATGGAAATGAAGTCGACTTCAACCTCTGTTAATTCTAAAGGTCAAGGTCATTTACTGACCTTGGCTAAAGCTCACTCGTCTGCCGTCTGTCAATATTTTCAAAGGACTTCTTCTCTGAAAGTACCAGGCCAATTTCAATTAAATTTCATATACTGCTTTCGGCAAAGGAAGAAGAAAGTTTATAAATTTGGTCTAGGTCGCATGACCAAGATGGCCACAATGCCCATATTTGGTAAAAACCTTAAAAATCTTATCCAGAAACACTTGACTGATTGCCTTGAAACTTGGCATATAGCATCTGGGACTGTAGTACTACAAAGTTTATATAAATAATGACACTGGATTGACCTTGACTTATTTAATGGCAAGGTCAAATTTGGTCACGAAGGCTTTCCAAATGTGAAAATCTGAAAAAGGGTATTTTTCTGTTGCTGTTGTGCTTTGTGATATAAAAATGCAGTCGATTTGAGCCCCTTTGAAGTCTAGAGGTCAAGGTCAATTAATGACCTTAGCCATGGGTCACTCGTCCATTGTCTCTCAACATTTTCAGAGGACTTCTTCTCTGCAATTGCTGGGCCAGTTGTAATCAAATGTCATATGCAGCCTTCAGGAAATTTCAGTTCAGTTCAGTTCAGTTCTCATAACGACGTTCCCCAAGTAGCTCAGCGGTACGTAACCAAAATTGCACACACTTGGCGCCGAGTGTCCGTCCAAGCCTTCAGGAAAAGGGAAAAAGGAAGTTTCTATATTTGGTCCAGGTCACATGACCAATAGGGCCGCCATGCCCATATATGGTAAAAACTTTAAAAATCTTCTTCTCCAGAGCCAGTTGGCTGATTGCCTTGAAACTTGGTATTTTGCATCTGAGAATCTAGTACTACAAGGTTTTTGCTTCTTCATGGTGTTGAAATTTGATTTATGTGTTTACCGTGATGATTCATGGAAGAGTTAGAGGGTTATCATGCGAACCGAACAACCAACTAAATGTTTTGTACCACTTCAGAAACTGAGGGTGAGGTTGGGCCTGTAAAATCGATTTAAGCCCCTCAGTAATTCATTACTGACCGTTCCAAGGCGGTAGTTCTGTTGTGATTCTCTGTTGCCTGTTTTTGGTGTCAGAGTTTCTGTGATGTTTTACCTTATGTATGTTCTTATTATTTTTGGTTCGGTTTGGGTTGCCGAGTGGCCACCTTTTGGAAACAAGCTGCTCACTCGGTTGGCCATATGTTCTCTGTATCTTGATTATTTGTAATCTTAGTTGTTTCCAACTATGGTTTGAGGGCTGGATTTGGATTTTGATTGTTTCAGTTCCTGGTCTTTGCATACTTTTTACTTTTATATGAATGATGACAATGGTTGACCTTGACCTATTTTATGGCAAGGTTAAATTTTGTCCCGTAGGCCTTCCAAATGTGGAAAACTAAACAAAAGCATTCTTCTGTTGCTATTGTGCTCGGTGATATGGAAATGCAGTCGACTTCAATCCCTTTGAATTCTAGAGATCTAAATCTCAGATGCGTTTAAATTGGACCATATTGTACAATTTTCCTTCGAATTACTTACCCTCAAGTGCTGAGGATGAATGGACTCAGGTGAGCTACAGGACCAATGATCTTCTGGTTTACCTTGTGCAGGTTTTGTCGAGACTTTCAACGAGGACTTCTAGTTCCTGCTCTTCCTGGGCAAAAGCGTAAATGTCATCGGCAAATTGGTGATTGGTAAACGTTCTGTCGCCTGAGAAAAATATCGAAGAAGGTGTGTGAGAGAAGGCATCCTTGCCTAACTCTAAAGGTCAAGACTTTCAACTGGGCTTCTAGTTCCTGCTCCGCCAATGTTATCGGCAAACCGCAGATTGGTATCAGCTCTGCTGCCTATGCTAACCTTTCCATCATGTTCTTCCAGAGCATCAGATATAATTCTTTTGAGAAAAGATGTTGAAGAGTATGGGTAAAAGAAGGCATCTTTGCCTGGCTCCAACTGTTGTTCTGAACCATTCTCCCTTGCTGCCATTCATCTGAACTGCACTTGCAGCCTTGTCGTAGATGTGCTGAATGATGCGTACTAGATTTGCATTCATATTGTACTTTCAATGAAGATCCGTTCTTTGGTGCTCCCTCCGACTCTGAACCTAGTCTATACTTCGGCAATTATCTCTTCAACTTGGGATTTGATCCTGTTCAAGATGACTTCAGTATGAATTTGCTTGGATGACTGATGAGGCTGTTGGTATTGTAGTTCTTACAGAGCAAAATGTTGGCTTATTAGGGAGTGATAATCAGTAACTGAGTCCTTGGGGTCGGTCATTCTCCTTTCATGTTACAGATCTTTGTTAAAACATCAGTCGTGATCTCCCCACATGCTCGAACCAGTCATGCTGGTATATTATCAACTCTGACCGACTTCACTCATTTAATTTATCTGCAGTCTTAACTCTCTCACAGCACTCTATACTTTTACTCCATTAAACTCCCTCAATCTTGAGGGAATTTTCCAATAGTTCTATTGAGCCTGGGATTTCTGCTAGTGGAGAAAAAGACACGGTGACAAAGGATTCGTTGTAGATCTTCTTCTGGTTGCTAATTGCAGTCCAGTACTGCATTGTCGCCATAGCTTTCATAAATGAATAGTTCTAAGCAATGTTCTGTCCATCTGCGGAGTATCTCTTGTTCTTCTGTTAAACATTTTTCAGACTCATCATAGACAGTTGTAGAGCTACCCTTTTCTCTGAAGTTTTGATCCTTCACCACCTGCTATGCTCTCTTGCTGTTGTTTTTGTTTTTGATCTCCTGGCACTGAATACCTATCCAGTCCTCCTTTGCTTTCTTCATGGCCTTCTGAATCCACTTGAAAGCTTCCATGTATTCTTTTGCTTCTTCTGCTTCATACAGTCTCTTCTTCAAACTCCTTCTTTAATCACAGAGGCCAGTAACATCTCTAGTGACACAGAGCTCACCCAGACGTTCCTTCCCAAGTATTTTACTTGCTATGTCGGGCACTGCTATATTGTAGGTGGTAATCATGGTATCTATGAGTTTCTCAGCAGAATATTGTTCAGAGCTATACAATCATGAGAGTTGTGGTTACAATGCAGTTTTAAAATGCAATCAGCACCGAGACGAAGATCCTCCGTGAGGAAGTTGAGATTGCAGAAGCAGCACTGAAAAATGGAAATGCGTTCTGAATAGTTAGATCCTTTGGAAGCTAGGAATACAACAAAAAATAAAAATAGCAGGCTCGGTCCTAGACCAAAACAGAACGTTGTTTTCAAAATGCCTTCTAATGAACCCAATGATCCAAAAGAACCAGAAAATATATCATCTGCACTATGATGATGTACGGAATTTATGATATACCAGCAGAGCTTGTTCATGCAGGCGGGGAGACCATGATTGAAGTTTTAAAAAAGATCTGTAGCAAGATCTGGAGAACATAAGAATAGCCGACCCCATGGACCCAGTCGCTGATTATTGCACTCCCTTTAAAGGGCAACATACAGCGCTGTCAGAACTACAATACCATCAGCCTAATAAGTCATTTGAACAAAGTCACGCTAAAGCCATCTTGAACAGGCTTCTACCCAAGCTGAAAAAATAACTGCCGAAGAACAGAATGGGTATAGAGCCGGAAGGAGCACCGCAGAACAGATATTCAACCTCAGATTCCTGTGTAAAAGGTACCTTCAACATCAGCGGAATCTGGACCATCATCATAGATTTCAAAAAAGCATTTGACAGGGTTGCCTTATAGACTACCATGCGGAAGTTTAATATCAATGCAAATCTAGATCGCGCAACCGAGCTTCTCTATGACAAAGCGGTTGCGGGTAGGTGCAGTTCAGATGAATGGCAGCACGGGTGAATGGTTCAGAACAACAGTTGGAGTCAGGCAAGGGTGCAGTTTCAAGAGTAAACCATATACAGTGATACTAACCACCCTGATTGAGATAGCATTTCCCGGTGTAACATATATATGCTCATTCAAAATGGTTGCATCATCTGACAAAGGCTAAGAAAGATAATGATCACGAAAATCATCAAAACCACAATGCACAGACAATTGTAGCTTTAGCCGGGTCGTGCACCAAGTCAAGCAACCGGTTACCCGTTTGGTGGGTGTTTCTACGGACCACAAGACCGGCTTTTTATTATAAGCTGGGAATCAGTCGATGATTGCCGCTCGCATCAATATTACTTTTAAAGTTAAATAAATAGATTGAAATAGATATCATTAAAGAACAAGAAATGGTTAATTGCACCGTGGTAATGATTTTCAAGTGATGTTTAACCAACAGTGAATAAAAGTAATTCTTTCAAATATATTTTCTTTTTAAGGACTTAAGCGAGCAGGTTCCGGAGTAATTTCGAGAAAACACGTTTTGTGTTGATCAACACATAAACAAAAAGAGAAGAAGCAGCTGTAAACCAGCAACCCCTTTCATTTTCTCAATTTCTAGTAGAAATACAGTAGCATTAACAGAAAAGTTACCAGAGATGGCCAAGTGGGGAGAAGGAGACCCCCGATGGATCGTTGAAGAACGTCCTGATGCTACCAACGTCAACAACTGGCACTGGTCTGTTCTCACGACATTTTCAGTCTAAGAAATCGCTTGTTCAGCAGATTATTTGTCCTTTGACAAATTATCAGTCGTTTGATCAAACGACAGATACCGCCAAAATGGATTTGGAATTTCCCCCCCAAAGAAACCCGTGCAAAACGTGATTTCCGCATTTTGATACTCGTCTAAAACTGTTCAGTTGGAAAGCCGTTTTCGTATCCAAAAGAAAATTTTACGCGATAGTGCATTTCTTGCGGAATTTACTTCTCAGAAAGAGTCATCTTTGCAACACCATTCTACTTATAAAAGAAGATCTAACTCACATTTAGTATAACAGTTTCTCTTTTTTCAGCCATATAAAACATCTGTCTGTGACAAAGCAGCATACCTAGGACTATCATCCATTGGAATGCCCTCCCACCCTACATACCGGTCCTTCCCACCTTGGCGCAGTTCAGTGGTGCTGTCTGCCAGGTGATCCATGTCTCTCCCTAAACACCAATTTCTGTTTTTATCTTTTAACTATACTAACACTCTTTATCGCACTGTACAAACTCCATACATGTGATGTCTCCCGGATCATCCGGGAGTCTCCCGGAAATGGAGCCCATCTCCAGCGCTCCCGGAAAGTATTCAGAATCTCCCGGATGCTGAATTTTCCTGTCATAATTTTTTCTGAACCGTCCATTTTGCGGTAACTACTTACCCGGCGGCTGTCAAAAGGATTAACTGTCCATGACCTAATTACCTGACAGGGTGCAATATAGGACGTGTCATTCCGAGGGGTATTCGCCGATCAGACGCAGCGAGGTGTTAAATTGGCTAGCGCACCAGTAAAGGTACCTGTGCTAACTATAATAGCAGATAACTTTTACCGAGAGCAAATGACTTTTATTGCGTCACGGCTTTATGCATCGGTCATTGTTTATGTCTGTGATTTGCACGAATGCAATAGCTGCAAGTGCCGCCAATCGACGATGATTCGATATCGATTTTTTTCAGTAAACATGTCAGATACGTAATGTATAGTCATTATAAATATCGATCATGCAAAATTTGCGCAGGCTGATCAGATCATACTTTCATGAAATCATCACGGGTGCCAGCAATTTTTTTTTTTTTTTTATTCACTTTAAGAACGGTCCTACTAAAGACAGAAAAGGACTTTTGCCACCGAAAAGGACCGAAAAGAACTTTCGGGCACCGAAAAGGACTTTTATTTAACGTTAAATGTCACATAAACATATGTTTTAGAAATTTTAGTATCATCATTGATATTTATCACCGCTTTTAATAATTATATTGTGCATTGAAGTATCTTCAACCTAAAACTTCACAAAAATATTACAGCACCGAAAAGGACTCACCTTCTTGCCGTGTACCGAAAAGGACATCGCAAATGCCGAATTTCTGGCACCGAAAAGGGCATTTTTTACTTACTGGTCTAGAAAGTTATGTTTAGAAATAAAATATTTAACCCTGTATATGTTTTTCAAACGTTTTTATAGCATAAAATGACATTTAAAAAGTCCTTTTCGGTGCCCGAAAGTTCTTTTCGGTCCTTTTCGGTGGCAAAAGTCCTTTTCTGTCTTTAGTAGGACCCCTTTAAGAATAGTTTCCTGCGTTTTTCTATCGAGTTCCCGCCGATTCAGACGCATGGTATGTGAAATGAGAACCAGTGTGAATTTATAAATTAAATATGGGAAATCCGGGATCTTCAGCATCTGACTGAGACAGAAATATGCCATTCTACAAGTTTACTGACCCAAATATGCAGCTATATTTGTTTTTAATCTAATATTCAACGAAAATAGACAGCTCTAATGACAGGTATGTTCATCAAAGTGTAGAATATAACTCGGTTTTGAGATATAAACAGATTTTGAGTTCTTAACAAGTATCAGCTTTCATCAAAATAACTGGGGCAAATCGGACCCATCATCCAAGATGCAATTTTGGATGTTTATATTGAGGGTTAGGGAAAAGTGGGGAGGGGTGATGGTTTGAGAATGCCAGATAATCAGATTGTTTATTTTTTTCTTTCTTTTTTGCAAATGGTCAGCACTAACACTATGAACAGTACTGTTGAATTACACTGTAAATTAAACTTAGGATGGTAGTGTTACTGCACTGAAATGGCATACTTTTGAGGTTATATTTGAAGTATTGGGTAACTCAAAAGTAAAGAAGTTAAACAAACTATACAACTGTACTTTAGTTCATGTTGTTCTATTTTAAAACAAGAACCCCCCCCCCCCCCCCCCCCACACACACACACACACACCCTCATCTCCACCACCAAAAAAACAGTGAAGTACTCGAAACAACGCGTCAAAGTTGCCGTCAAAAAGTCTCCCTGATGGGGAACTCAATCTCCCTGAAATGAAATCCAGATCTCCCACATGGTCCTCAAGAGTTCATCACATGTATGAAACTCATCTCACACACTTTCATATACTTTTGTTTCAGCTAACCCCCTTCAGCACTTGGTTCGCCGGAACCCGCCTGACGTCCCCCTCGGGGGTTAAGACGTAAAGGAAGATAGATAAATAGATAGATAGATCTTAGACTGGTTTCAGTACATTCCTTATGTTCGGCTGCTGTAAAGGTGATGCGGTACCTGTGTCAAACTACGGGGAACCGTAAAGACCACCATGAATCTAAATAAAATAGAATGTTTAGTTCTCCAATAATTAAGGACCCTTTGTGGTATACATGCAATTATCATGCCGAAGAACTCAAATCTTTATTTTTTTTCCTCGTGATTCTGCATGGATTACATCATCATATATGTATCGAACCTGAATAGTGGGTGTGAGTAAAATTAATGCCGCGCCACCCAGTATTTAAAATTTAGGGCAGCCATAGGTTGGTTGGTTGGTTGATAAAGATTCTGTCAATCTCGACGCACCTCTTTTAGGGTAGTATTGTTGTAGATAACAATGGGAATAGGCCTATTACTTGCTGACAAATTTCAGTATTAAATATTTTTTGGCATATCTGTTAGGAATAAGTGTATTATGGGTGGCAAAAAAACTTCTGGAACGGGGAGCAATTACAGGAGCAGTTAAAGAAAAAAAGTGGGAACATAAGGATATGGAAATTAAATGATTAAAATATTTTAATTATACGTTTGGCATGCGTGCTGGTAATTAAACACAAATTACTATGCAATCAGACACAGAGCATAGAGACAGATGTGAAGCCACCACTGGCAACAGAAGCACCGTCTTGGAATGGTCAGCATTAAAATCAATAGTTGGGCGGGGTGGGTGGGGGGGGGCAGACAGTGACTTACCTTTTTACGGGTACCCATCTCACTTTGGATTGTGATCCAAATAGTGTTTCGTTTAAAATAATAAGATGAAAAACACTAGTTGGGTGTTGCTGGGAGCGTGAAACAGACTCACTCCACTGAGCCCCCTTTGGACCACATAAAACATTTGTTATGCCCCCGCCATTAAAAATGGGGGGGGGGGGGGCATATAGTATCACCGCTGTACGTACGTAGCGTACGTCTCGTACAAAATGGTTTTCGTTCACTATCTTTTGAAAACATCGGTATATTGAATTCATATTTTATACACAGCTATACACCTTTCCTATAAATCGATTAAGTCGCGCATGAGTTATCTACCCAAGTAGACTGTGACGTCATCTATAGGATATTCCATATAATTCAGTACAACTGCAAGCACACATAACATGCATAAAGCAGACGTTTTGTAAATGTAAACTGCAAAAAAAAAATCATTGAAAGACCAAATTAAAGTATAATTGCCCCGTTTTCATGTAACATTTTTTATTTATATATATCTTTATTTATTTATTTAAATATCATATTGAGAATCCCGACAAGTCGCTCTTGATTTCCATGACCCCTGTCATCGACGCCGTGTTTTAACACCCCGGCAATACATTCACGTTTGTTCAATATAAAAAAGTTACATTTCGTATAAATAAGTTTCGTAAATCTGAAAAGTTATTTCCATTTTTTCGACATTCAAATAGTAACTACGTATAATTACCGGACAGATAAAGCGCTGATTTTTATGGTTTCTTGTGCGATACACCGATCTAAAAGCATCAGCATCCAGACAGTTTTCCGTAAGTTTGAACCCGAGGTTGAATTTATATTATTTTTTTCCCTCTCTTACTTATCTTCGGTATTATTTATTTGATCCATTTCACGGTAGGTGTTCTTAAAGCTGCCGAAGGCTTCCAAACACGAGTCTAGGTAATACACAATCATAGGTGTTTGTTTATTGCGGCAATGCGCGCAAATCCGTGATTACACAAACGAATTCCGTGTCAGCACACTTTGTTATCATTTTAAGCGTGTGTCTGCTTTATAATCAGCTAATCGTTTGTAATAACGGTCTGAACATCTTCTGCGATTTTCTTTCTTTTCCTTATGTTTTGGAAGCTGTACTGGCGATACATACTCTTTCGATTACGGTAATTTTGACCCGAAATTTTAGTGGGAAATCTTTTAGTTTTATGTCAAATTCCCAAATGCTATAAGTTATAAAGCTTATTTTCCGACAAAGAATGAGCTAAATATAGTTGGAACAACATAGTTGTCTTAATCTTAACCATTGAATGTTAGTTTTGAATATACGGAAAACCAGCATCTATTTGGTTACACAATGAAAAACAATAGCCTGTCCTATAGATGACGTCATAGGCGTTGCAAGGGACAAAACTCGTACAGACTCTGAATTATAGGAAAGGTGTACATGTATATAATTATAAGATATAGGTCAAATTCGATGTTGGGTAAAATCCGTCTTATTATTGTGGGAGTTATGGCCCTTTTTCAACTTCATTTTATTTGAAAAAATGGTTTCCGTTCGATATCTTGTGAAAGCATTGGGGTATTGAATTCATATTTTATACACAGGTATATAGTCATAGAATACAGGTCAAGTTCGATGTTGGGCAAAATCCGTCGATTATTGTGGGAGTTATGACCCTTTTTCGACTTCATTTTGTATGAAAAAGTGGTGTCCATTCATTATCTTTTGAAAGCATTGGTCTATTGAATTTATATTTTATACACAGGTATATAATCATAAAATACAGGTCAAGTTCGATGTTGGGCAAAATCTGTCGATTATTGTGGGAGTTATGGCCCTTTTTCGACTTCATGTGTTTAAAATATGAATTCAATACACCAATGTTTTCAAAAGATAATGAACGGAAACTTAGTAACCATTTGGAATATCTTGATGGAACTATATAGCAATGTGCATGATCACAAGACGGTGTGTCACATATAAGAATGGTTGTTCCCCCTTACTTAATTTTGGAGTAATCTCTCTTTGATTAGTTTTTTAGGCTAACCCATACCCCCATAACTCCTTAACCCTTTGAAATACTTTAATGAAACTTTGTAGGAATGTGTATAATATGGGGCATTGTATCATGAGCATGTGGTCTGAGCATGGACCACAACTCTGGCTTACTTTCTTCCTGAATTATCTGCCCTTGCATCAATTTCCGTTTTACTCTGTAACTCCTTAACTGTTGGAAATATGTTAACAAAACTTTATGGTGATGTGTATATTGTCAAGGGAAAGTATTGTGACCAAGAGTTTATGAATTATCTCCCTTGTTTGACTTTGGCATTTCTCAACTTCTGAGCTGCTTCATGCTGGAAGCTGATTTTTGGTATACTAATAGTATTTGATGTGTTAGATGTTTTGATAACATTGCAGTCATAAATTACAGAGTTGTTTCCCCTGTTTGTCTGCCTGTCCATCCTTCTTTAAACAATCTTGGTTATTCTGTAACTCCGTCATGACACTGAAACGGGCGTATTATGCGCTGCTTGCGAAGCTCTTGTTCAGGACAAGTGGCTCATGTCAAAGGAGGAGAAAATTTTTTTTACTGTTCTTAGTGCAGATTACTGAAATCACCATTTCTGCAGTCTTGTTAGACAAGTGACAATTTCAAGTATTTTCCAGTCCTGGTTGCCCTTCATTGGGAATGCTGGACAAAAGGAAAATGAAAGTTGCTTTTCCTAAATGTGTGTCCATACACCTTAAATGAGATGCCAAAACACTAACTTTCTCTGAATTAACATTACTCATCAATCTGGAGTTCAGTAAAATGAAGATACATTTTTTAATCTCTTACAGGACAGAAAAGAATGCTACAGGCTGGTCTAAAGACAAGCTGAAGGAACTACTCACCGGATTAGTCATACAGAACAGTGATGGTGAGTAGAATCATTCATGAATTGGAAGCGTTTTACAGCATACCAGGCCCCGAGGTTATAAAACTTATTTCATGCTCAGCTGAGCTGAGCATGAAATTTTACCTGCTAATAAATAGCAAATTACTGATAAGTACATTTGTTATCTTGCTCAGTTTAGCTAAGTATGTAATTTTCTCTGCTTATGAATATGAAAATGCCAACATTAGTGGGCAGTTTCATGTTTATCAGCAGAGAAAATTTCATGCTCAGCTGAGTTGAGAACGAAATAAGTTTTATAACCCCGGGGCCAGGTATGTTAGGATCAGTTTTTGTGGCACAACTCGCACCTGCTTTAGCAAGGCGCGATATAGGTATCTAGTTTTGTTAAGTCTTCTTTTGAAACTTCAACATAACTAATACAGTTGCTGAATATGTCTAGACTGTTCAGGGTTTTGATGATAAGGTGCTCAGAAGCTGTGTATAAAAATGCTTAGCATCCAGAACTGGAATATGCAGCACCAGTTTGGAATCCTCACACTGAAAGTGTCTCCTGTCAGAGAAGGTACATAAGACTGAGGCTCAATGTACTTGCTTAACTTACAATATACAAGATACTTACATATACTGATGCCCTAAAGCATTCATTAATTTCATTCTCCCTACCAACCATTCTCTTGGTCCTCTTCTGTGGTCTCTGCATTAACTAAGTAGCTTAAGGCTCTTAAGTGCCAATTTCAAATGTGTGTTTTAGCAGACCTCTGATTTGCTTCTTATGAACAGTTTTAAATGACGTTTTTTGTTATTTTAGTTTTTAATAGCTGTATAAAGTTGGCAAATGAAGATCAATAAACAGATAATTGGGATTAGAATAATTTTATGCTTTTGTGTGTGAAATAAGATAAGAAAGTTAAGTTTTCATCTAAAATTCTGACATCACTTTTTCAGTATTCTGTGAGATAAAAGAGTTAACTAGTATAGAAGGAGAAGCCTCTGCCAACAACAGGAAGGCTAAACTGATCTTCTTTTATGAATGGGTGATCAAAGGAGAGTGGTCAGGTAGGTATTCCACATCCTGACCCATTTGTTGAAAAACTAACATTGTTAAAATTTCAGATGTATTGTTTGACAGTACATAAAAGCAGTGACATTTTTAGTTTAAAATGAGGAGTTTTGCAATATAAAAGCTTTTTAATGCTTGTCAGAAAAGATATTTGCACACTTGATTACATGTATACTTAAGGGAATAAATTGCAGAAGTGAAAAAAAAAGGTTTATCATGCACTGGGCTTATCATTCCATTTTTCAAAAAGCATAAAAATGCTTTAATATACTTAACTTTAAAGTACACAGGGATGATATATTCATTATACAGTGCTCTAGATAAGAATGGGTAACAGGGATAATTTAGGAATAATTTTCCATTTTTCTTCATGAAACCTTTTGTTGTAACCTCTCGTCAGAACCGTCTTTGTGAGACAGTTCTAATGAGAGGTCACAACATAGGTTTTGGTTGAGAAATATGAAATTGTCTTTATCCTCAAAGCCCCTATTTATCTGGAGCTCTAATTATACAAACAGCAGTGACTCACATATAACTAATTATAATACGTGTACAATGTAATACCAAAAAAACAAACAAAAACAAAACAAACAGGGAAGCTAAGAGAGTGAGACTATGAGAAGAAAGGTTATTGTATGTTATTAAAATGTTGCAGGAAAATTAAAGGAGGGAGATAAGAAGTACAAAGGGAAGTTTGAAATTCCAAACTTGAGTGAAGAAAATGAGCCGGATGAGGTGGATGTAAGTACATGTACCTGTACTCACACATTAAGGTGAATTGCTACTGATAATCTCACTGTTTGAAACAGTGAAATTATCACTTGAGATTTCACTGTTTCAAAAATAGGAGGTTTGTGAAATAGTCTCATTTATTTGTTGATTAATTCGCTAAAACTTATCCAGCTTGACCAAAAAATTACGTCATGCATGTTTGCGTGTCATTACAATGTTAGTGATGTCACTAAAAGTGCCAACATAACATTGTTAATCCATGCAACGTCAGGCAGCCTAAGTGTATAGACATTCTTTTTTTAGCAAATTTCTTGAGATCTGGTTATATTTTTTAATTGCAAACAAGTGCACAAGCAATATCATTCTCAGCAAACATGCTGAAAGCATCAAATTTGACGCAGACGCAGGCATTGGAATAAACTGAATTATTGCAATTTTCAAGCATAAAAGAAATAGAAAATCTGACTTTTTCAGAGTAAGATCAATTTTTATTTCACTCATAAACACCAAAAGTGGTATTTTTCACTCGTGGCTGCGCCACTCGTGAAACTACTGCTGTTGGTGTATATTCGGTGAAATGAAAATTATCCACTTGTGAAAATACTGCTTTTGGTGTTCATTTCGTGAAATAAAAAATCAAATATCCTCTATGTCTTTTGCTAAAGTTGGTATTAGCAGGAAAAATATGTTGAGCTGTAATTATGCTGAACACAAAAGTGTTTGACCCCTAATTAGAACTGTCTCATTGAAGCAGTTATAATGAAGTGTTGCAACATATATTTTCAAGCACACTATAAATTACTTGATCTACTGTAATCGTACAAATGTTTGCTGTGTATTAATGTTTGCAGTCTCTGGGATCAGCATAAATGTGTGACATTAAATACCTTTGAACATGATATTTTTATAGAGAAATGAAAGCAAAAGATAGCAGGAAAACAGAACAATTTTTCAAACGTAACAGCCTGTGAATATGTTCAAAGTTGCAAAACTATGAACTTTTGCCTCCATCCATAGATACAGTTACAGTATCCTTAACCCTTTTTAGGCTGGAAACACATTCAGGGACATAGGCAAACAGTGCAGACTCAGATCAGATGCCAACACCATTTGCTAATAGAAATTTCTATGGAAAATACAACAAGAAAGAAAACGTTTACTAGAAACCCCTAAAACTAGAAATGGACTTATTATAAGGATGGACAAGTCCACTGGTCAAAATAGGGTTAAATATCTGTCTGATCTGGAAAATTGGTTTCCATTATTCCTGAACTTTTTTGTCAGGTAAATGTTACAGTGGACAAGAATACAGATGACGCATGCAAGGTGAAGGAGGTGATGAGAGTTGTTGGAACACCAGAGATCCAATTACAGCTTGCCAAATATATTAAGCAGTTAAAAGAAGGTACAAAAGTTTTCCTATATCTTGAAATAGTGGCTGGAATAAACCATATAAACATATTACTGTATACATGGTAATTTTTGCGGATTCAAATTTTCACGGTTAAGGGTAATAAATATAAACATTAATTTTTGCGATTTTTCATTTTTGTGGTAAGCAACATGATCGAAAACTATAATTGCTTCCTTTTCACTTGAGCCTGTTCATTCATCAACCTGCGGCACGGCCGCAGGTTAATGAAAGAACTGGTTCAAGTAATAAGTACCAGAATTTACCGGAGCAAATAAAGACAAAATATATGGACACTGTGTCTGCTGAAGAATTTGTAAGAAACGGGAAACTATTTCGTGATTTTAATAATCGCGGTTTCTAAGAGACCATGAAATACCAGGAAAAATGGAACACTGCAGAAATTTGCATGTATACAGTATTGACCACCACAAAGGAAATGGTCTATACAAGCCATGAGCTTTTGACCAAATCCTTTTCTCAAAAATTATACTCTGAATATATATATATATAACATGTAATAGCTGAATAAAATACTGTTTAAACCAATTAACCATATGGTGCTGGGAGGTATTTATGTCCCCCCACCAAAGGTGAGGGGGGACATATTGTTTTCAGTGCTGATCCGGGGCGTCGGCGTCGGCGTCCCTGTGACAGATTTCTTGTACCCACTATATCTCCTAAACCAATGGATGGAATTTAACCAAACTTGCATGGATACATCATTGGGACAAGTTTAAGAGCTGATTAGATTTTGGTGACCTTGACCTGATTTTCAAGGTCACTGGAGGACTTAGATGACAATTTTTTGTACCAGTGATGTCGCTTGAACCAATGGATGGAATTTCACCAAACTGGCATGGATACATCATTGGGGCAAGCTACAGAGGTGATCAGAATTTGGTGACCTTGACCTCATTTTCAAGGTCATTGGAGGACTTAGATGTCAATTTCTTGTACCCACTATATCTCCTGAACCAATGGATGGAATTTCATCAAACTTGCATTTCTTGTACCCACTATATCTCCTAAACCAATGGATGGAATTTAACCAAACTTGCATGGATACATCATTGGGACAAGTTTAAGAGCTGATTAGATTTTGGTGACCTTGACCTGATTTTCAAGGTCACTGGAGGACTTAGATGACAATTTTTTGTATCCACTATATCTCCTGAACCAATGGATGGAATTTAACCAAACTGGCATGGATACATCACTTGGACAAGTTTAAGAGGTGATTAGGTTTTGGTAACCTTGACCTCATTTTCAAGGTCACTGGAAGACTTAGATGACAATTTCTTGTACCAGTGATGTCGCTTGAACCAATGGATGGAATTTCACCAAACTGGCATGGATACATCATTGGGGCAAGCTACAGAGATGATCAGAATTTGGTGACCTTGACCTCATTTTCAAGGTCATTGGAGGACTTAGATGTCAATTTCTTGTACCCACTATATCTCCTGAACCAATGGATGGAATTTCATCAAACTTGCATGAACACATTATTGGGACATGTTTAATAGCTGATCAAATTTTGGTGACCTTGACCTCATTTTCAAGGTCACTGGAATACTTAGATGTCAATTTCTTGTACCCACTATATCTCCTGAACCAATGGATGGAATTTAACCAAACTTGCATGGATACATCATTGGGGCAAGTTTAAGAGCTGTTTAGATTTTGGTGACCTTGACCTGATTTTCAAGATCACTGGAGGACTTACATGACAATATCTTGTACCCACTACATCTCCTGAACCAATGAATCGAATTTGTCCAAACTTGCAGGGATACATTGTTGCGACAAGTTTAAGAGCTGATTAGATTTTGGTGACCTTGACCTCATTTTTAAGGTCACTGGAGGACTTAGATGACAGTTTCTTGTACCAGTGATATCTCTTGAATCAATGGATGGAATTTCACCAAGCTTGCATGGATACATCATTCGGACAAGTTTAAGAGGTGATTTGATTTTGGTGACCTTGAACTCATTTTCAAGGTCATAGTCATCTATGTAGGATATCTTTAGAACTAGTGGTTGGATTTTCTCCAAACTTGCCTAGATATTTCGCTTGTTCAGGCTTTTTATTCATTAGAGGGGATGGGAAATGGGCTGGTGGGGGGACATCAGTTTTTCTCTGAAAAACATTTCTAGTTGAATGTTACTTTTATTGGTTTATTGCTTGTTTGGGTCATACAGAAAAAATGTGGAAGGTGATGGGTATTCAGCTTTTCATTATTTTTTGAAGTGAGAGGCTAAAAGTGATATAGAATTACAAGTGATTGGTAAAAAAGAGTAAATGTAGAAGGCTGTTTTTAGAAGAATAGAAGGTAGTTTAGTTAAAGAACTTTTATCATATACTCACCTTTTCTACAATTCTGGTATCGTTGGCATTTAATACAGGTATAACTTTACAGTCATATTTGTGGCTTCTGTTTACATTTTTTAGCTCGCCTGAACGAAAGTTCAGGAAGAGCTATTGTTGTCACCACGGCGTCAGCGTCAGCGTCCGCGTCGGCGTCCGGATTGGGTGTTTTGGTTAAAGTTTTTTAAAGACCTATATCTCCCTAACCCATGGATGGATTCTTTTGATACTTGCACTGTAGTTAGATATTGGTCCAAAGTTTAACATGGTACCACCCCCACCCCACTCCTTGACCTTGATGTCAAGGTCATGGACTTAGAAAATTGGGAGTTTTTAGGGACTGGATGTTTTGGTTAAAGTTTTCTAAAGCCCAGTATCTCTTTAACCCATGGATGGATTCCTTTGATACTTGCACTGTAGTTAGATATTGGTCCGAAGTTTTCCAAGGTACCACCCCCATTCCCTTCAGTGACCTTGATGTCAAGGTCATGGACTTAGAAAATTGTCTTTTTATTAATTGGATGTTTAGGTTAAAGTTTTTTAATGACACATATCTCCTGAACCCATAGATGAATTCTTTTTATATTTTCACTGTAGTTAGATATTAGTCCAAAGTTTTACAGAGTATTACCACAGCCCTGCTCGGTGACCTTGATGTCAAGGTCAGGGACTTAGGAAATTTGGTCTTTATTAAAGTTTTCTAATTGCGTACTGATTCATAATGCTTGGCAGAGATTTAGTTTACACTTGAACTGATGTTAGACTCTTTTTTGAGTTTTTACAAAACACTATATACTTACCCGACTGGATGACCTTGATGTCAAGGTCATGGACTTTGAGTTTTGTCTTAAAGATTTTGATTAGTTTTATATTAATGAAGACATAATTTCACAGTGCCATAATGGACTCAGTTGATACTTATACTTGGACTGATGTTAGATAACGGTTAAAGGCTTTGATACATCCTAGCCCTGCGCCCCTCCCCCCTACCCCTTAGTTCTTTGACCTCAAGCTCATGGACTTTGAAATTTCATGTGGATTTTTTTTTATTTTAAGACATTTCTGAGATAGCTTTTGTTTATAAATGTGTTGTCATTATGGACATGCTTGCCTGAAGTTTTATACATAGCAGTCCACACCACCATAGCGACTGTGTGATGGGCAAGCACCTATTCAGGCGAGCTATGCTGTCAGGCGACAGCTCTTGTTGATTTATATTTTTTTTCCACAGAATACAGCCAAGATGTGATCAAACCAACCAGTAAGTCCCAGTCAGAGACAAGTAAACCTGCTCCTTCAGTGGTGAGTAGTCTTTTAAATTCTAGTATTGTACGGCTATTTTGTGCTCTTACCATACCAATATTAATTGCAGTACTTGGTTGGTCTTTAACAGCTCAAAGTACTTAAGTTTCTCAGAGTTGCCTCAAACCTTCTATGATAACAATATTAAGGCAAAAATGAAAACAGCCGAGTCGCTTCTTTTGAAAGTTGATGAGGCAGTGTGATACAAGCAGAATAACAGAGCGGAACTCTATCTTGATGACCTTGATGCAGGTATATAGGTACACTGCAGTGTTATTTCTGTCATGTTTTAAAGAGTAACAACTTGATGACTTCCTGTTTGCTTCTTTGAACACAAAGTCCCACCAGAATGGGGTTCACACTTTAAAGAAGAGAATTTGCTCCTAGTAAAAATGACAAGAGGGCCATGATGACCCTGGATTGCTCACCTGAGTATCCTGTAGAGACATCCAATACGTACAACAGACCGAGTTTCACAAAGATTCAGTGGAAAGTGAACCCTTTATTGTGTACCTAAGGTTTTTCTAAGATTTAACCTAATAACCTAGTTTTTTACCCCACATGACCCAGTTTTAAACCTGGGCTAGATTTCTTGGATATAAATAATTCTGACAAAGTTTCATAAATATCAGATCAAAACGGTGCCCTCTAGAGTGTACACAATGTTTTTCTAAGGTTTGACCTAGTGACCTTGTTTTTGACCCAACATGACCCAGTTGCACCCTTGGTCTAAATTTGTTGTAGATAAACATTGTGACAAAGTTTAATGAAGATTTTTGACAAAGTTTTATGAAGATTGGAACAAAACTGTGCCCTCTAGAGTGTTCACATGTTTTTTCTAAAATCTGACCTAGTGACCTAGTTTTTGACCTGACATGGCCCAGTTTCAAGTCTGGTCTAGATTTCAAGATAAACATTCTGACAAAGCTTCATGAAGATTGGATCATAACTGTGCTCTCTAGAGTGTACACAAGGTTTTTCTAAGATTTGACCTAGTTTTTGACCCTACATGACTCAGTTTCAAACTTGGCCTAGATTTCATAAGGATGAACATTCTAACAAAGTTTCATGAAGATTGGATCATAACTGTGCCCTTTAGAGTGTACACAAGGTTTTTCTAAGATTTGACCTAGTGACCTAGTTTTTTGACCCGACGTGATCCAGTTTCAACCGTTTTAGCAACTTGAGTCAAACATTTCATTTTGAAATTGAGCCATCCATTCAGAGGAGATGTCGTTTAAAGGTTTTTCTAGTTTTAGCTCTGGTGGCCATTTTGTTCAGCAGAGTGGAATCATTTTAGCAATTTTGGATCAGGGCTACACCAGAAATATTTGTATGATATTTTTTTGAAATTGGCTTACTGGTCGAGGAGGAGATGTTGTTTGAAGAAATTGTTGACGACAGACGGACGGAAAGACGGACGGTCGGACGATGGAAGACGGACAAATATCGATCACAATAGCTCACCTTGAGCACTTCGTGCTCAGGTGAGCTAAAAATGGCTGCGTTGTTTCACCTGAATTTTCAGTACAGCCTGTATTTTAAGATGTAGAACACAACATTTTAGATGCAGATGACCCAATGGGTTGACATATTAAATTTTAAATCATTGTCATCTGAAAGTGTACCCATTCACCTTAAGACTCCCTATATGTTTTTAGTACCAGTGCACTCCTGCACAGTTGAGCTCACATAAAGTATTAATCCTATTAAACGCCTCAGGGGCATTGAATTTTTTGAAATGGAGGTGTTATTTAGAGCCTAAATTGTAAATCAGTCACTGCTAAAATTCTTTTAATAAACAGTATTAAGGTGAATTGTTATTCTTTCAGGGGTAGTTACTTAACTACTTATTGCCTCTCATCTCAGAAGGGGTCATCTCTCAAAGACATGAATTTGCTCCACTAGGAGCATTTTTTCCCCTTTATTAGTAGACCAAATTTCAAAGAGCTATCTTATCAAGAGAAACAAAAAGGAATTCGTGCCAGCCAGTATAACATTATTTTCGGAAATGAAGCAAGGGACGTTTATTAGAGCAGGGGTGTTTAATAGCATTAGTACAGTATATTTCTGTCCTTTCAGAATACAGCCAAGGTAGAAATGAGTAAGATGGTAATTAATGGTGAGACAAAAGATTCTAAATCATTGGGTGTAAAAATTGCTACCAAATGTATGACAGGAGAAGAGACGTTCCATTGTAGTCCACCACAACTTTATAGGGCATTTACTGACAAAGAGGTGGGTACCAGTATATACTTGAAGTCATAGTGATCTGTATTTAACCTTTTGTTGAGATGAACATGAAGTGTTATTGAATGGTAAACATCATATAGACTTGCACAAAACAGCAGGCATCATGAATAACGTGCTGTTCAATAACCCTTCATGTTTACCAAAACAAAAGTCAGCAATAAAGAGGATAAATTTACCTGAGATCTAAGTAATAAACAATAAAATTTAAGTTGCAGACATATGTCACTTTTCAGACCATGTGCAAACCATGCAAAATTATGTCACATTGATTAAATATTGACATATTGTTTGCAATATGATGTTACAGCTTTCCTCTGGAAAAACATACAAACCATGTGATATAGTTGAGGTGAATATGCAATTTTATTGATCTGCTAACAACATACCAGCAGATGCCGAACGGAGGTCAATATGTTATGTTTCCAGGTCAATAAAACGGCATATTCACCAAAGTAAAGGTCAGTAATTGTTTATTATATGGTAATTCTAAATACAGTTTCTTTTTAGCTCGCCTGAACGGAAGTTCAGGAAGAGCTATTGTTGTCACCCTGGCGTCGGCGTCCGCGTCGGCGTCGGCGTCCGCGTCCGCGTCGGCGTCGGCGTCGGCGTCCGATTGGATGTTTTGGTTAAAGTTTTTTAAAGACCTATATCTCCTTTACCCATGGATGGATTCTTTTGATACTTGCACTGTAGTTTGATATTGGTCCAAGGTTTAACAGGGTACCACCCCCACCCCACTCCATGACCTTGCTGTCAAGGTCATGGACTTAGAAAATTGGGAGTTTTTTGTACTGGATGTTTTGGTTAAAGTTTTATAAAGCCCAATATCTCCTTAACCCATTGATGAATTCCTTTGATACTTGCATTGTAGTTAGATATTGGTCCAAAGTTTTCCAAGGTACTACCCCCAACCCCTTCAGTGACCTTGATGTCAAGGTCATGGACTTAGAGAATTGTCTTTTTATTGATTGGATGTTTTGGTTAAAGTTTTTTAAAGACACATATCTCCTGAACCCATAGATGAATTCTTTTTATATTTGCACTGTACCTAGATATTAGTCCAAAGTTTTACAGAGTACTACCCCAACCCCGTTCAGTGACCTTGATGTCAAGGTCAGGGACTTAGGAAATTTGGTCTTTAATAAAGTTTTCTAATTGCATACTGATTCATAATGCTTGGCAGAGATGCAGAGATTTAGTTTACACTTGAACTGATGTTAGACACTTTTTTGAGCTTTTACAAAACACTATATACTTACCCCACTGGATGACCTTGAAGTCAAGGTCATCGACTTTGAATTTTGTCTTAAAGATTTTGGTTAAAGTTTTATATTTATGAAGACATAATTTCATAGTGCCCCGATGGACTCAGTTGATATATTTGGACTGATGTTAGATAATGGTTCAAAGTTTTGAGTTTTGATACAACCTAGTCCCCCCCCCCCCCCCCCCCCCCCCCCCCCCCCCCCCCCCCTTAGTTCTTTGAGCTCAAGCTCATGGACTTTGAAGTTTCATGTTGATTTCTTTTTATTTTAATTTCTGAGATAGCTTTTGTTCATAAATGTGTTGTCATTATGGACATGCTTGCCTGAAGTTTTATGCATAGCAGTCCACACCACCATAGCGACTGTGTGATGGGCAAGCACCTATGCAGGCGAGCTATGCTGTCAGGCGACAGCTCTTGTTATTTATGATGGTACTTCATGGTATTATCTTGGGACGTTACGCCATTAACGTTATGAAGGTACAAGCAATCTTATGTCATGAAAATACAAATGACTTCAGCTTTAAAGTAATATTCGCTGACTGATCGGTGGATATCGCGAAATATTTTAGCACTTTAATGGTTAGTATAACCATTTAAGACAGAAGGTATTATTTACAGATGGTTCAAGCCTTCACAGGAGCTCCTGCTACCCTTGAGGTAGAGAAAGGGGGAAGAATATCTCTGATGAATGGACATGTGACTGGAGGATTTATAGAACTGGTAAGATTCACTGATAATAAGAGCACTGTGTGCCAAAAAGCATGAAAAAATCTGTATCATGTTGTTTAGCTTTTATGTTGCCGTTCCAATTTTCATAACAATGTATTTCTTAACAGTGGTTGGTATAAGCGTTTGTCAAAATATTTAGCAGTTTTATCTCCCCCCTTTTTATGATGCAAAACTAGTATTGGCCATATAATATGCTTTCAACCCTTAAACTACCAAAAAAGGAGACAACAAAATTATCATCATCAAAATGGATTGTCCAGATTTTATCATATTGAGAATTCAAAGACTGGAGGGCAAACTGTAGATCCAGATGAGGTGGTTTTGAATTTATTTTCATTTTTCCCACTTAAAGGGGGATAACAGATTTGCAGATGAGGGAAGTTTTATGATAATCTTGCATAGTAGTGAGTGCAAAAGGAGATTGTTTCAAGTCATGCAAGCATCAACTGGTATTGCCTGTCTGTGATACAGTCCAACCTCGGTAATTCGAATTGACAGGGACCACGATATTTTATTCGAATTATCCGTAGTTCGAATTTACGAATTCGGGGACTTCCGTTCATTTCCGTACATTTCCGGAAATCACTATTTCGGCGGGGCTTTGTCTGTGAAGCAGAAAGAGAGATAATATCGGTCAGATTAGATATTGAATTTCTTTATACTTACAGAACCTCGTAAATTTAAAAATAAAAAGAAAAAACAAAATAAGAATGTAAATTATTTTTATTTACACATACACAAACTGTATAAATAATAAACATACCAAAAACGTTAGAAAATCCATGAACTCCAATGGATGAACAATACGTGCAGCTCGAGAAATTCTCATGCCGGAGTAAGCAGCTGGCGAAGACCAAAGCCCGTCGGCACGGAAACAGGCTTGTGGTGTTCCCCAGTTACTAGCGCAGACTTGCTTTTAGTCTCGGCCTACAATCACTGTACTTTCACTTTCAGTTTGATTTTCTGGGAATTAGGCTACTTTCAATTTTCAGAGAATCATTGAACCGCTTCATGCGAAAGGCTGTTGAACGACATATAAACTGGGAACAGCGAAAACACAAACTAGTCTGCGAAATCTGCGCAGTCTAGCAAGAGCATTCGTTTGGTTCCCTGTGCTAGCAACAAAGACTCTGACCAGAAATGCGCAGGTGGGCATGCTGGTCTGAGCCTTTGCTGTTCGCTTGCGTATGTCATAAACAGCCGTTTTGCGTATTGCAGCTCTGTTTTCACAGTCCGATTTCACAAAAAACAAAAAAAAACCACTTTCACTGACTGTCTCTCGGCTGAAAAAATCCCGTAATAAGTGTCTGTTTACCACATCTTTTCTCAAAGTCCTGTTTCATGAGCATATCGTTCATGCGGCCTAAACTATTCAAGAAATCCACAGAATTATCACACTGTTCAAAATAGTTTCTCAGTTTCAAACATGCATCCATGGCTTCAGAAATGGAGGTCGGCGTCTCTAACTCTTGATGTTCATCGTTAAGCTCTGTGTCGTCATCGTCGTCATTGATGTCGACGGTTCTGGCGCTGATGATGTTGTCGACAATGTCGTCGTCGGATAATCTTTCACTGGTGGGAATGTGATCATCGACAGTGATGTACTCTTCTAATCGTGGCGTTGAAATTCCCATCATTGCCAACCTTGCCAATGGGATGTCGTCGTCAGGGTCGTCGTCCGGATCGGCAACATATTCGACGCTGTCGGCGGTAGCTTCTGGATGGATGAAGTTAGCGTGTCTGAAGCAGTTGGCTATTGTCTTTGGCAATACATTCTCCCAGGCTTGCTGCATCAGTCTCATAGCGTCTAGGATGGTTAAGGTAAACTCTTTCTTAGCGTCAGTAGCAGCCATCTGACGAAGAATCACACGTTTTCGGTAGTGCGTCTTGAAGTTCTGGATGACCCCTTGGTCCATGGGTTGCGTTTTACTTGTCGTATTCGGCGGCAGGAAAATCAGCTCGATAGACTTCAGCGATCTGATGTGTGGATGCGCCGGACAGTTGTCAACAATCATGGCGATTTTTCTGTTCTTTTTCTGTAGCCTTTTGTCAAGGTTCTTAAGCCACTCGCAGAAGATTTCGGACGTCATCCATGCCTTCTTGTTACTGGTGTACTCAGTTGGAAGAGTTTTCTTGTTCTTGAAGCACCTTGGTCTTGCTGATTTACCAATGATGAAAAGAGGCAGCTTGTGAGTCCCACTCATGTTTGCGCACACCATAGCTGTCAGGCGTTCTTTGCTTTTCTTACCCCCACGGCAGTCAATGTTCTTGAATTCTAAGGTCTTGTCAGGTAGCATGCGATAGAACACGCCAGTCTCATCAGCATTATAAATGTCATCGGCGCTATACTGACTCAAAATGCGTTTCAGCCGTAACTGCCATTCAGTCATGTCGGTCAATTCGGAGGCGACCGACTTTGCCTCACCACAGACTTTTTTAAAGGTTATGGCATTTCTTTCTTTAAATCTCTCCAGCCACCCCGATGAAGCCTTGAAATTGTCAATTTCAAACTTAGTGGCAAATTCTTCAGCCTTAGCCAGCAGAATTGGTCCTGAGACTGGTATGTTTTGGTCTCTTGCCATTGTAAACCACTTCAGGATGGCATTTTCAACATCCTCAAATGAGCCAATTTTCGCATTTTTACGTTTCGGGCCAAATTTGAGGTACGAGTCTTTAATTGATTCTGCATTCTTCAGCCACGTAGACAGGGTACTGTTAGGAATGTTGAAGTCTTTGGCTATCGCAGACTTGGACTTCTGGCCTTTCTCTACCTCTAGTATGGCGTTGTACTTGGTCTCGAACGTCTTGGCGTCGTACTTTCTTTTCACCCCCCGTTTCCCAGTCGCTGACCTGGCTATCCCCCCGTTACCGGGTCCTTTACCAGGTTGCTCAGCTGCAACAATCATACTTTCCGACCCAGCTATCCCCCCGTTATCGGGTCCTTTACTGAGTTGCTCGGAGACAGAGATTCCTTCAGACATGCTGTAAGGTAAGTGAGGATGCCATTTTTTGTTCCAGTTTTTATACAGATCGGAAGGATTTAGAATGTTAACAGACTGATTGACGGCTAGTCGGTGCTCACTTTGAAAATGCAAAAACAAAAGAAAGCAAAAAATAAATGGAATTTAAATTAAGTCGGTATGGCCTTTAACATCACCCAGTTTGCAAACTTCAAACACGATAATCCCTGTCAAATCAGGTGATTAAAGACACCTATTACTCATCCGATAATATGACCTAATCACGTAACAGTTAATTGGTAGACCAAACAGACGCGCCAGTTACCTGTACAGCCAACTGTAAAATTACCGGAGGGTCAAATTGCTAATCCTTCGATGACAATAGCCGTAATCTGCTGGCGTGAATTTAGGGCAAAAATTTTTATTTCGAATAATTGAGGTGTATTTATAATGAATTTCAATCATCGGGACCAAATTTTCCTTTCGAAAAATCCGATTTTTCGAATAATCGAAATTCGAATTTGCGGAAGTATTTTTGCATAGAATTAATAGGCTTACGATCGGGACCGCGTTTCAACTTCGAAAAATCCGGTATTTTCGAAAAATCGGCGTTCGAACTACCGAGATTCGACTGTATGTAGTGTTTAAATTTGTTTTTAGCTGCTCATAAAACCATAGGAAAAATGATCAATTATGATAATTAGTCTGTTTCCAGATTTATCATTAAAGTCCAGAGCTCCGGATAAGAAAACTTAACTAACAGGGATCCCCGAATTTCTCAAAACATATTAGTGTCATGACCCCAGATTAGAACCATCCCATTGAGACAACGCATGTTTTCAATGAGAAATGAAAAAATCATCTCAGAATTGTACTTAACACGCCACCTTAATTTGGAGCTATGAAATTTAGTCATTAAACTGTACAACTTTGATAAGCTAGTCATTCAGTTGGCATGTCATGTTTATATTCTCCATTTTCAGGTTCCTGATAAGAAGATAGTGCAACGTTGGCATCTAAAAACTTGGCCAGATGCCCATTTTTCAGACGTGACATTGGAATTCTTAGAAAAGGATGGAGACACTGTATTAAAGTTCAAACAAACAGGTATTCCGTCATCAGAATTCGGAAGAACTCAAGAATTTTGGAAAGTGAATTACTGGCAACGGATTAAACAGACATTTGGATTTGGATCTATATTATTTTGATGAAGGCCTGTGTTCTAGGATATTTATTGACAGTTTGGAGATACATAGAGTCTTACCAAAGCTCCAGGTAAAGTAGGGGTTTCAGTGATAATTCTAAGATAATTTGTGGTCATTCTCTACCAAACATGTCATGGCTCCTCAGAACTGCCTTTCCAAGGCAGTTCTAATGAGGGGCCAGACTTGTTTTATGAGGAAATACAAAAACTGTCATAGAAGCACCAAAAGCTCATAGTATCTGGAGTACTGATTACAACAGATTTGCTGAAGAAAAATGTATATTTGATTTGGATAGCAAAGATGACTGTCCCGAGAAGATTCTTAGTGGGGAAACGAGATTTGTATGGTTTTGGAGACATTTGAAGTCAATACATGTTGTTCAGCACATGTAGATGTCATCATGGACAGTGACTGTAATAGCATGAAAGTTTAATATCAGTATGAAGTGTTCTCCCCAGAAATTTTGGAAGGCATGTTGCTTTTAGAACAAAAATCAGATTTGACTTGTTGATCAGTATTTAAAATCCTTAATATAGCAATGTTTTGTCAAAATTTGCGTATACGTTGTAAATAATTAACTGATGATCCTTAATGCATTTAAAACAACTTTACTGGCTAAGAAAGGAAAATAATAGCACTTCAATAAATTTTCATTGGAAGTTGGAAGGTATTTGAAGAGGAAGGCATGTTGCAAGCGACATGCCTTAATGGTCAGGGGATCCCTGGTATGTTACCACTGCTACTAGAATCTGCCTTAATAAAGTCAAAGCCTTTATGTTCCACCTTAGGGCTTATTTATCACTGGTTGATTTTAAAGGAAGCTGCTGTAAAATCTAGACTCATCCTTCCAATTTACAGTGAAGTGCACTATCATTCAGTTTTCTGTCCTTTTTGAAACAGAACCACTTTCATTACACTTGCTATGTTTTCATTGTCAGTTTGTGATATTTTCCGTCTTGTCTTTTCTGTTAAACTGCGTCATCCAGGAAAGCATATTGGAAGTCACAAAAGTTTTTAACTTTTGTGACTTCCAGTATGCTTTCCAGGAGAAAAAACATGGCGGTGTGCTCCTGCCCCTTAACCAATCATGTTACAGGAACAATATTGTTGTGATCTTACCATTAGCCCCATGTGTGCATCAGTGTCTGTAACTGATGTTTTTGTTAAGTGATTTGATGAGGCAATCTGTTGAGTAGCCCTGTAGAATCATACACTGCTCAAAACATTTGAAGGAACGCCAAATATTTTTCCGTAGACGACAGTGCAACGCATCCCCACTTTGAGGGCCATTTACTTTCGCTCGACACAGTTATTTTTTTTTCATTTTTTTGCCAGTTTTCTTAAAGAGGGTCGAGGTTACAGACAGCACAAGTTTTGATCCAATATTTGCCCTGCTCATGCCCATGGACTGTTTTTTGTACGAATGAAATTTTGGTAAAAAATTGCATTATTTCAGAACAGGGGAAGAGCATGAAAATTACAACCAAAATCAACACAATCAGTTTGCCTATGAGGCTGAATGTCTCACAAGGTGACCTGTTTGAAAGGATCACTTTGAACTCAAGTTAATGAGATTTTATAGACTTCCAGAAAAATGCCTCATTTTCAGAAAAATCGAAAAATGCAAAATTTGTTCCATGGAAATGATCTGGGTATCAGTTGTATTGAAATTCTTGTTGTCTAAAACTGTGATTGTTCTTACAACCCCTACAAAGGAATGGTGAATTCTTGGTCTTTAGCGATCGAATTTATGGGCCGTGGAACTGGGTATATGTTGTAGTAATGTCTATGGAAAATATCAACTGTTCCTTTAAATATTTTGAGCAGTGTAGTTCCTGCCTTACACGCATGCCCAGTGTTACCCACTCTAGCAATGGCTAGGGCTGAGTGATGATAATTTTGAGATAATTTTAGTCTTTCATAAAAGATCTATGTTGTGGCTCATCATTAGCACTACCTTGGTGGCAGGGTTCTAAAAAAGGGTCCCCAACACATGCAGTTAATTCATAGCCCCAGATAAGGTGTTGGTGATAAGTCACATATAAGCCATGACACGAAAAAACTAACAAAGTGGTTGTGCGCCCAGCGCAGACTCAGATCAGCCTGAGCATCTGCCCAGTCTGATCAGACTCTTTGCTAAGCGCTGATAGGGTAGCTAAGGGTCTAAGCTACCTCCATGCAAACAGCAAAGACTCTGATCAGACTGGGTGGATGCCCAGGCTTATCAGAGTGTTTGCTGTTCACACATACCACTTTGTTGGTTTTGTCGTGTTGCGGCTCATACATTTTTCTTTATATGGCAATATGTGTCAACAATTTTTGGTAGAAAATGTGTAAATGAGATTTTCTTCATTGAAAATTTAATAAAGTCAACAACAGTACCTCATATTTTGATTTACATGTTCTATATTCTTATTAGATATTTGATTTCAAACATGGATGTCTTTTATATTCTGTAGGAACATTTTTTATAATAACTGAGTTTTATTCAGTGCTATTCCGCTCATTGATATTTGCATATTAGTAATGTTTATATAGCTCGCAGATCACATCAGAGCCTTCAGGCAACATTGTACATGGTATTTATACAGGTCAATCCCCCCCTCCTCCCCCAACTTTTTCACAATACCAAAATTATAACCTAACTCCATTGTTGGTACAGAGTGACAGCAGTATTATTGAGAAGAGTGGAAATGATTGGTGGGTAGAACTTCAGGGGAATGGGTACACCTCTACATTTTTCTAACATTTTTATGAAGGGAAACAGATGTTTCAACTTCCTGTTTTCTTCCCTGGACATTCTTACAAAATGGGGTCCACTCTTAAAGGAAAGAATTTGCTCCCCCTCCACTCTTAAAGGAAAGAATTTGCTCCTAGGGGAGCAAATTATTTCCTTTAAGAGTTGACCTCCATGTAGAAAGGAGGCAAAAATGAAAATGGCAGTTGCTTCGCCTGAAAGTGTATCCATTTACCTTAAGTGTATTCATAAGCTTTAGATAGCAGAGATGTTCATTTTTGGTTGAGTCTTTAAAATGTCTTGTGATCTACAGCACTGTGTAGTCTTTGTAGTCCATAAAAAATGGCTGATCAAAAATTTAAGTAACTTAATCAGTGCTCCAGATAAGGTTGGATTTCAGGGATAATTCTGAAATAATTTTTCTTATTTTTAGTGAAAACGTATGTTGTGACCCGTCATTAGAGTTGAAACAGCGAGACGGTTTCAATCAGGGGTCACAATATGTTTTAATGCAGAAATATGGAGAATTTTCCCTAAATTATACCTTCTTATCTGGAGCAATGTTGATTTATGTGTAAACTGTTAAAAATCATGACTTTATGTCTGCGCTGTTGTATTTACAATGTTTTACACTATGCTGGATTTTCAATATGTGAACATTTTTGATTGATCAATAAACCACCAATAAACATAGATATTGTTTGTTTATGTGTATGAAGTTCGAAAGCCTCAAGAAGATTTCTTTTTATACACCCGTTTTGAAAAAACGGACATATTATGTCGTGGCGCTGTCCGTCCGTCTGTAAACATTCTTGTACGCACCATAACTCAGTAACCATTTGGGATATCTTCATGGAATTTTATAGGCATATGTATTAGGTAGGGGAACGTGTCGCGTGTAAGAATGGTTTTCCCTACCTTCCTTAGTTTTCAAGTTATGCCCCTTTGTTTTTTTTACCCTGCAGGTCTTGTACGCGCCATAACTAGATAACTGTTTGAGATATCTTCATAAAACTTCATAGCAATGTGTATGATGTCCCAACGATGTGTCCCACCTTACAATGGTTGCTCTCCCTTTCTTGGTTTCAGAGTTACATCCCTTTTACTAGTTCTATTAGACTATTTTTGTGTATACTTATCTTGTGCATCCCTTAACTCGGTAACTGTTTGGAATATCATGATGAAACTTTAAAGCAATGTGCATGATCACAAGATGATGTGTCACATACAAGAATGGTTGCTCCCCCTTTCTTAATTTTGGAGTAACCTCCCTTTGAATAGTTTGTCCGTAAACATTCTTGTGCGCACCATAACTCAGTAACCATTTGGGATATCTTCATGAAATTGTATAGGTATATGTATTAGGTAGGGGGAACGTGTCACGTGTAAGAATGGTTGCTCCCCCTTCCTTAGTTTTCAAGTTATGCCCCTTTAATTGTTTTTTTTACCCTGCAGGTATTGTGCGCATCATAACTAGATAACTGTTTGGGATATCTTCATAAAACTTCATAGCAATGTGTATGAAGTCCCAACGATGTGTCACACACAACAATGGTTGCTTTCCCTTTCTTCATTTCAGAGTTACATCCCTTTTACTAGTTCTATTAGACTATTTTTGTGTATACTTAACTTGTGCATCCCTTAACTCGGTAACTGTTTGGAATATCATGATGAAACTTTAAAGCAATGTGCATGATCATAAGATGATGTGTAACATACAAGAACGGTTGCTCGCCCTTTCTTAATTTTGGAGTAACCTCCCTTTGAATAGTATTTTTAGAATTTTCCATTCACTCCATATCTCCTAAACCTTTTGAAATATTAGAATTTCCTTAATTAACCGTTTTGAATATTCTAACACAACTTGATGGTGATGTGTACATTGTCAAGGGAATGTATTATAACCAAGAATGGTGTAGCTAGTATATTTAGTTTATGAATTAACGCCCTTGTTTGACTTTGGCATTACTCAACTTAGGAGCCACTTCCCCTTGGAAGCTGATTTTTGGTATACTAATAGTATTTGATGTGTTAAATATTTAAATAATGTTGCTGGTTTCCCCTGTTTGTCTGCTAGTCTATCCTTTTGTAAACAAACAGTCTTGTTCATTCTGTAACTCCTTTATGACATTAAAACGGGCGTATTATGCGCCGCTTGCGAAGCCCTTGTTCACATATTGATTTGGGACAAACACTAGCTTTAAATTAACCCTTTCTATCCAAAATATCTTAGATACTTCCATCTTTGAATTTGGAGAAGTCCACTATCTACAAAACGGGCATTTGACAAAATAATACAACCATAATAGCAAAAGGTGTAGATGCAGTGGAGATGCCTCATCTGGATATACACCTCTGTATTCCGCCACTTTTACACAGGGAAACAACTTTTGTGACTTCCTGTTTCCTTCCTTGGATGGTATAGCCATATAACGTCACATAGTGTAAGCCCAACTGTTAGTGTTACCCAGTAACACTAAGTGATACCTGGTAACACTTAGTGATGAATTGTAATGCTTATTGTTAACAGTCCTTGGATGACACTCAGGAGCAATTCTGTCGATCAAATGAGCCGCAAGACAACAAAACTTACTCAGATCAGCCTTGGCAGTCTTCGCTGTTCACTTAAAGGGTAGCAACGGTACCGCCATGCTGACAGCCAAGAGCCTGGTCAGACTGGGCGGAGGCCCAGGCTTATTTGAGTCTTCCCTCAGAGCACATGCCACTTTTTAGCTCACCTGAGCCAGAGGCTCCGGGGGAGCTTATAGTATGGTCCGGCTCCGTCGTCCGTCCGTCAACAATTTCAAACGACTTCTCCTCTGAAACCACTGGGCCAATTGTAACCAAATTTCATATGTAGAGTCCAGGGCTTATGGGAACGAAAATTTGTTCAAACAGTCCTGGTCACATGACCAACATGGCCGCCATGCCCATATATGGTAAAAACCTAAAAAAATCTTCTTCTCCAGAATCAGTAGGCCGATGGACTTGAAACTTGGTATATAGCATCGAGTACGTGAGTACTACCAAGATTGTTCAAATTATGACCTTGGGTTGACCTTGACCTTTTTTACGGTAAGGTCAAATTTGCTTCCTTTTGCTTTTATATCGCAAAATGCTAGAACATAAGATATCTTGGAAACTGTTGAAAATTTTTGGCTAAAAATTGGTATCTACAGTCATCTTAATTAGTACATGAAGATTTATGAGTACAAGAGGTCAAGGTCATTCTTTGACCCAGAACTCTCTGTTTTGACAATTCCAAACAATCTCCTCAAAAGCCCCTGGGCCAATTGAAACCAAATTTCATATAGAGCCTCCAGGAGTTGAGGGAACAAAAACTTATTCATACGGTCCAGGTCACATGACCAATATGGCTGCCACGCCCATATATGGCAAAAACCTTTAAAAATCTTCTCCAGAACCAATTGACCGATGGCCTTGAAACTTGGTATGTAGCTTTGGGTACTCGAGTACTATCAAGATTATTCAAATTATGACCTTGGGTTGACCTTGATCTTTTTTACGGCAAGGTCAAATATGGGTAATTGCTAGAACATAAGATTTCATGGAAAGTTTTGAAGATTTATGCCTAAAAATTGGTATATACAGTTATTGTCACCCGACGTAGGCGGAGGGGGACTATAGAAATGACCCTCGTCCGTCCGTGTGTGCGTCCGTCCGTCCTTCCGTCCGAAATCTTGTCCCCGCAACTCCTCCTACGTCTTTCATTGGATTGATTTGAAATTTTACAGATTGTATTCTTATGATATGAAGATGTGCATGTGGTTTTCGATTTTTGTTTCAGCCATTTTTGATGGAGTTATAGCCCTTGCTGACTCAGACCTTCCGAAATCTTGTCCCCGCAACTCCTCCTACGTCTTTCATCGGATTGATTTGAAATTTTACAGATTGTATTCTTATGATATGAAGATGTTTTTTTTTTTTGTTTCAGCCATTTTTGATGGAGTTATAGCCCTTGCTGACTCAGACCTTTCGAAATCTTGTCCCCGCAACTCCTCCTACGTCTTTCATCGGATTGATTTGAAATTTTACAGATGGTATTCTTATGATATGAAGATGTGCATGTGGTTTTCGATTTTTGTTTCGGCCATTTTTGATGGAGTTACAGCCCTTGCTGACTGACCTTCCGAAATCTTGTCCCCGCAACTCCTACATCTTTCATCGGATTGATTTGAAATTTTACAGATGGTATTCTTACGATATGAAGATGTGCATGTGGTAGTTTATTTTTTTTATGGCCATTTTTAATGGAGTTACGGCCCTTGCTGACTTAGACCTTGTCCCCGCAACTCCTGCAACATCTTGTATCAGATTGACTTGATATTGTGCAGAATGTTTCATCATGATCTGAAGATGTGCATGTGATTTTGGAATTTCAATTGTCCTATTTTTTACAAAGTTATGGCCCTGTCACTTTTTGGCATTTTTCCAACTTTTGAACCGTTTGACCAAGAGAGCTGAAATTTGGTATGCTATTAGCATTTGGTAAATTGATTATTCTGATTATTGTTAGGATGTGCTAAATCATAAGTGACAGAATTATTCCCCTTTCATAGATAATAGACATTCACTTAAAGGTAAAAGGGATAACTCCAGAACTATTCATATTAATGGGCTGAATTTTCATAAACGCATTGTTCATTTTTCATCAGATTCATATAAGCAGGATTATGGCTCTTGTTATTTTGTACTGGGTATACAGTCTTGATGTTTTGATCATTTTGTAAGGGCAATTGTTTCAGTAACCTGATATTACACATATATGCCCCATTCTGAACTTAAGTATTTTATAAAGAGGCTCAGTAATTGGGTATACATGTATGTCTTTGCTTATGTTCAGTTATCATTTGCTTACCAGGTTCTGTAATATATATATTTTCTGTTTTTGGCCATACATTTACTCTGAAACAGAATAAAGGGCTGAAGTTTGTGACACATTTCAAACGTCGGGTGACACTTGGCCGATGGCCTTTTATCTTAATGAGTACATGAAGATTTGTGAGTACAAGAAGTCAAGGTCATTCTTTGACCTTTGACCCAGAACTCTCATATTTTGACAATATGAAACAATCTCCTCAAAAACAAATGGGCCAATTGTAACCAAATTTCATATAGAGCCTCCAGGGGTTTGAGGGAATGAAAATTTGTTCAAACAGTCCAGGTCACATGACCAACATGGCCGCCAGGCCCATATATGGTAAAAACCTTTAAAAATCTTCTTCTCCAGAACCAGCTGACCGATGGCCTTGAAGCTTGGTATGTAGCATTGGGAACTCAAGTACTATCAAGATTGTTCAAAATGATGACCTTGCGTTGAAAATGGGAAAATGCTAGAACATAAGATTTCATGGAAAGTTTTGAAGATTTATGCCTAAAAATTGATATCTACAGTCATCTTAATGAGTACATGAAGATTTACGAGTACAAGAGATCAAGGTCATTCTTTGACATTTGGCCCAGAACTGTCATTTTGACAATATCAAACAATCTCCTTAAAAGCCACTGGACCAGTTTTGAAACCAAATTTCATATAGAGCCTCCAGGGGGTTGAGGGAATGAAATTTTTTTCAAATGTCCAGGTCACATGACCAACATGTCCTTCATGCCCATATATGGTTAAAACCTTTAAATATCTTTTTCATCAGAACCAGTTGACTGATGGCCTTAGAGTAACTTACCCTAGAGTAATGAGGCTGAATGGACTCGGGCGAGCTACAGGACCAATGGTCCTCTTGTTTGGTTATGTAGTGCTGCGATTCAAATAATATCCACTGTTACTGTAACTCTTTGCAAGCAATTACCTCAGCTGTTATGAAATATTTGCCTTTCTGAACTAGAAAGGAGCCTTAAGACTGTGAGCTACATGTGATCTTGGCATCCACTTAGCAGAAATCCTCATGCTTTGTACAAGGCTGTCTTGGGGTGTCTGAGTTAATTACTGGACTTGCTAAAAAAATTCTGCATTAAAACATACCCTGTGGTCCAGCATTAGCATTATCCTGCAAGACCATTTCTCATGATTATGAAAGGCCACAACATTTTATTTTTCAGAAAATAAACTCTTCCCCTCTCAGTAAACAATAGCCTGTGTGGCTGGACAGAGAATACCATGTTAGTGCCTTTTGATATCAAGTTTATCACGTGAGACCAGAAACAGTGTAGGAGTGGCAAGGCTTGCTGAGCCAGTCCACGTCTTTCTGATTGAGTCTGATAAACTTGATATCAACAGACCCTAACACGGTTTTCTATTTTATCATGCACCATTAGAAGATTATAAGGCATACAGAGCTTCAAAGAAGTGAAACGCAAACACTGTTTTTGTCTGAACTTGCTGATGTTGCACCTTGCGTTATGATGTATTTCTGTGGCGTCATTTGACCAATCACATGTTGTTATCACAGCCAATGTCTGTATGTAATCAGTCATCTTCAGAGATTGCTTCTAAGGGAACTGCCTGATATCATTCGGGCAAGCGCAGTTCTATATTGACATGATATGACGTTAGGTTATCAAACTCCTGTCAGCAGGTGCAAGTTTGCAGCTGATGCGTGAATTAAATGTTTAGCAGACTCTGTGTCCCAGAAAAGCTATCTGACATTCACATAAATTACATACTCCCCAGGACCCCTAGTATTAGTGAAATACTATGAAAAGGCTTAAAACACACCCTCACAACATTTGGTAACTGGAAATGCGGTGCCACAATGTATCTTTTTATGCACAAATCAGAAAACAAATCCCAGAATTCCAGATATGGAGCTCTGAAATCAAAGAAATATTTGTCAGGGTGATAGGTACCACAAAACAAAAGAAGTGGTAAAAAGCAGTCACAACTGTTTATTTTGGGAAATAAGAATGGCATGACAAATGATATTTATGTACACACTCTAGCACATGTTGTCACACACAGATTGTTTACAATAAAATAATTGGCTGCAATTTTTAGATAATTCAGTTTTAGATAAAGAAAAGTCTGATAATTCTCGATTATCTTTTTACTTCTCATTAAAACATACCTTCTGGCCCCTCAATATGAGGAGCCACAATGTATGTTTTATGAAGAATGAGCAGAAAGTATATCAGAATTATCATAAAAATGCCGCCTTATCTATAGCTCTGCGAAAAAATTGAAAAAGAAAGGAGCTAGGATATCCTGTTTAAAACATTATAAAACAAGACCTGTTCGCATACAGGATAGCTCGCCTGCAGTGCCTTGCCCATCCATGGGTTAAAATATAGGTCTTTGAAAAAACTTTAACCAAAACATCCAGTTCAGACGCGGACGCGGACGCCGACGCCAGAATGACAATAGCTCTTCCTGAACTTTCGTTCAGGCGAGCTAAAAAGGAATTAAATTACAGTTAAACCACTGTCGAGTACCACAAGCTTTAATGAGTTTTGCGGAGAATGAAAGTGGCTTACTGTTACCACAGTGAACAGCTGATAGAAGAAAAACAGAAACAATTTAATCTTTCTAATTTATATGACAATTTGGTATGAAAATGTTTGACAAAGGAAGGCAATTTAATTACCTCCCTTAGTAAAATATTCATTTCCCTGCCTACACTGGTCAAAGGAACATACTAATATTTCTTGTTCCATCAAATTAGTTTATGGCATACATGTTAGCTAAAAGCATATGGGAACTGCAAGCCCAGATTAGCTGCACCCTACCCAGTTGGGTCAGGGCATTTGCACTTTTCTGTAATTTGTAAGGGAAAATTTTTGGTAAGCAAGCAAAATCAGAAAGTAAAATCAGCATTTCTATCTTGAAGTTTTCAAAAAACTACACTAACCTGTGAAGTCCTATGTAAAATCAATTCCTCATTTGCATAACTAAGTTTAAGTTTTACAGATGCAAATTCAACACAAAAAGAGCACCACATCTTTTATATACAGCAACAATGTAAGGCAAACACTGACAGAGCTCCAGGAAAGGGTGATTCCAAGACAATTTCTGTAAAGGCGAGGGGGTTCACTTTCAGGGGAAGCTACCCAACTATTTTCATTTTTGCCTTCCACCTGAGTGACCACAATTTATGTTATCAACCACAAAGGAGATATAAAGAAAATATCCCCTTATAACCATCGAAATAAACCTTTATCTGGAGCTCTGATTATTAAATGTACTGGGCCCAGATGTTCAAAATCAACATGATGTTAGTTAATGGGATGTTACATTACAAATGCAATGCACATAAAAAAGTCAATTTTTGTTAAATGTGAAGAGCTTATTGCAAAAGCTCCTCCTATTTTTTTCAGCAAAAAATATTAGCAAACCGGATTAAAATGCAATACATACAAAAACAGTCAATTTCTGCTAAATGTGAAGAGCTTATTACAAAACCTCACATTTTTTCAACAAAAAATATTACCACACTGGATTTTATGTGCATTTGAAAAAAGTAACAAACCCTTGACTAAAAACTTTGTTAAGCTAAAGGATGCTTTGACCGTCAAGGCCCAGGTCCAAAATAAGTTCAGCAGCAGCACTAAAATTCACATGAGCTGCAACATGACAAAATGGCACATGCACCCAGCAAAGACTCAGAGCAGCCTGGGCATCTGCCCAGTCTGATCAGAGTCTTTGCTGCCCGCATAGAGTTAGCTTAGACCCTTAGCTACCCTACCACAGCAAAGACTGATCAGACTGGATGGATGTTTTGTCATGTTGTGGCTCAGTTTTTATATATACATGTACAGCTTTCAAACCTATACTGGGCTTTGCTTTTCCCCATTCCCAACTCATTATTGCCTGTTATTTTGGGTATACATGCATGAAATAGTACAGGAATATAATTCTGCAAATTTACCCTCTCTTCATTAAGGGTTAAAATGTGATTAAAAGATGGAAACTGGTAAAATCTGGCAGTACACTGTTGTTGTTGTTTGTTGTTTTGTTGCTTTATGTCCATGGTAAGCAGCTATGGTAATGTCAGGACGGTCAGTTAACCTAACCACACTATTCCAGGGCAGGCTTAAACCTCCTAAGCGGTTAACCAGTGCTAAGTGAACATACTTTCGCCAGTAACTGACAAATGACCTTCTTGAATCAGCGGAGGGAGAAACGAAAGTATGTGGCGGGACAGGGTATCAAACCTGGGACCTCTGGCTCTTCAGTCAGATGCGCTACCAACTGCACTACGCGGCAGGGCAGTATATAATGAGCCACCTCATCTGGATCTGCAATGTCCTTAATTATTTGCTCATCGCCTGTTGAGACCTGTCCATGATCTCTTTTCTTTCAAACTTTTAGGGTTTAGCGACACTGGAGAAGTTAAATACAGAATCATGCATCTGTCTCACTAAATTTGGTATGGATATGTTTAGATTATTTAAATTCTCAATACAGCTTTGAACATTTTATAAATTTTGCAGACATAAATTTTGTTGTCTGCTTTTTTGCCCTTTAAGGATAAACATAGGCCAATTCATCACTGTTGTACAATAGATATCACAAATGGCAGTTGCTTTTGTACCCTGGAGAAACCAGCAACCTTCACCCAAAATATGAACCCTCAAAGGGCCAAAAAAGCAGACAACAAAATGTTTCAAACAAGCTATATCATACTGAGAATTCAAACACCAGTGGACAAACAGTGTAGATTCAGATGAGGAGGCTCATCTGAATCTACGCTGTTTGCAGATTCAATTATTTTCATTTTTGTTGCTTTTCGATTGAAAAAATAACTTTGGGTGATTGCAGTCAAAATGTTCTTTACCGTAACAACATATTTCAAGCATTTCATTACTTTTAGCACTGAAAATCAGTAAAGCACACATCACACTGCATTTTACAGTATTTACATATATTTACATTCGGAAAGAAATATACAACACAAGAGCTCAATACACACATAAATGAACATAAACAACCTGCAAAGGTATTCAAGATTATTATTTTTAAAATTTCTCTATTTAAACAGGCTGTGGCATCACATTAAGCCATTCTCATGTGATGAAACAAGGCATGTTATACACAATTTTTTCTATCCCAATATTATCACTACGGTATGCTTTCAGGGGAAGCAACCCTGTCATTTTCATTTTTGCTTCCCTTCCCAATGGGTGTCAACTCTTAAAAGGAGCAAAGTCTTACCTGTAAAGAGTAGGCATCCATTGGGAAGGGCTTCATCAGCCACAAAAGCAACTGGAAGTTACAAAAGTTGTTCCCCTTTGCAAACATAGTGAACAAACATGGTGTATCCATTCACCTTCTTGCCTTATCTGGAGCCTTGAGTCATCGCTTACAACAGGGGAGTCGACCCCAACTGGTGGTCAATGAAACTGGTAGCATTGCACACCAATTCTCACAATGGGGCTTTTGATATGATATTAGAACACAAGTTATGTAGTACACAACATGTAATTTACAAGATGTAATGTACATGATGTAAAGGAACAAGATGTATTTTGAGATCATACAGCACCATATGAAATGTGAAAACAAAACTTTCATGTTTACTGTAAATACACAGACAGAACTGCTTAAGGAAACAGTTTCTATAAGATTTACTGGTAGACCATGTTTTTCCCAATTGTCTTTAAAGACAGGCAACTTTTGTGACTTCCTGTTTGCTTCCCTAAGCGAATAACGGAGTCTACCACAGCTGTAGATAAGAGGGGATGATAATTGAGGAATAATTTTCTTAATTTCTCATCAAAACCATATGTTGTGACCCCTCATCTGAACCATCTCGTCGAGATGGTTCAGATGAGGGGTTAACAACATAAGTTTTTATCCAGAATTAAAATTTATTCCTAATTATCACCAAATACTCCCTCTTATCTAGGGCTCTGGTCTACTCTTAAAGGTCTCATGGAAGTGTCACAACTTCTACATAAATTATGCTTTTTTCTCAAAATGACATAAAATTATGATCATTACTGATGATGGAACATATCACTTGACAACAAAACACTTTAAATGCAATATGTGACGAAAATGCATGAATTTTGAAAGTCTGTATTTTGATCACAGAAAATTCAACCTGACTGGGTTGTTTCCAATGCAACATATCTGTGACATAACTGTAATGTTCCTACATTTTGGGACACCTAAAATAATAAATTTTCCATTTTAAAACAATAAATTTTCCATTTGGAACAAATGGAAAATTAATTATTTTAGGTGTCCCATTACATGTACTTAAGCACATTACAGGTATAATAGCCTATAAAATGGAGCCTAGGATATCAACAGACAACAATAGCCTTAAAACAAACATTTTACTGTTTTGCACACATTCTCTGTTACCCACATCTGTAGTTTGTTTTCAGTAAAATAATTGAGCAAGATGCATTTGTTGTACTATTATAATGCTCTTAAAGTGGCACCATGTTGACCATAAGGCTATTCATATTTTGATTTCAAAAACTGCCTCTACAAAAAGAGCTATACTAATAAAACCACTAGATTTTCTAGATTTGAGTAAAGCCAAATACTTTGTCTTTTATCTTCTCATAAAAACCTTAACATCCAGAGAGAATCAAATAACACTCTCTGGGTGATAAAACCCTTCAAAAGGGGTCTACTTTTAAAGAAATAATTTGCAATCCCAGAATAGCCAATTCTTTCCTTTACAAGCTGAATCCATTATGTGGGAAGGCAAAAAGGACAATGGCAGAGTTGCTGCCCTTGGAAGTGTAATCATTCACCTTAATAATGGACCCAGAATAGCCAATTCTTTCCTTTACAAGCTGAATCCATTATGTGGGAAGGCAAAAAGGACAATGGCAGAGTTGCTGCCCTTGGAAGTGTAATCATTCACCTTAATAATGGACTTGTCTCACTTCAAAGGCAGAAGGGTTGTTTTTAAATATCTATGGCTGAAAATGGTACTAATCATTTTCAAGGCCAAAAAGCAGACGACAAAATTTATGTCTGCAAAATTTAAACAATGCCTTGCCCAAGATATTTAGTATTGAAAATTCAAAGACTAAAGGGCAAACAGTGTAGACCTAGGTCAGGATCTACACAGTTTGCAAATTCTGCTACTTTTGCATCTGGCCCTTAAGTGTTAATGGCAAACAAATTTTAATCCCAAATATTTGGCTATCAGAGTTCTGACTCAAGATCACCATTATGAGATATCTAATCAATTGTCCCCATCTTTCTTTGACATTATAGCAAAAAGGTTTTCAATATGCTTTGCTACATGGTCTGCTATTGACGGCTTTTCCCTAACATTTGCCCTAGTTGTGCTCTCATCACTGCTACTCTGTTGCCGTGATGGTCGCCGGGGAGGCTGGTTTTCTGACTCCTCACCAGAACCTTGTCTCTGATCACTTTCTTGACTGGTCCCTGGCTTTGGTGATTCATTCCTAACAGGTCGGGGGGAGCCAACCATTTCTTTAATGTCTGGTTCACTATCTTTTGCTGATTTTCTTGTAGTTTTACCAGTGGTTTTATTTGGACTGGTTTTTGCAGTTTTTCCACTTTTTTCAGTACCTGTTTGTGGATCTGTATTTTCAGACTTTTTGTCCACAGATTCAGTATCACTGGATGTGCTCTGTGAAGTTTTCCCAGCATCAGTATCACTTTTCTGGGACTCTGACGACATACGGCGTCTTTTAGAAGGTGTCTCTCCTATAATATACAAATAAGACATGAATTAACTGTGTGAAATAAACTAGACAACAGTATTATGCCAATGATGCTACTACAGGAAAAGTTCTGCTTGCAGATTAACAATTAACAGCAAGTTCCTTCAGGATGCCCCCCTCTTACACACACACACACTGGGAGGCCTATGAAATAGATGGACTGGCTGGTGCTTAGACCATTTATCTCAGGTCAGGTGAAAGTCCTATAAATTCGAAGGCAACATGTCAACACGACTGAATTATTGTTCAATGGGACATTAAACCACAACTCAACAACACTATCTTTTTCAGGAACTTACTTCCTAGAAATATAATATTTGCTTTCAACTATGTTCCACCTTTGAAGCTACAAATTTTGTTTTCCCCATACTTGAAGACGTAAGAGGGGTTTTGCAAATCAAAACACTTACATAAACCTTCAGCTTATGAAATTTTGGCCTTTGGTTCCAACGATACATGTCATTCAGATATAATTTGTGATATCTCTATAAAAACACACAATGTGTCCCCTCATTAGTTTATAACCATCTCGAGGTGGTGATTCTGATAAAAGCCACAACATAGGTTTCCCCATTCTTAAAGGTGTGACTTTGTACTGCTAACTTAACAGAACCTATAAAATGAGCTGTGACATGACAAAACCAACAAAATGGCATGTGCCCCCAGCGAAGACTCAGATCAGTCTGGGCATCTGTCTGATCAGAGCCTTTGCTGTCTCCATAGAGCTAGTTTAAACTACCCCTTAAGCGCACAGGGAAGAGTCTGATCAGACTGGGCAGCTTCCGAGGGTGATCTTAGTCTTCCCTGTGTGCAAAAGCCACTTCATTGATTTTGTCGTGTTGCATCTCAAATATAATATAAAAAGAAACTAACCAGCATCCTCAGACACATCTTCCTCCTGACTACACTGTGATGATAGCCGCCGTCTCTGTTTACCCTTGGCAGGTGTGGCAACCTGCTCCGCCCGCTGTTGTTGATGTTCTCTGCATACCTGTAGGATGTACTGCAGGCTGTCGTACAAAAGCTTATTCCACTGTTTGGGTTGTTGGACAGAAAATATCAGCAGCATGGCTCTGACATCCTGATGGAAACAATCATTTCATCAAATCATGTTCAAATTTTGTACATTTCCTCACGACACAAGTTTGAAATTTAACCATTTTGGATAAGTACTTTGGAATAGTGTTATCTTATTTGTGTTGATTTTCGCGTTCAGTCCTAACCACTGATCATGTACAAATTTTGCACAGCCTCGCTGCTTCACATGTAATTAATAAACACTTGCATATCACAAAAAATTTGCCAAATGCAGTGGCATAGAGCAAAACAATGTCAGATCTTTGCTACAAACAGCTGCCCCAAGTACCTCAGTGAAGCTGTTCTTTTAAAACAGAGAATCAAATTATTTGAGAACGAATTATAGATCTGAGAAAATCAAACTTTTCTGCTGTATGATTTTCAGGTAGCATCTCACTTATAATTTTGTACTGCATGCCATGTTCCTCTCGAATTATAAGTGAGATGACACAATAGATCTGTTACCAAAGCAACTATGGAATTACCAATTGTTGTGCTCTGTACCTTGGCAGAATGACATACCGATGACATCACTTAGGCATCAATATGAATTCGTAGTTACTATGGTAACAAATATAGAATGTCATTTGTATTAGAGAAGTTACTATGGTAACAAATATAGGATGTCATTCATATCAGAGCATGGCATACAATGAATGCCATGTTCCTACAATTTTTCAATGATGTTACAAACTGGAAGTCTTTCAAAAGAAACTTCAGATTTTCTCAAACAACAAACTATTCTCAAATCTTTTAAGTCTGTGTTTCTAATGATGGGTAACAGGGTATGATTACATGGCTATCTCAAGAATAATCTTCAAAAGCCAGCATTATGAAGAGTGCTATAATACTAAGAGCTCCAGATAAGAGGGGGTATTGAGGCTAATATTAAAAGATAATTCTTCTCATTTCTCAATGAAAACATATAATGACAGTTTTAATGAGGGGTCACAACAAATGTTTTAATAGAGAAATATGGAAAATTACCCCGAAATTATCCCTGTTACCCCTGCTTATCTGGAGCACCATGTATCATCAGATAACCTACTCAAGGTCTGTTCCCTTCATCCAATACACGTTAATCGACACACTCTAATGAAGTCAACTCAGACCTACCCCATTTATCCTGTGTAGTATGGTCATTAGTTCTCTCTCTGACTTCATGTTCTCTAAGGCTGACTTCTCTGCAGTAATGGAAGCTACTAGAGAGTCTATGAGTGGTCTTCCTTCACTTAACACCTGCTGGTAAACCTGTAAAATTGTAAATTCATTTCATCTTTCCATGAAATAAAACAGTCGAGCAAAACTGAAAGCAACTTATACATGTTTAACTGACAATACCTACTTTGCAATTCTGCTTTCATTCCTCTTATTTTGCAATTTTGAATTCATTTTTTGGCAATTTTGCTTTCATTCCTCCGATTTTGCAGTTTAGCTTTCATTCCTCCTATTTTGCAGTTTTGCTTTCATTCCTCCTATTTTGCAATTTTGCTTTCATTCCTCCTATTTTGCAATTTTGCTTTCATTTTGCTTTCATTGCTCCAACCAAATCTTACATTTGCCTATTCTCAATTTTCGTCAAATATCAGACACAGTTTCTTATGTACCACACAGTTTTTCGCAGTTTTAACTGGTTCTTGAAAACCTTATCCAGCCCTAGGACTAGATAAAATAAGTTAAATATCACATGTAGTCAATGCATTGGTCACATATCTGCATCATTAAGATATTGGTTGTATAGATGATGAGGTCATGAAGATGGCAAAAGTGAGGTCAGTTTATGGTATTTTGGACATAAACTTAAAGAACTGAACTTCAGTTGTTGATGGCATCAGCTTTTTCCAAAATTAAAAGAAACCCCTTCAAATGATAAATTTATGCACTTTAGCAAGTTCTACATTTAAAATCAAACGTTATAAATCAAAAAGGAATGCAAGAAAAAGAATCTATGATGGGTGTGAGGTGCGAGGTACAAAATCACAGCTTGCACAGTGATGCCATACAGTTACATTCAGGACAGAATTTTCTATCTGCACCCCACTGCCAGGAAAGATGCTTATAATCTTACCTTGGGAAAGAAATTACAGAAGAACTGGTATATATTCTGATTATTCAATGACATCCGTTCATCCAACAGCACTGCGTCAACATACATCATGAAGTAACTACTTTTACAAAGGGTTTTGATCAAGTTCTTGTCTAGCTCTGATTGGTATATCTCATACCATAACTTGGAGAAGTATGGTGAATGGAGGGGTACTCCTTCAAATGCTACCATGGCACCTGGTGAAAGATACAATCATATATTAGCTGTGACATGAAAAAAAAGAACAAAGTGGCATGTGCACCCAGCGAAGACTCAGATCAGCCTGGGCATCAAACTGGTCTCATCAGGGTCTTCACTGTGCATTTACAGGGTAGCTAAGAGTCTAAGCTAGCTCCATGTGGCCAGCAAAGACTCTGACCAGACTGGGCGGAAGCAAAGGTTGATCTGAGTCTTCGCTGGGTGCACATGCCACTTTGTTGGTTATGTCATGTCGCAGCTCATATAATTGCCAAACATGCTGGAGAACAAAGTGGTATTTCCTCCTTTGCGACATTATAGTGCTTCAAGGTTCATCAGATCTGTATAGTCAAAACTATTTTCAAAGTATTCTTAAAGGCTGTCTGGTCACTAGCACTATCTTCTCTTATAAACAGCAGGTTCAAACGAATAGCTGAAGGAGAAACAGGTGCAAATCTAGACAGGGAGATAAAAATGTACAGCAAACCCTCTAACATGTACTACAAAAAATATTACTGTTGTTAAAGTTTTTCTGTGACACTATAAATTTACAGCAATAAGGTACTTTGGTGCATCAAACTGACACAATAAAGAATTTTGCTGTGGTACTGAATGTTATTACTATAATAGTCATCCTGACCAATGACTACCTAGTATCATTACGGGTGACTAAAGAGATCTGGCCCCGAGGTGATAAAACTTTTTTCATGCTCAACTCAGCTGAGCATGAAATTTTACCTGCTAATAAACAGCATTTTACTGATATGTACAGTTGTTTTCTTGCTCAGTTTAGCTGAGTATGAAATTTTCTCTGCTTATAAATATGAAAATGCCAACATTAGTTGGCATTTTTATTTATCAGCAGAGAAAATTTCATGCTCAGCTGAGTTGAGCATGAAAAAAGTTTTATAACCTCATGGCCAGGTGCAGGCACAGGTGAAATCTGGTGGTCAACAATAATAATAAGGGATGTCCCAACTACTCTAAAACAGACTTACTGAGATTAATAATGGCTTCTGAGAGGATCTGTTGATTGACAGCTACACGACACATCAGATCCATCATAGAGTGGTAGGGGATAAAGAACTCCTGTAGGGCCATATCATAGGCATCATCTACTCCCTGAAATACACATAAACAGTTGTACTACCTGAAATACACATAAACATTGTAATTTAACATTCTAAGTCAACAATACTCAGTCAAGACCCTGCCTCTCAATTTGTGGGACTTTAACTATACTTGAGGTGAATTACATACAAGTCCTGCCAAAGCTCTGCTGCTGAGGCCCTAGGCAGCTTATCTATTTTGCTGGCTCCAGGCCAATGCCATGAATAATAGGTGTCTTAGCGCCTGTGCAAACAGCCAAAACCCAAATCAATCTGCACATTTGTGCAAACTAATCTGTATCATTGCTTTCTGCCAGAAAAATTCCTGAGGATCTGGGGCTGTATTTATAAAACAACTTCAGTCGTTGCTATGCTGTTGCTAAGGCGAAATTTCTATGAAGGAGATTCCTTACAATTATGAAATTTGCTCTGGAGGAACAGTCTGAAACAGACTGTTCCTCCAGAGCAAATTTCATAGTTGTAGGGAATCTCCTTCATAAAAATTCAGCCTTAGCAACAATATAGCAACCACTTAAGTTGTTTTATAAATACGGCCCCTGTAAATTGTGGATATGATCAGGAGTGACTCTGATTAGACTGCATGGATAGGCAGGAAGAGGCTAGTCTTTGCATATGCCGCAAGCCATCTTTTCACATGTCATGGTTCAAACGAATCATTACTTACAAGGCAAAATAATATCTTGACACAGAGCTCTAGATAAGAGGGAGTATTTTATGATAATTAAGGATAATTTTTTTTTTATTTCTCATCAAAATCATACGTTGTGACCCCTCATCTGAACCGTCTCGTCGAGACGGTTCAGATGAGGGGTCAGAACGTATTTTTTTTTGTAGGATTAACAAAAATTATCCCTAATTATCACCAAATACTCTCTCTTATCTAGAGCTCTGTTGACCTACTAACCAAGGAATCATCCTAGAAACACAATTCTCAATTGCACTGTATTTTGAAACAGCGATACTGTGTAACTGATAATTGACCGAGAACATGTTGAACTTATCTTCTGAGAATATTTTAACTGCAATTTGCCTGCAAAAAATTTCAAAAATATGTTTGTTACCAAACTGTCTCGTGTCTGCAAGTAATATTGCCTGAAAAATCTCACAAATTTTTCTGTTGCTGCTTGCATGAAACTGAGTACATAGCAAGAGACAGCTGGAAATTTAAAGACAGGACTTCTCTGCCGGGGGGTCTGGTTCCCAGCACATAACAATGTTACCTGTATAGGTAAAGGTGTGAAAATTTAGTCAACCAATCAGTGGACCAGAATTAACAGTTGTGCTGATTTTTTTTGGCTGATTGGAGGTGTTGACACTATGGGATCAAGAGACAGAATGACACTGTTCAGTTCAGTTCAATTCTCTTATCGACGTTACCCAGGTGGCTCAACGGTACGTAACCATAGTTGCACACACTTGGCGCCGTGTGTCCGTCCAAGAATGACACTGTAGAAGTTAATCATCCTTATATAGTCCCATCTCTGTCCATAAGTACGAACCATGTCAAAACAGTCTGAATCTGATCAAAGGTTGAAAAAAATTCTCCTACTGTTCTTACCTTTGAAGCCTCTATCTGGTTGGAGTGTAGCAGCATGTTGAACTGTGGACGTGGTGGACGGATATTGGATTTAGAACCAAGAGGTTTCTGACCTCTCCTCGGAAAATATGGACCCACTGCTACTGAAAATAATAAATGATATTCACAAAAATAAATGAAATGCATGCTTAAAATGGTGTCCATTTCTTACTATTTATGCAGAAAATTACAAATTCAAAACCAAACTTTTTTCATATATTTCTTGTTGAAATGTTAAGAGACATATATAACTTACATGGCAAGTTGGTATCCTGGAAGGTGATATGAGCCTGTGTGAGGATGGGAACCATCACACTGATACAATCACTCTGGTAGATCAGAATCATTTCCTTCAACACATCTACAAAATAGAAATAGCAATGCAAATGTAACTAGAGCATGTGAGCAGGGGCTCACGTATACCCCCGGCCAGCGCCACCGCAAAATAAAACCAGAGGACCATTGGTCCTGTAGCTCACCTGAGTCCATTCATCCTCAGCACTCAAGGGTAGGTAACTCTATAAAGTAAATTGTACAATGTGGCCTAATTTCAACTTTGACTGAGTTGTTAGTCTATGGAAACTTTAAAATGCCATAGCAATGAAACCACGTGGGCAACAATAATAGAAAACATTATTTATGTAGTGGCTAATGTCATGAACATGTATGCAAAGAATCAGCTTCATCCCAATATACAGTTTTTCAGGAAAGATTTTTGAATATTTTTTCCAAAAAAATTTCCTTTATGTTGCCATCATGGCAACTAATCAAATTCGTTGATTTAGACAAAATTAATATGAATATGAATCATAGAGGACTACTCAAGAAACATTTCTGTAGGAAAAAAATCCAAATAACTGCAGTGAGATAGCAAAAATTGCAGATTTCCATTTTTCCCATTATAGGTCAATGGAAACTATAAGTTGCCATAGCAACCTAACTGCTGAAGCAATTGCCATGAAAAACAGCAATTCTATAGAGGCTAGTACTGAGATCGTTTCTGTAAAGTTTGAGCTTTACCGGCCACAGTTTCTGCAAAAATGATATTTTAAAATTTTTCTATTTTTAACCATTCGGTTGCAATGACAATCAGCCAAATAGCTCAATTTGCATAAATTTGATATGGCTACTCAATGAACATTTCTATAAAAGTTTTGTCAAAATATCTGCAGTGACATAGCAATAAATGCAAATTTTCCATTTTCCCATTATAAGTCAATGGCAACTTTAAGTTGCCATAGCAACCAAACAGCTGGGGCAATTGCCAAGAAAAACTGTATTTTTATATAGGCTAGTACTAAAATTGTTTCTAAAAAGTTTGAGCTTTACTGGCCACATAGTTTCTGCAAAAATGATATTTTAAAATTTTTCTATTTTTAACCATTCGGTTGCAATGACAATCAGCCAAATAGCTCAATTTGCATAAATTTGATATGGCTGGTTGGGGACTACTCAAGGAACATTTGTATAAAAATTTTGTCAAAATATCCACAATCACATAGCAATAAATGCAAATTTTCCATTTTCCCATTATAAGTCAATGGCAACTTTAAGTTGCCATAGCAACCAAACTGCTGGGGCAATTGCCAAGAAAAACAGTAATTTAATAGAGGGTAGTACCAAGATCCTTTCTGTGAACTTTGAGCTTTATTGGTTGCATAGTTTCTGAGGAGATGATTTTTGAACATTTTTTCTATTTTTAACCATTCGGTTGCAATGGCAATCAGCCAAATAGCTCAATTTGCATAAATTTGATATGGCTGGTTGGGGACTACTCAAGGAACATTTGTATAAAAATTTTGTCAAAATATCCACAATCACATAGCAATAAATGCAAATTTTCCATTTTCCCATTATAAGTCAATGGCAACTTTAAGTTGCCATAGCAACCAAACTGCTGGGGCAATTGCCAAGAAAAACAGTAATTTAATAGAGGGTAGTACCAAGATCCTTTTTGTGAAGTTTGAGCTTTATTGGTTGCATAGTTTCTGAGGAGATGATTTTTGAACATTTTTTCTATTTTTAACCATTCGGTTGCAATGGCAATCAGCCAAATAGCTCAATTTGCATAAATTTGATATGGCTGGTTTGGGACTACTCAAGGAACATTTCTATGAAAGTTTTGTCAAAATTTTCTGCAGTGACGTAGCAATAAATGCAAATTTTCCATTTTCCCATTATAAGTCAATGGCAACTTTAAGTTGCCATAGCAACCAAACTGCTGGAGCAATTGCCAAGAAAAACAGTATTTTTATAGAGGGTAGTACCAAGATCCTTTCAGTGAAGTTTAAGCTTTATTGGTTGCATAGTTTCTGAGGAGATGATTTTTGAACATTTTTTCTATTTTTAACCATTCGGTTGCAATGGCAATCAGCCAAATAGCTCAATTTGCATAAATTTGATATGGCTGGTTGGGGACTACTCAAGGAACATTTGTATAAAAATTTTGTCAAAATATCCACAATCACATAGCAATAAATGCAAATTTTCCATTTTCCCATTATAAGTCAATGGCAACTTTAAGTTGCCATAGCAACCAAACTGCTGGAGCAATTGCCAAGAAAAACAGTATTTTTATAGAGGGTAGTACCAAGATCCTTTCAGTGAAGTTTAAGCTTTATTGGTTGCATAGTTTCTGAGGAGATGATTTTTGAATATTTTTTCTATTTTTAACCATTCGGTTGCCATGGCAACCAGCCAAATTGTGCAATTAACATAAATTTCATGTGGCTGATAAAGAACTACTCAAGGAACATTTCTGTAAAAGATTTATCAAATTATCTGCAGAAAAATAGCAATAAATGCAAATTTTCAATTTTTCCCATACAAGTCAATGGAAACTTTAAGTTGCCATAGCAACCAAAGTTCTGAAGCGATTTGGATAAAAAACAGTATTATTGGTTCCCCCTGCCTATAGATGCTATATATGAAATTTGGTAACAATGGGTCTTGTAGTTTCAGAGGAGATGTCGTTTGAAAATGTTGACAGACGGACGGACGGACGACGGATGCCTGCCTATACTATAAGCTCACCTGTGAGCCTTCGGCTCAGGTGAGCTAAACACATTTCATACAAGCAAATGTTAACTAACAGACTGACAGACAGATGGACAATCTATTACAAATCCAGTGAAAAGCCTATAAACAAATACCAAAAGGTTCCATTAAAATAAATGCAAATTATGTTACTAAAATTTAAACGTAAGTTTACATAAACTTCTATGTCTGCGACCTTGACCTAAAGTCAGCAGCAGCATCCAAATGATGTCAACTGATCAGTTTAAAGCTAGATGTAAACCTAATAACATAGCAATCTGAACATTTTTTTACATAAATTTTCCCATTTATTACATTGGAGTGAGAGATGAGAAAAAGAAAAAAGAACAAGCAAATTCGACGAATTTATGTCCCCCGCCTTGGAAACTAGGTCTCCAATGTATATACACTAAGCGTTTGAGCTGGAAAAGTGGCAAAGTTAAAAATGTGAAAAAAGTGATAAAAAAAATAATATGAGGATTATATCCAAACCACATGCATATCTTCAGACCATGATCAAAACACCTGTGAAGTTTCAAAGGAATGGGCATAAAACTGTAGGAGGAGTTGAACACACAAGGTACCCATTACTTTTTCACTTTGACAGTAAAAATGTATGAAAAATGGCTAAGTTCAATTTACGAAACAAGTAGCCCAAAGGGCAACAATTGCTCACCTGAGAGACATTGTAAACCTATAGGGATATTTAAGATGCTCAAGGGCAGCTAAATCCACAGTCAGTGGTCCAATCAGGCTGAAAATTAAACTCATCCAAAACATTATGTATGCCCTCATTTAATATATGCAAGTTTAAAAAGTATCCGATCAAGAGCACAATAGACAGAGCTGTCAAGGGCAGCTAACTTCGTAGTGGTTGGCCTGAGCTGGCCAAAATTTGAAGTTGTTTTAGATATTATGCATTTCCTCATTACCTGCAAGTTTGAAAAGGATCGGATCAGTAGAAACCAAGAAAAAGTGGCGACATTGATTTTTTGGATGCTCAGGGCAGGTACTCCTTAGTCAGTGGTGGGATCTAGCCGAAATGCTAACTAATCCAAGTTTTTATGCATATCCTCTTTACCTGCAAGTATGAAGAGGATCCGATGAAAAATGAAAATGTGATGACGTTGTTTTCTCCATTATAAGACTATGGGATTTTTTTTCAAACGCTCAAGGGCAGCTAACTCCGTAGTCTGTGCTCGAATCCTGCCATCCAAGCTCTTATGTATGTCATCATTACCTGCAAGTATGATAAGGATCTAATCAAAAACCTTGATTGCAGCACCCTGAAAGTCAAACCTACTCGAGATATTGTCATGCCCTACATTTGTGTGAATTTATTTTAAAATCTGTTGAGAAATGTAGGTGCTAGAGCGATGACAAAGTTTTTCTTAAAATAGCCACAGTGACCTTGACCTTGGGCACAGCATCCTGAAAGTCGAACTTGCTTGAGATATTGTCATACCCTACATTTGTGTCAAGTTATTTCAAATCCATGGAGAAATGAAGGTGCTAGGGCGATGACAAAGTTTTTCTAAAAATAGCCACAGTGACCTTGACCTTGGGCACAGCACCCTGAAAGTCGTACTTGCTCAAGATAATGTCATGCCCTACATCTGTGTGAATCTATTTTAAAATCCATTGAGAAATGTAGGTGCTAGAGCGCTGACAAAGTTTTTCTAAAAATAGCCACAGTGACCTTGACCTTGGGCGCAGCACCCTGGAAGTAAAAATTGTTTAAGATATTGTCATGCCCTACATTTGTGTGAAGTTGATTTAAAATCCGTTGAGAAATGTAGGCGCTAGAGCGATGACCAAGTTTTTCTAAAAATAGCCACAGTGACCTTGACCTTGGGTGCAGCACCCTGAAAGTCAAACTTGCTCGAGATATTGTCAGGCCCTACATTTGTGTGCAGTTATTTTAAAATCTGCTGAGAAATGTAGGTGCTAGAGCGCTGACAAAGTTTTTCTAAAAATAGCCACAGTGACCTTGACCTTGGGCGCAGCATCCTGAAAGTCAAACTTGCTCGAGATATTGTCATGCCCTACATTTGTGTGAAGTTATTTTAAAATCTGTTGAGAAATGTAGGCAATAGAGCGATGACAAAGTTTTTCTAAAAATATGTGATGACGTTGTTTTCTCCATTATAACACTATGGGATTTTTTTCAAACGCTCAAGGGCAGCTAACGCCGTAGCCTGTGCTCGAATCCGGCCAAATTTCAAACTCATCCAAGCTCTTATGTATGTCATCATTACCTGCAAGTATGATAAGGATCTAAGCAAAAACAGTTGAGAAAACGTGATGACGCCATTTTCCCCATTATAACCCTATGGGATTTTTTTCAAACGCTCAAGGGCAGCTAACTCCGTAGTCTGTGCTCGAATCCGGCCAAATTTCGAACTCATCCAAGCTCTTGTGTATGTCATCATTACCTGCAAGTATGATAAAGATCTAATCAAAAACAGTCGAGAAAACGTGATGACGCCATTTTCCCCATTATAACCCTATGGGGGCTATCTGTTGCCATGGAAACCAGAGTTCTGAGCTGATCGGCACCAAAACCTAATGCAGCCTTTCCCCCACCCAAATGATGCTTCAGATAAAATTTGATTGCGATCGGCCCACTGGTCTCTGAGATATTTATGTTTGAAAGTGTTGACGCACGCATGCACGCACGCACTAACGGACGACGGCTCGACTCCCATCCTATAAGCTCACCTCTGAGCCTTCGGCTCAGGTGAGCTAAAAAGTACTAAAAAATAATGTGAGGATTATATCCAAACCACATGCATATCTTCAGACCATGACCAAAATACCTGTGAAGTTTCAAAGGACTCGGCATAAAACTGTAGGAGGAGTTGCACACACAAGGTACCCACTATCTAGTCACTATGATACTGAAAACGCCTAAAAAATGACTAAGTTCAACTTGTGGAAAAAGTGACAAATAATAATGTGAGGATTATATCCAAACCACATGCATATCTTCAGACCATGATCAAAACACCTGTGAAGTTTCAAAGGCATGGGCATAAAACTGTAGGAGGAGTTGCGCACACAAGGTACCCACTATCTAGTCACTTTGATAGTAAAAAAGCCTAAAAAATGACTAAGTTCAACTTGTGGAAAAAGTGACAAAAAATAATCTCAGGATTACATCCAAACCACATGCATATCTTCAGACCATGACAAAAACATCTGTAAAGTTTCGAAAGAATCGGCATAAAACTGTAGGAGGAGTTGCGCACACAAGGTACCTACTACTTTAGGGGGACGGAAAGACGGAAGGACGGATGGACGGAAGGACGGATGGACGGACGGAAGGACGGAAAGCCGAAAACTATGTCCCTCCGCTTTTCTTCGAAAAGGCGGGGGACAAAAAGAAGGCCAAAAGAAATCTTAGCATCTTGATTTTCTTTCCACCAATATGTATGGCCATTCTCAAGATGTATACAAAATTTGAAGACTGTGGATTCATGAGAACAGAGAAATCTGTGACAAAAAATTAGAGAGCAAGAAAAAAAGGACAAAGGGAATGAAAAGCAGGAGGAGGCTGATTCTCTCTTACACAGTACAACTTGTCATACACAACGTTTAAACCAAATTTCAAAATCCAAGCTAAAGTGGTTCCTAAGAAATCTTTGACAGAAATTTTTTTGGAGAGAAAGAAAAAATGGACAAACAATGAGAATGATAAGCAGGAAGAGGCTGATTTTATCTTACATGATACAGCTATTCACACCCAACATTTGTACCGAATTTCAAATTCCTAGCTTAGTAGTGCCTGAGAAATCTGTGACAAAAAATTTATTGGAGAGAAAGAAAAAATGGACAAACAAAGGGACTGATAAGCAGGAGGCTGATTCTCTCTTACACGGTACAACTAGTCATACCCAACGTTGTACCAAATTTCAAAGTCCTAGCTATAGTGGTTTCTGAGAAATTTGTGACAAAAAATTTATTGGAGAGAAAGAAAAAATGGACAAACAAAGGGACTGATAAGCAGGAGAAGGCTGATTCTCTCTTACACCGTACAACTTGTCATACCCAAGGTTTGTACCAAATTTCAAAGTCCTAGCTGTAGTGGTTCCTGAGAAATCTGTGATAAAACTTTAATTGGAGAGAAAGAAAAAATGGACAAACAAAGGGACTGATAAGAAGGAGAAGGCTGATGCTCTCTTACACAGTACAACTCGTCATACCCAAGGTTAGTACCAAAGGGGGGGGGGGGGGGGGGGGGTATCAATAAGGTGGGTTTTCTGCATCCTACCAATGTTTTATTTTTTTGACTGATGGTATACTCCAGTGTGTCTTGTTTATTGAACCATATCTGACTTTGGTCGGAAAGCCCTAGTTACTGAGCTATGGGTCCACATGAGTGGGTGGGGTAATTCAACATGGTTTTAGCTGGTCTTGTAAAAATGGTCTCATTTGGTAGAAGAGTATAACAGACAGACAGTGTTTGATAAAATGATTAACAAAACATCTAAAATGTATTTCCACATCATTTTATTTGGTTTAATTTGAACATAAATTGTCAAAACAGACTTCCTTTGGCATTCAGCATTTTTTTATATTTTTGTCCTCTTTTCAATATTTCTTGACATCATTGCTAAATAAACTGACCAGTAATCATCAAACTCATGTCTAGGAAGCACCTTGACCAGTACCATTGGATGATATGACCAGAATTTCACAATGACCTAGTTTTCATGGTTGACTGAACACATAAACTTGCTTAGAAGATGGATATATTCAATTTTATGACTTGGAAATAAGAAACTTTGGTCAAATTAATATCTTAACTACGATATTATGCCCCACATCCCCGCCACTAAAGATGAGAGAATACATACTGGCTTCAGGTCACATGATCAACATGGCCCCAAGGGCCTTGAGACTTGGTAAGTAGCATCAGGTACTCGAGTTCTTCCAAGATTGTTCAAATGATGACCTTGGATTGACCTTGACCTTTTATTACGGCAAGGTCAAATATTGGAAAACGCTAGAACATAAGATTTCATGGGAAGTTTTGAAAATTTTGGCTTAAAAATTGGTATATACAGTTTACTTAATGACATGGCCACAATGCCCATATATGGTGAAAACCTTTTAAAATCTTCTTGTTTAGAACCCGTTGAGCAATGGCCTTGAGACTTTGTAAGTAGCATCAAGTACTCAAGTTCTTCCAAGATTGTTCAAATGATGACCCTGAATTGACCTTGACCTTTTTTACGGCAAGGTCAAATATTGTAAAATGCTAGAACATAAGATTTCATGAGAAGTTTTGAAGATTTTGGCTAAAAATTTGGTATATACAGTTGTCTTAATGAGGTCAAAAGAGTTACAAGTACAAAAGGTGAAGGTCATTCTTTGACCTTTGACCCATGTCTCTCATATTTTGACATTTTCAGACATTTCCTCGAAAGCCAAAGGGCAAATAATTATTGTAAACACATTTCACATAGAGCCTCCAGGGGTTGATTGAACAAAAATTTGTTCAACCGGCGGTCCAGGTCACATGACCAATGTGGCCGCAATACCCATTTATGGTTTAAACCTTTAATATTTTTCTTCTCCAGAACCAAAACACCTATGACCTTGAAACTTCATAAGTAGGATGGAGTACTAGAGTACTACCAAGACTGTTCACATGATGACCTTGGGTTTACCTTGACCTTTTTTGCTATTCTATTCTATTCTATTCTATCCCATAACCTTACTAGGTCGTTGGGGCACCACAGCTGACTTCAAAACAATCCCTTTCCACCTTGTCCTGTCTTCAGCTGCCCTAGTTGAGCTGGCAAAATCCATTCCAGTCCACTCCTTTATATTGTCTTCCCACCTCTTCTTCTGTCTACCTCTTCTTCTTTTTCCTTTCACTGTGCCCTGAAGAATTGTCTTTGCTAAACCAGAAGACCTTGAGACGTGGCCAAACCACCTTAGTTTCCGTTTCTTGACCAGGGTCAGGAGTTCATCATATTCTCCAATGGCTGCTTGGATCTTCCTGCGAACCTCCTCATTGGTTATATGGTCCTTGTACGAAATGTTCAGTAACCTTCGGTAGCATCTCATCTCAAAGGCCTGCGTTCTTTTCTCTAACTCTGCTGTCAAGGTCCATGATTCACAGGCATACAGAAATATGGAAATGACAAGGGAGCGCATAAGTGTCACCTTTGATCCAAGAGATATGTTGTTATCTCTCCAAATTGGTTTCAGCTTGGCAAGAGCTGAAGTGGCTTGTGCTATCCTTGAGAGAACCTCCTGTTTTGAGCCATCATCTGAGACAACTGCTCCAAGGTATTTGAAGCTGCTTACAGTACCCAGCTTCTGCCCCTTTACCTTGATCTCCCTCTGGATGCCATCTGCGCTGTTTGTCATCAGTTTGGTCTTCTCAGCACTGATCTCCATCTTATACCTTGTGCAGGTCTGGTCGAGACTTTCAACTAGAGCTTCTAGTTCCTGCTCTTCCTCAGCAAGAGCGTCTATGTCATCGGCAAACCGCAGGTTGGTAATATTTCTGCCGCCTATGCTAACCTTTCCGTCATGTTCTTCCAGAGCATCGGACATGATCCGTTCGAGAAAAATGTTGAAGAGGGTGGGTGACAGAAGACATCCTTGTCTTACTCCAACTGTTGTTCTGAACCATTCTCCTGTGCTGCCATTTATCAGGACTGCACTTGTAGCCTTGTCGTATAGCTGCTCAATGGTGCGAACTAGGTTTGCATTGATATTGTACTTCCTCATGGTGGCCCATAAGGCTGCATGCCATACCCTGTCAAAGGCTTTTTTGAAATCAATGAAGACATGGTACAGATTCTGCTGATGTTGGAGATACTTTTCACACAGGATTCTAAGGTTGAAGATCTGTTCTGTGGTGCTCCTTCCTGCTCGGAACCCAGCCTGTTCCTCAGCGATTATCTCTTCGGCTTGTGGCTTAAGCCTGTTCAAGATAACTTTCAGCATGACTTTGCTTGAATGACTGATGAGGCTGATGGTTCTGTAGTTCTGGCAGAGCTGTAGGTTGCCCTTTTTAGGGAGAGTAATAATCAGCGACTGAGTCCATGGAGTAGGCCATTCTCCTGTTCTCCAGATCCTGTTACAGATATCTGTTAAAACATCAATCATGGTCTCCCCTCCAGCTTGAACAAGTTCTGCTGGTATATTATCAACTCCGGCAGATTTTCCCTTCTTCAGTGCTGCTACTGCAATCTCAACTTCCTCACGAAGGATCTGTTGTTGATCTTCATCTGGGGGCTGACTGCAGTCCAGAACCGTATTGTCACCATCAGTCTCATGGTTGTATAATTCTGAGCAATATTCTGTCCATCTGCTGAGAATCTCTTGTTCTTCTGTAAGGCATTTCCCAGACTTGTCCTGGATAGTTGTGGATCTACCCTGTTTCTCTGAAGTTAGATCCTTCACCAGCTGGTATGCTTTCTTGCTGTTGTTTTTGTTCAGGCAAGTTTCGATCTCCTCGCACTGACTAGCTATCCAGTCCTCCTTCGCTTTCTTCACTGCCTTCTGAATCCTCTTGTTTGCTTCCCTGTATTCTTCTGCTCCTCCTGCTTCATACCTCTTCTTCTTCAAATTTCTCCTCTCATCACAGAGGTCGAGAACATCTCTAGTGACCCATGGCTTTTTCCTGCGACGTTCCTTCCCAAGTATCTCACTGGCTGCATCAGTCACTACTGTATTGTAGGTGGTAATCATGGTATCTATGTCCATGTCATCATCCCTCAGACCAATGAGTGGTGCAAATTTTCCACCTATTGTTGCTTGAAAAGTGCATGCCACCTCTGGGTCCCTTAGCTTCTCAAGATCAAACTTCAGTCTTGGCTGGGTTGGCTTTCTAGCCTTCTTCAGACGAACTTGGAAGGTCATCATGACCAGGTCATGGTCACTTCCTATGTCTGCTCCAGGAAAACTCCTTGTCCTATGGATGTTGACTCCTGATCGGAAGCGCTTCCTCACCAAGATGTAATCAATCTGATTGTGGTGTTTCCCATCTGGGCTGTGCCATGTCCATCTCCTTGATGGTTTGTGAGGGCCAAGGGTGTTTGTCAGTATTAGGCTGTTACAGGTTGCAAACTCTAGAAGTCTGAGACCTCTCTCATTTGTCTCGTCATTGCAGTAGGGTCCACAAACGTTTTCCCAGTCTGCCTGTGCATCCTTTCCAACCTTAGCATTCCAATCCCCTTGTACAACCAGAATGTCCTTCTTGGGTGTTTGGTCTATGATTTCCTGGAGTTGCTGGTAGAAGTGTTCTACCTCATTGTCGTCATGTCCAGATGTTGGTGCATAAATCTGTATGATGGTGATGTTGAAAGGAGCTGCTCTCAGGCGAATTGAAATCAGTCTGCTGGAGACTGGTCGGCATCCCAAGACAGCACTCACCATGTCCTTATGCACAAGAAAACCAACCCCATACTCATGTTTGTCCTCTTCTCCACTGAAATAAACCTTGTGTCTGTCATCTGTTGACATCTCACCAAAGTTTTTCCAGCGCATCTCACAGAGCCCCAGTATGTTCCAGTGATACCTGTCCATTGCATGAGTCAGCTCTTCAAGCTTCCCAGCTGGCCTCAGAGTCCTTACATTCCAGGTGCCAATTGAGATGTTCTCCCTACCTCTGATTTTCTTGATCTGTGTTACACCAGTTGCATACTTGTCACCTACGTCCCGGTGTCCAACAGTAGGCGCGGTCATTGTTAACCCGGGCTGCGACCGATCCGGTATTAAGGTATTATCTAGGTTGTCAACCATGGTGTTTCAAGGGCAGGATTCAGCCTGACGGAGCCCATCCCTCTCCAGGCTATATATGTTGACCACAGCCGAAATCCATGATTATTGTATGGCTCGCCTTGGTCAAGAACACATGGCCGTTGACTCAAAGAGTTCTTCCGCCCTGGCCGTTGACTTCTTCTAGGAAGACTTCCGCCCACTGATGCTGTGTTAACACCACCCCTTGTTGACCCATAGGGCTGGGAGACTCATGGAGGCGGGAGCGTCTTATTTCCTCCCATCAAGTCACTGACTTGTCCACTGCCTATAATATAGACAACCAGATTCAAAGAGTCAAAGTGATCGGGTCTGTCCCTACCTATCAGTGACCCCCTTAATCTAGCTGTTTCACCAAGCTGAGCAGGGCTCGCTCGGGTCTGGCTGCTAACACTTGATTTAGATTAGAGTTCCACTCTGGCCGTTGACTTCTTCTAGGAAGACTTCCGCCCAATGGTGCTGTGTTCACAGGTTTTGTTCATAGGTTTTGTCTAGAGACCTAGCAATGAACTCCCAGGTGGACTGCCTGCCAAGGCTAAGAGCTCCACCTACCCCTTCTAGTTTTATTTTGGAGACTAGTAACTCTTAGACAGGACACCTTCCCAGGTTGATGAGCCCCATCTGCCCACATGCAACAGGTAGTACTGGTTTACATGGTACCAGTAGCAGGTTATGCCTGACCTAAACCATAAGACTCGACAAAAGTTTACGCCGCCGAAACCACTGTAAAAGTAGAACCTATGTTAGCTTCTGCTAGCTGCAGGTAAGGTGACTGGATACACTATCACGTTTCTAAGGAAAACAACTTTTGGGGTTAAGTAAGGAAAGTCCCCACCCAAAAGTGGTCAACTCTAATAAGCAAGAAGACCGGTCAAATATGGGAAAATGCTAGAACATATAATTTCATGGTTCTTAAGAAGATTTTTAAAGGTTTTCACCATATATGGGCATTGTGGCCATGTTGAGGCCATGTCATTAAGTCAACTGTATAAACCAATTTTTAAGCCAAAATCTTCAAAACTTCCAATGAAATCTTATGTTCTAGCCTTTTCCAATATTTGACCTTGCCGTAAAAAAGGTCAAGGTCAATCCAAGGTCATCATTTGAACAATCTTGGAAGAACTTGTGTACCTGATGCTACTAACTAAGTCTCAAGGCCATTGGTCAACTGTTTTTTTTAAGAAGAAGATTTTTAAAGGTTTTTACCATATTTGGGCATTGTGGCCATGTTGATCATGTGACCTGAAGCCAGTATGTATTGTCTCACCTTTGGTGGGAGAGGGGTAGGGCATAATATAGCAGTTAAGATATTAATTTGACCAAAGTTTCGTCATTCTAGGTCATAAAATTGAATATAACCATCTTCTAAGCAAGTTTATGTGTTCAGTCAACCATAAAAACTAGGTCATTGTGAAATTCTGGTCACATCATCTAATGGTACTGGTCAAGATGCTTCCTAGACATGAGTTTGATGATTACTGGTCAGTTTATTTAGCTTTGGTGCAAAGAAATATTGAAAATAGAGGACAAAAATATCAAAAAATGCTGAACGTCAAAGGAAGTCTTTTTTGACAACATATGTTCAAATTAAACCAAATAAAATGATATGGAAATACATTTTAGATATTCTGTTAATCATTTTATCAAACACTGTCTGTCTGTTGTGCTCTTCTACCAAATGAGACCATTTTTACAAGACCAGCTAAAATCATGTTGAATTACCCCACCCACTTCTGTGGACCCATAGCTCAGTAATTAGGGCTTTCCGAAAGACGTCTCATATGGTTCAATAAACTAGACACAATGGAGTATAACATCAGTCAAAAAAATAAAACATTGGTAGGATGCAGAAAACCCACCTTATTGATACCCCCCCTTTCAAAGTCCTAGCTGTAGTAGTTCCTGAGAAATCTGTGACAAAAAATTAATTGGAGAGAAAGAAAAAATGGACAAACAAAGGGACTGATAAGCAGGAGAAGGCTGATTCTCTCTTACACTGTACAACTAGTTATACCCAACGTTTGTACCAAATTTCAAAGTCCTAGCTGTAGTGGTTCCTGAAAAGTCTGTGACAAAAATTTAATTGGAGAGAAAGAAAAAATGGACAAACAAAGGGAATGATAAGCAGGAAAAGGCTGATTCTCTCTTACACAGTACAACTAGTCATACCCAACATTTGTACCAAATTTCAAAGTCCTGGCTGTAGAGGTTCCTGAGAAATCGGTGACAAAACTTTATTTGGAGAGAAAGAAAAAATGGACAAACAAAGAGACTGATAAGCAGGAGAAGGCTTATATTCTCTTACACTGTACAACTAGTCATACCCAACGTTTGTACCAAATTTCAAAGTCCTAGCTAAAGCGGTTCCTGAGAAATCTGTGTCAAAAAATTATTGGAGAGAAAGAAAAAATGGATAAACAAAGGGACTGATAAGCAGGAGAAGGCTGATTCTCTCTTACACGGTACAACTAGTCATACCTAGCGTTTCTACCAAATATCAAATACCCTTACTGTAGAAATTTTTGAGATATCTTTGACAGAAAATTAATTGGAGAGAAAGAAAAAAAGGATATATAAAGGGAATGATAAGCAGCAGGAGGCTGATTCTCTCTTACATGTTACAACTAGTCATACCCAAATGGATAAACAAAGGGACTGATAAGCAGGAGAAGGCTGATTCTCTCTTACACGGTACAACTAGTCATACCTAACGTTTCTACCAAATATCAAATACCCTTACTGTAGAAATTTTTGAGATATCTTTGACAGAAAATTAATTGGAGAGAAAGAAAAAAAAGGATAAATAAAGGGAATGATAAGCAGCAGGAGGCTGATTCTCTCTTACATGGTACAACTAGTCATACCCAACGTTTGTACCAAATTTCAAAGTCCTAGCTTTAGTGGTTCCTGAGAAATCTGTGACAGAAAAATGTTAACATACACACAAACATATTAACGGAAAGACCAAAAACTATATACCCCCTATATACTTCGTATACCGGGGGTATAAAAAAATGGAAAATCATTTAAGGAGAAAAAATGTCCCCCAACATCTTTGCAATCCCAAACACACTAGAACCACATAAACACACCCAATCCACTTACTCTATATAGCATCATTAAAATCCATCATACCACTTAGTTTATTTTTTGTCTCATTAAGCTTTATCTTTCCGTGAAGTTTAATGCAATTTGCTTCGGTACTTTTCTGAGCAATTGCAGAGACATGATTTTGACCTCTGACCCAGACTGTGACTTTGACCTTGGGTTAGGGAACATAAATATTGACAGTGACACACACCTTCTCATTATGCTCTACCTTTCTGTGAAGTTTGATGAAATTTGCTTCAGCAGTTTTTAAGTAATCCCAGACACAATTTGACCTCTGACTCCCAACTGAGGACTTGATCTTAGGTATGAGAACCTAAATGTTGTACAAAACACAGCTTCTCATTATACTTTATCTTTCTCTGTAGTTTCATCAAATTTACTTCAGTACTTTATCAGTTATTGCTGAGACGCAATTTGAATCATGATCTGACCTCTAACCCATTGTGATCTTGACTTTGGGGGTGGGAACCTAAATCTTGTGCAGTACACATCTTCTTACTGTGCTTTACCTTTCTGTGAAGTATCATCAAATTTGGTTCAGTGGTTTTCATGTTATCACCGAAACACAATTTGTAACTGACAGACAGATGGACAGACTGAAGACACAATTTTAATATGCCTCCCAAAGTTCCTTGCGGGGCATAAAAAAGGTTTTAGTCCGATACAAAGAAATATGAATGCCTACATGTCATACATTTCATTTGTCATGCCTTTCACAACACCCAATGAAGCTTAGTCAGTTTAATGCAAAAATGATGGAACATTTGATAACAGTCCTCTGCATATAGGCCAGGTTTCAAACCTTGAGGGATCTGACAAAATGTCGATACAGGAAAACCTACATTTGAGCCACAACACAAGAAAACCCAAGTGGTTGTGCACCCAGCGCAGACTCAGATCAACCTGAGCATCTGCCCAGTCTGACCAGAGTCTTCGCTGTCTACATAGAGGTAGCGTAGACCCCTAGCTACCCTGTAAGTGCCAAGGGAATGGTCTGATCAGACTGGGTGGATACCCAGGCTGATCTGAGTCTTCACTGGGCGCACATGCCACTTTCTTGGTTTTGTCGTGTCGGGGCTCATATATTTTGCCATACCTATACTCATGCTCCTTATCTCTGGAGGTGTGTAGGAATTGAGAAGGGTCAACAGTTTCTTAACGACATCCATTTTCTCCTTCCAGCTGTGTATACATGTCTTTACTTCATTTGACTGAGGCCCTGAAACAAAAAGAATTCACATCTCAATACTGTAATTCACTTAACATTTACTCAATATATTCCATAACAATATGTACCGTACTGATTCTATTTAACACCCCGGGGGTGTTGCATTTTAGGAAAAGGGGGCATTATTTAAAGCCTATCAATGGAGCAAATACATCTACATTAAAATAAAAGGGAGACGACTAAAGTTGTCTCCCTTTGTAAAATGGAAACCAAACCATGTTGGTGTATCTCTGCACGTTAATTAGCCCTGTTTGAATCATTGTGTCAGTCCCATATGGCCACCCATGCTGTAATGCACCTTTTCTCATGGTACTCAAGAGCTCCAGATAAGATGGGGTTTTGAGGATAATTCTTATTTCTCAACAAAAACATATGTTGTGACCCCTCATTAGAACCGTCTTGGTGAGATGGTTCTAATGAAGAGGCCACAACTTATGTTTATATGCAAAAATAAGGAAAATTATCCTTTTTGCTTTGTCACCCCTTATCTGTTATTGCCTATTTTACCTTTCTTCTGATCAATGTAAATCCTGCCAACTTTAAGGACTTGGACTAGAATAGAGAGGAGGTCTACTATATCTCCGGTCACATGACAGGCCGTAGCCTCGTGGTACATCACATGTAGAGTGTAGAAAGCTTCTGTCAGCATCTGAAGGCCTTGGTTGTATATCAACAGCAATCTGTCATCGTTAGTGTCCACCAGGATCTTCAATGCACTGTAAGAGAGATTCAGACATTTTAATGATAAATTCTCCTTTGTGAAAGGTATGCAGCATTTGATTGGTGCCAGGCAAAAGTGGTACTTAACATGTATGGAACCAGCAATGGCTCAGACCAGCCTGCACATTTGAGCAGTCTGATCAGAACCTTAACTGTTTGCACACAAAATGTACGGATATTGAGGAATCTAGGGGTACACAATGAAGACTCTGGCTGCACTGCATTCACAGACTGTTATGAGTTTTCGCTGTTCACACTATGAAGCATATATTCTGCATGATACAGCTCATTTCACTATTTAACAGATTTGACCTGTTCTCTCTTAAATCTGAGACTTTCAAAGTTCTTATTATATAATACTTTTTTTAATTTTCAGCATAAACATAGAAGGATTTTAGAAACTTAGATTGTGTTGTAGTATATTCCTGTAATTGAAAAGGATTGACTAGTGATTTGACTAAACATGGATGCAGTGTTAGATAAATCCCCTTGATTTCAATGAATTCTCCTTCAAAGAGATAAGCATCCATAAATGGGACAGTATGTTCTCTGTGTCTTTATCTTTATGAACTTATGGATGGAAGGATGACTTGTGATTTTACATCCTTTTCAACAGTAATTCATTCATATTCGAACCCCAGTCCGCTAGATCAGTAGTCCGGCACTTAACCCACCGAGCTACCGGAGCTCCATGAACTTATGAAACTATGAACTTATAACATCATTTCCTGCTGGCTATCTGCTGATGTTCTAGAGGTTTATTCTTAATTTGCTACTCCAACCATCTGCTGACATTTATGGAGCTTTGCAGCTCTTTCACCTACCAAATGAGAGTCTGCCAGCCTGACCTGGCATCCAGATTTTGGAGATACAACTGAATGGTTTTATGTTTAAACTGGTTGATGGCCTTGATATCTTCATCTGAAGAGTCCTGGAACTTTGTTGCCATTAGTCGCATCATGCGGAACAGCTCCTCCACAGCCTGTATAAAATATACCGTAACATCATAAATCCGAAAGTTATTGCAAAAGTTTAACTTTGCTAAGCTTTGCAAACGCAAAGGTGCTCAGCAAGGTTTTGTGACAAACAAAAGTTCTGTGCAATGCTAATATTGCAAAGAACCACTCCCAGAAAAGTACATGTTGCAACCCCTCATTAGAATTGCAAGGCAATTTTAACAAACTCAAGGGCAACAACATATGTTTTAATGGAGAATTAACATAATTTTATAATTGTTCTGGAAATTCACCATTATCTAGAGATCTGTCTTTGTTAGAAAATACATTTACAACTAAAGGAAAGATGATACAAACATTTTGTGAAAAGTTTGTAGAAGTCACTAAACTTACTCCTGGGTATTGCCCTGGGTATGGAGAGATATTCTTGAAAGCCCAGAGTATGTTCTGATGTTGTGCTAGCTGCCGTGTGAACATTCGAGACTGCTGACAACACATTCTCAACAGGCCATAGTAGGCCGGCAGTGTCACTCTGTTAAACAACATCACATCTTGGTCTTCGTGATCAGCACTGAAAAATGAAAATCATTCCTTAGTAGTGAGCATGTATAATGTCTGCATTTACAACTGAACTTTACCTGTGGCTTCTTCATAGGACAATGAAGTCAGTTTCTCTAACATCACCAAAATCATTGGCAAAACTACAAATGTGGTTATCTGATGAATATATCATCACCTTAGTGCTAAAAGTTAATAACTCCAATTAAAATATATAAGTACTTATTGACTTTTTGCACTAAGGTGACGAATTATATACAAGTAAAAGTCCTTTTGATAATTCCAGATCACAATTTAAACTGGTCTAAATAAAGTATTTTTCAACTTCTTTGTCCTCTGTATCACATGCCTGGAAAACAGCACATTTTGAGTTCCCACGACAGGGTCTGACTTCAAATCACGTTTCAAAAACCAAATTATACCAAAATAAATCCAATTGTTATTACTTTCTGCATGACAAATATTTCTCGCATATGCTGAATTCACTTGTGCCCCTTTGCTCTGATCAGCCATCTCCAACTCTCATTATAATTTCTGACAACATGAAACTTATACTTTGCAAGATAAATTCATTTACTGATCCACAGTATTCCCTGTTCAAATGTGCTATAAGGCACTATTTCCCATTTAGCATCTTGATTCATATAATACATGTACATTTCTTACAGTATATAAGTGAAGGTATACAGTTACATCTGTGAAGATACTTACAGTATATAAGTGAAGGGTATATGTTTGCAGACATGTGGATTGCTCACTATCAACTTGACATTTTCTGGGCAGTCAAGACAAGCCTGGTACCAGAATAGCAGCAATGACTGAAATAAGAGAAAATGGTAAAATGGAGATAGTTGTCTTGCATATCAGAATGCAAATAATTTGAAAGTTTATATGAATCTTTAAACACTAGGGAAGTATGATTACAGTTATTCCATGATAAACTGAGATATGCCCTGACCCACTTCCATATGTGTTGGCTGATCTCAGTATGCCTAATCTTTAATACAAGAGTGGCAGATATCGCATTTATAATACTTTTACCTTAGAAATGCTTGTCACAGATGTCCTAATTAAGAAAAAGTTAATGGGTGCTATTATGAAGGTTCAATTTAAGGAGCCAAAAATATACCTTCCAATATTAGTAGTTTAAGATGAGTAGAAATGTAAAGAATAAACAGAAAATGTGACAAAACCTTTAAAGTTTACTTTGATATATGATGGTACTATAAAATATTAGTGTGTTCTCAGGGATACAGACTAGCGGTCGCCCACTAGCCCACTGCGAGTAAAAAATCTGCCTAAAATTAAAATGATAGTCGCCCAGTTTGCGACCGTCAGCCTGTCTGGCATGTTTTCGGCTGACAGTAAAATCCGCCACCTCTAAGGGTATTGCTATCCACCCTTGCTAACTTCCGCGCCGATATCGGCTTTGAATATGTGGTGTTCCGTCATACTTGCTTGTTGGATTTTACTGACTATCGAGAAACAACATGGCCGCCTCCTCGTAATGGAAGATAGATAGATAGACCGATTTGACAGCTATAAGTCTTAACTGTTTATAAATTTTTCGCACGTAATATGGCGATACATCACTGGTGTTTCACACCTGGTTGCTAAAAGGAAACAAAACCCTGAAGAAAGCAGGGTTTACTACAAAGTCTACGGAAACTGCGCAATTCTCGCGCAGATTCTGAATTAAAGATTCCCACGTTTTAAATGTGGGCCCCTAAATTTCTGGCTGGGCGACTAATTTTCAGATTGTAGGGGCCCAGCTTGCTCCTATGAAAAATGAGTTAGTCTGTATCCCTGGTTCTGAGGTAGTGCCAGTCAACTACATATGAGCCGCAACATGAGAAAACCAATAAGATGGTTGTACTCCCAGCGCAAACTTAGATCAGCTTGGGCATCCGCCCAGTCTGATCAGTCTTCGTTGTCAACATGGAGGTGGCTTAGACGCTTAGCTACCTTTTAAGTGCTTAGCATAGACTCTGATCAGACTAGGCGGATGCCCAGGCTGATCAGAGTCTGCGCTGGGCGCACCGATGTTGGTTTTCTTGTGTCGCGGCTCCTATGTTTCATGATCTATTTTAAGAAGGAAGCATTCTTTATCAATTCTTAACAAGACAATTATATTTTACTAACTTGTTTGTTGTGATGCATTGAGATCTGAGGTTCTGTCAGTTTAGGCTGGAACAACTGCCATAATTCGTTGAAGTAACGACCAAACTGAAATCAGATATAAAACATTTATACAGGCCAATGGCTTCCCACAACGAATTCTTTAAACAGCTACATATACGACCACACTGAAATCAGATATAAAACATTTATACAGACCAATGGGCTTCCCACAACAAATTCTGTAAGTAGTTACAAGCATATTTCACAAAGTTCTTATCTTAGAATTATCAGCATATCCTAGAATAAGAAGTTTTAGCTGTAGTATATGCTAATATACCGCATTAATCCTAATAAGCGCCCCTGCTCTAATAATTGCCCCCCCCCCCCCCCCCCCCCTTTCCAAATAATGTTATATCAATTTCCATAAATTCCTGTAAGGTAGTTCGTTGAAATGGGGTCTACCCTTAAAAGAAAGAATTCGCTCCTACAGGAGCTCCTTTAAGAGTTGACCCCTTCCGAGAAGGGATGTAAAAACTAGAGTTGCTACCCCAGAAAGTATACCCATCACCTTTATATTGCTTATTAGAGGTATTTTGGCAGTGACTGGTTTACTAAACTTTAAGCTCTAATTAATGCCCTGCTTTTGTAAAATGCAATGTCCCCTAGGTGTTTAATAGGATTAAACAGTAGGTAATAAAAGGCCATCGGCCAAGTGTCACCCGACGTTTGAAATGTGTCACAAACTTCAGCCCTTTATTCTGTTTCAGAGTAAATGTATGGCCAAAAAAAGGAAATATATATATATTACAGAACCTGGTAAGCAAATGATAACTGAACATAAGCAAAGATATATACCCAATTACTGGGCCTCTTTGTAAAAGTTCAGAACGGGGCATATATGTGTAAAATCAGGTTACTGAAACTATAGGCCCTTACAAAATGACCAAAACATCACGACTGTATACCCAGTAACAAAATAACAAGAGCCATAATCCTGCTTATATGAATCTGATGAAAAATGAACAATGCATTTAGGAAAATTCAGCCCATTAATATGAATAGTTATCCCTTTACCTGTAAGTGAATGTCTATTATCTATGAAAGGGGAATAACTCTGTCACTTATAATTTAGCACATCCTAACAGTAATCAGAATAATCAATTTACCAAATGCTAATAGCATACCAGATTTCAGCTCTCTCGGTCAAACGGTTCAAAAATTGGAAAAATGCCAAAAAACGACAAAGGGCCATAACTTTGTACAAAATAGGACAATTGAAATTCCAAAATCACATGCACATCTTTAGATCATGATGAAACATTCTGCACAATTTCAAGTCAATCTGATACAAGATGTTGCAGGAGTTGCGGGGACAAGATTTAAGTCAGCAAGGGCCGTAACTCCATTAAAAATGGCCGAAACAAAAATAAAAAACCACATGCACATCTTCATATCGTAAGATTACAATCTGTAAAATTTCAAATCAATCTGACGAAAGATGTAGGAGGAGTTGCGGGGACAAGATTTCGGAAGGTCTGAGTCAGCAAGGGCTGTAACTCCATCAAAAATGGCTGAAACAAAAAAGCGAAAACAACATGCACATCTTCATATCATAAGAATACAATCTGTAAAATTTCAAATCAATCCGATGAAAGACGTTGGAGGAGTTGCGGGGACAAGATTTCGGACGGACGGACGGACGGAAGGACGGACGGAATGACGGACGGACGGACGCACACACGGACGGACGAGGGTCATTTCTATAGTCCCCCTCCGCCTACGTCGGGTGACAAATATTTCAATGTCAAAATGACCTCCCTAGGAAGTGCATTCCAAAACCACACAGCCAAATCAGAAAGCTGGTTTACAGTTATGCAATTACAGCCTTTACAAAATGAAAATGCCTACCATCAGTTTTTCATGTTTTGATATGAGACAGTATTGTAGCACCGCAAAGTAGACCATCAGTTTGGTTGTCCCGTGTGTCTGAGGATCTACGTACAGTCGACATCGAGGTAGCAAGCTCAGGAGGTGTTGGTAGATCTGATGTAAGGTCATCAAAGCATCATTTGTCATCTGGAAAAAGAAAAAGACGTGAGCAGGCTGATCAAAGTCTGTGCTATTTGCATATGACATGGCCATATCAAATTTCTGTACTCATTCAAAATAATGTAGAAACATGCTACAGGAAGATTTTCTGATTGATTGATTGATTTATTGCTTTACGTCCGCAGTAAACAGCTATGGTCATGTCGGGATGGTCAGTTAACCTAACCACACTATTCCTGGGCAGGCTTAGACCTCCTAAGCAGTTAACCAGTACTAAGTGCACATACTTTCGCCAGTACTGACACCTGTCCTTCTTGAATCAGCGGAAGGAGAAACGAAAGTATGTGGCCAGACCGGGTATCTAACCCAGGACCTCTGACTTATGAGTCAGGTGCCTACTGATTGCGCTAAGCAGCCCGCCATTTGTGGTTGGCTCATGACATAACCAGAATCACATTACTTAATTTTTTCATACTGTGTTCAACATGCCTATGGCTATGGATTACTTTTGAGCCATGATTTGCTTTAACCCATTCCATTCGGGATACCCCTTTAGGGGTATCTGGGCAAACAGTTTGGATCCAGATCAGGCCCCACAAATGTGGGGCCTGATCTTAGATCCAAACTGTTTGCTGCCTAGACATCATTTCTACAGGAGTTAGTTAGACCAATATTGTCAAAATATTCTTGATTTTTGATGCAGACAACAATTTCAGCAGACGTCAAAAAAATACCCAGAATGCAATGGGTTAACAAAATTTGGACAGCATTACGATCACACTGCACAGAGCACTGTTAGCCAAGAATTTTTACTGGTCAATAACATGAAAGTTTTGGTTATCTGAACACTCCAAACATTTAAGATATACAGTTTAAACTGTATGATGTCTCACTTTTCTACCACCTTGTTTCACAGCCAATCTTTGTCAACACGAGACAAGTTTTGTACTGTCTGTTTGCTTTCCCAGGCAACAAAACATATCCAATATGAGGTCTTCTCCTTAAAAAATAATATCTGCTCCAACAGGAGCAAATACTTTCCTTCAAGAGCTGATCCCCACTGAGAAGAGGTGTAAAAATGAAAACGGTAGAATTCATTCCTCTGAAAGTGTAATCATTTACCTAAAGAATGTCAAACATCAGACAATATAAGAATGTTTTTTTATGGCGCCTCTAATATACTTTTTTTTATGTCAACATATTTCAGCTTGGCATTTTCATATTCATAAGCAGAAAAAATTTCATACTCAGCTAAACTGAGCAAGAAAACAACTGTACTAATCACTAAGCAGGTTAAAGTTCATGCTCAGCTGAGTTGAGCATGAAAAAAGTTTTATAACCTCGGGGCCTGTCCCTCCCTTAGTTCTGTATGATGTAAGCCTGTAATTACTGTACTCACTGAGATCTCTTTGTGGGGACTGAAGATACTCCGAGATGTTCTGTACGCCTGTCGGAAATGGTTGCTAGGCACCAAGGAGACTAGAAGAAGACCAGCAGCTGAAAAATGTGAACATCCTTGGTCAGATCTCACGATAAAATGGTTTTTGATACAATTTCGAAATTATACCTGTTTATTTTCCATAGGACTTAGATGTGGTACTCCGCACCAGTAGGATGAGATGGTTTGGACATGTAGAGCGCAGCACAGGCTGGATTGAAGAAGTACGCAAGCTGAATGTGGTTGCACAGAAAAGACCGGGCAGGCCAAGGAAAACATGGGATGAAGCGCTTGTGAACGACAGAAAGAAGCTATGTATGGATTCTGCTGACCCTCAGAATCGTTCTGAGTGGAGAGGACGCCTTCGAGGAAACTTGTCAAACAAGCCCAACCCTTGGTAGAGGAAAACAGGGCTTTAAAATGGATATGATGATGATGATTTGCTAAAGCAGGTGCCTTAACGAGGTTTGATGATTGTATGAATCATAGAGTTGACATGAAATTTACAAAGTCAACAGACCATGAAATATGTGAAGGTTATAAAGTTAACATAATGTCTTGGATTACATTTACTCAACAAACTTTAAGCAAGTTTTAGTGATTGTAAGCAGAGCCCTAGATAAGAGGGAGTATTTGGTGATAATTAGGGATAATGTTTGTTAATTCTGGATAAAAACATATGTTGTGACCCCTCATCTGAACCGTCTCGACAGGACGGTTCAGATGAGAGGTCACAACATATGGTTTGAATAAGAAATAAAGAAAATTATCCTTCAATTATCATCAAATACCCCTCTTATCTGGAGCTCTGTTGTAAGTATTTCAATTTGAAACAAATGGAAAACACCATAGCTGACATAGGAGATGACAAAAAAGTCTCAAAGTCAATGCTGCTTGAAATATAGGTCAAGGGATAAATGTTGCACAATTCAAAGAGATCATCCAATTCTTTTTAAAGAGGAAACCTTATTGCAGGTCTGATTCTCGTAGATGCTATAGTCAGAGAGAAATGAACTCAAATGCCAGGGATGGCGTAAATAGCAGATGAGGGACAGAATTATGGATGAACAGAGAAGCAGATGCTTATATCCTGCATTGCTAAACCAAGTGTAACAAAAAATAGCCAAAAAATTATCTATGATAAAATGTTTCTTTAATTTTTATGGTAAAACTATCCAAAACTTCATCTTTGATTAATCATTTAATTTGTATGGCATCTGGTATGTGAGGCACTGTGAATGAGTGGTTAGAGATGCTCTGTTATGATGCAGAAAATCACTGGAAGGTCGTGAGATTGCGCCTGGGTTTTGTCATCCCACAACTGGCAAACTCTGTCATCCCAGCAATAAATGGGTACCGCTTCAAATCAGATAAGGATAAGGCAGTGAAAGGAGAGGGATGGGCTCCGTGTTTCATATGCTGTTGCCAAGATACAGTGGGCCTCTATAACCCCCACTGCCCCTACAGCTACTTGGCTTTGAGAAAGCTTTACCTTTTACCTGATCTTGGATATCAGCTGTCCAAAAAGTTATCTTGGATTTTAATTTTGGATCAGTTATGTTGCACATGGTAACTCTATTAGTACTCACAGTTTCTGACCCTGACATTGTTGTGTTTAATGAGATAGTTTTCCACCCAGTTATCCATTTGAGACAGAACCCAGTGATTGGCTAGTTTATTTCTCGTCACCTGGTTTGCCATCCAATCCAAACACATTGTGGGACTGCACACTGTCAACTGTAATAGAAGAACAGACATCTGATGACTGCAATAAATTTTTATCTATTACATTTAAATACATGTACCATACAAATTCTGAAAGTATTGGAACAGATAGGTTTAGGCAAACAGTGCAGACCCTGATCAGACTGCTCCTAATGGCATAGTCTCATCATGCTCTACACTGTTTGCAGTTCAGTTCAGTTCATTTCAATTCTCTTATCGACGTTACCCAAGTGGCTCAAAGGTACGTAACCATAGTTGCACACACTTGAAGCTGTGTGTCCGTCCAAAAATACACTGTTTGCCAATCTGTCTGCATCTTTTGTACACATAAATGCATTGTAAAACTTAACTGATTCATGTTTAAGACAAATACTAAAACTAATGTGTCCTATTTTTTTAGAATGTTTACAGGACTTGAATCTGACCCCTTTCATTCTCTCAACAAGACAAGTCCATTATTCAGAAAAGGGTTGCTTGACACATAAAATCACAAACAGAAGAGAAAGAGTGCAGATCAACAGGAGCATGAGCAATGTCAACTGAATTATAGAAGTCCACAAATGTTTTCACTTTGGTCCATCATGTGAGAAATTCTACAACTGAATTATATATTCAAAACAATGATTCAATGTAGAGACTTTTTTTAATGACTATTCAGTAGTAATGTAATTTGAAAACCAGCTGAAAGTGTAAACTGATGAAGAGGGGACATGATCTGTAATGTGTCTAAATTTTGGGACACCAAGAATAATTAAATGTGCTTAAGTATCGGAACATTTTAGGTGTCCCAATACTTAAGCACATTACAGTATAAAATGCATGACTTACCTACCCAGACATATGCTCTAGTCAAGGCATACACAGATCTCTTCGCAAATTCTAGATAGTCTAATTATTGTTGCAGTAAACTGTGCACACTTTGACCTGATTACATGTGAAAGCAGGTTAGCGTACATGACAAAATAGCATTTTATCCATAACAGCATTTTATCCAAAGTAGCATTTTATCCAAAAGAGCACTGCAACGAGGCTCTATTGTACTGAGTAAATGATAAAATCCCATGTATTGAGCCTGTCGAATAGCTGGACAAGTTGAAGAAAGCAGGGAAGAAATACTGAAATATAATAAAAATCTGAAAGCAGTATGACTTACATCCCAGTATCTCTGTAGTATATACTGTGTGAATGGTGGCATCCCAGGTGGGCCGCCCACAAACTCCACTAACATTGACATAAACTTGAAGAATGGCTGGGCAAGCTGAAAATAGAGAATTTTAGAGTAAATATGTATTCTACTGCACGCAGTACACTTTTGTGACTTTCCAAAGCAAGACAAAATTATGAAACGTTCTTGCCATGAACAGTAACATATGACATTCAAGAATCTGAAAACCATCTTAGCATCAGAACAATGTAAAACTTTCCTTCGATGACAAAAATGTTATTTTCAAAATAAAGCACTTCTTGAATTTTGCAAGAAAAATATGTCTATTCAAGCTGAATCTTTGCATAACTCAGCTCCAAATATTTGAGCAACTGTAACTGCCTTGTTCTAATTGTAAGACAGATCTAGATCTTAGGGAAGTTTTGGAAGAGAAAACCCCATTTTTAAAGCTGAATTACACAAGGGTGATTTATATATTTGCTGCAATTTCAAAAGGATAAACTGCAGTCTTATACCCAAATAAATCTAGTAGCAAATACCTCTGGATTTAGTTTCTTCACAGCACTGAACACCATTTGGATTATCTGCAACATAACAGGTATTTACTAGAAATATTCTGACTATATGGACCTAAGCCAGACAGCCCTTAAGAGCAGTTTGATCAGGGTCCACATTGTTCATCATCAGTTTTATAAAACATTCCCTTGCCAGGTAAATGGAATAGTCTGCATAAACACTTAAAGTGCAATAATGAAAATGCTGAATTTGCAGTTAGCATAGATCCAGATGAGGCAGCTTTGTTGTCTGTTTGTTTGGCCCTATAGCATCAATAGATCGGAATTTGCTACAGACATGGTTGTGGTATCCTACATTTTTGTGTTTTTATCTTTTATTTTTTCATCAGTGGACCACAGAACCTATATCCCAAGCAGATAATGGTCCAAGTCATGCAGCATTTCTTCACTTTCTCTTTTTAGTTTTACCAGGAGTTCTATAGCTCGTCTTTTGTGCTGCTCAGCATGTCTAGCTAAGTCATGTCACTTTGAAGTTGGTTTCAGGTAAATGTGTACACTTTCTGTGCTGCCATTTTCATTTTTCCCTTCTTTATCAATGGGTCAACTCTTTAAGAATAGATTTTGCTCCTCTAGCAGCAAATTCTTTCATTTAAGAGTTGACACCCCATTCGGAAGGGCTTCCTTGTCAAGCGGAGCAAACAGAAAGTCACAAAAGTTGTTTCCCTTTGTAAAATAGTGAAAAAAACATGGAAGTGTGTAACCATACACCTTAATGCATTGAAGATTTAGATCAGCCTGCACACCTGCAGGCTGATCAGTTTGCTGTTTAGCTATACATTCCTCAAGACTAATGAATTGCTGATGCGAACATGAGGAGCCTAGTTAAACTGCATTATGTTCCAGTTGATCTCAGTTGTCAAGCTTAATATGAGCCATGAACCATTTTTTTTTCTATCACTTCTAAAATATTATACTAATCAGCATAAAAAAGTATGACAATACAATCCAATCAGCAACTTACAGCATTTGCCAGCCCTTCATTCCAACGGCACAAACTAAAGACTAGATTACATGTCTGACGAACATTGATGTTGTCTCGGATTTGATTAAACAGAAACAGGAATCCCTGAAAGCATGCAAAAGAAACATATGAATTAAAAACATATTGTATTTAGCAAATACTTCACATAGTACTGAGGCTGAGGCCAAAGGGCAATGACTGGCTCCTGTCTGAAGTAAACAGGACCTGTCAGCATATAGGATAGCTCGCCTGACAGCGCCTAGCCCATCACAGAACAAACTTTAACAAAACAATCTCTGGATACAAACAGGGTCACTGATGCCAACACCAGGGTGACAACAATAGCTCTGCCTGTACTCGTATCCGAGTAGATCACGTCAGCTAGTAGTTCTCGTCATTCTGCTTAAAACGAGTTTTTCGCGTATTTTTTCTTCACTTCAACTGCCTTAATCCTAAGTTTATGATACATTTGGTCAAACTAGTGCAAAAACTCATCAAGATATCGAGCTGTGTATATATAAATGCCGTTTTTTCTCTTTCGGATTCGCAAAGTCGCGTGATTACGTCAGGGGCATTCACGTGAGCACGTTCAAGCCACGTGCTGATCTCTCTTAATTGGGTCAGGTTTTCCAATATTGTGTCTACTTTGCAAACAAATTCCGAAAGTAAGTCAACATTGCAGGAAAAACACAAAAATATTAAAATAGCAAACCTGACCCAGTCACCATTTATCGTTTTCAGCAGCCTCGTGAACAAGACAAACTCTTCGTCTCAGTTTTGTGTTTGTTTTCGTCTGCTGTGACCTCATTAAAAAAATTGAGCGCATTCGGCATACAACCGGACTTTGTTACATGATTAAGATGTCAAAAATCATTATATAGGAACAACAGCAAAATGGGTTTTATATTTATTTTAAAATCGAGCTCAAAAGCAACATGACGAGAACTGCTTCTGGACGTGACGTTGTCTGTGCGTGATAGCATATTAAATAATGATCGCTCCCTGAGGTTCCTTTCTATAAATAAATTCATGACGTGAGTGTCGAAACCAGAGTTATTAGGTACACAATACATAACTACCGCAAACTGAAAGAAAACCTGCTTGTTTGGGAGAAAACAGGAAATTGTTAGTAAAAAATGACGAGAACTACTCGGATACGAGTACTTTCCAAAACATCAGTTTTTAAGACCAAAATGTACTTTAAAGAAGTCCACAAAATACTACTTGGTGATTATTTTTCAAAGATTTTGCTTCATGAAAACATACATTATGGCCCCCATTAGAACTGCTTCATTAAGGCATTCTAATCACTTAGCAGTCATAGCATGTTTTTGTGGAAAATTATTATCAAAACCAACCCTTATCTAGCAGCAGCTCTATCTAGACCCTGTTTACATTACACTGCTCAAACAGAACAATTTTGCGGAATGCTGTGTCTTGCCTGTTGTCTGTGCATTGTCACAAAACAGAGCTAAACTAGAAAACCTGATGCAAAGTTTACTCTGCTATCCCCCAACAACACCGGAAAATATATAACAGTGCTCTAGATAAGAAAGGCTAACAGGGGTAATTTAGGGATAATTTTCCAAATTTCCCCATAAAAACTTATGTTGTGACCCATCATTAAAACCATCTCGCCAAGAAGGTTCTAATATATGCTTTTGTTAAGAAATAAGAAAAATTATCTCAGAATTATCTTCAAAACCCATCTTATCTGGAGCTCTGTATATGACTCTTTTCTGCAAGTCAAAGGTAACACAACCAGAATTTTTCATGCATGTTTTATTTTTGTAATATCTCTGCACGATGCCTTGCCCAGGAATGTGATCCCTTGCCAAGTACTAACATCCTCACAAACAGAAAAGTCAGACATGCTGACATGTATTTTGCAAACACACACCATCATGAACAATTCAGTCAGTGTTGATTTTGAGACATAAACCCTTACAAAAATTTCCCATTTTACATTACCTTGCCTCCAATGATGGAGTTATAATCTTTCTCACAGATCTGTAGCTGATTATCTTCTCCTCGCGACTTCTCTACCAGTAACGAGATGAGAGCAATCATCTTCTCAAGTGACAGAGGCTTGTATGCATCTTCTGTCATTTGGATCACCTCTTCTTCTTCTTCATCATCTGACAAGATCTCAACCTAAAAGATGGAAAGAGATTTGTTGTTACCATAAATTGCATGAACTTTCTTACGGCAAATAACATGAATCCACGCTAAATTATGGAACCCACTGGCCTGCACATTGCAATAACTCACAAGAGGTCAAGACAATCTGGGGTTTCGTTAACCAGATACATGTAACTCCAATCATTTCTAGAGAAAAACATGTCTTGGTTCGAAATCAGAACTTTCTGACATCCCTGATTTTAACAGAACCACCCACCAAGAGTGGTCCTAATGATGGCCAGAACTAATAATGATGGAATACATAAATTATCTCACAAAATTATCCCACAAAACCCTCCTTAGGTAGCCCTCTATTATATGAGCTGCGACATGAGAAAACCAACAAAATGGTTGTGTGCCCAGTGCAGACTCATATCAGCCTGGGCAGCCGCCCAGTCTGATCAGAGTCTTCGCTGTTCGCATGGCAGTAGCTTAGACCCTTAGCTACCCTTTAAGCGCTGAGGGAAGAGTCTGATTGGACTGGGCAGATGCCCAGGCTGATCTGAGTCTGCACTGGGTGCACAACCACTTTCTTGGTTTTCTCCCATCGTGGCTCACATATATTTGATTCATAGAGATAAGCACAGTCCTCTTACATAATTTTCTTGTGCCTTCTGTCCCATGTAGAAGCTGACCATGGTTGAGATAGCGTTGATCTGTAGTAGGAAGAAACACTCCTGGTCACCCATCTTGGCAAACTCGTACAGGAAAGCAAAATACTCCATCAGGTATTTGCTGTGAGGCCGCACACCATGCTCCAGCTAAAAATATGTTTCATAAACATTTTTTTTAAGTCTACCACTAACTACAGAAAAATAAAATCTGCCTTTTATCCCAAGAATTTTAAGATCATGCTATTCCTTTGGGTTTAATGGTTTCTCCAATGTTATTATGAAGCATCTGCATGGCCAAGTGGTTAGCACTTCTGATTCCAGATCAGAGTTCTTGTCCAGCTGAAGTGAGATTCTAACTGAACCTGAAGGGCACATCATTGTCATCCTGATATGACCTAAAATCTCTGAAATGACTGAAATACTGTTGTATAGGACATAAAACTACCAAGTAATCTATCCATCATCTCATAATAAATAGGGCTATAACTTCAATGGACAAGTTTCATTTATATCCATGAAATGGGTAGCTCATGTGTTTTAACACACTAACAGAATACATAAGGGCCCAGTTGTTCAAAGCATTGTTAGCTCAACAACGTTGTTTGGGAAGAATTTGTTATGCCTTACAGTACTTTCAAACTTAATAATGGTAATAATTTTTTTGCCTATTAATTGAGGGGCATTTGCACTGCAAAAGCCCCTCATATTTCTTTTCTGAAAAAAAAAAAAATGGCAGTGTTTTTTATGTAAGATACATAATGAAAATATAACGTCTCGTTAGTGTAAACAATATTTTATTCAAATTACTGTACATATACAAAACAATACAACTTCACAATAAGATAACCTATTTTACAGTAGCTTGAAAGGGATTCAGAAGAAAGTCTTGCGACTTGTATAATCTGTATCCCATTGTTACTGTAAATAAAGTACTATATAATAAGTGATTTGAAATACATTATTTCCACTATTAAATTTGAAACTGGTTTAACAAACAGAATGTTTGTTAACGTCTCGTTATCTAATGATGTTGTTAATTTTGAACAACTGGGCCCAGAAGTTCTACAGAACTGTGGGTAAAGTACTGCAAACATTTAATGATTACACTTTCCTTATTCATCTTGGCTGTATGACACTGTGATTGGGATGCTGTGCTATGCTAAGTTGGTTGGTTGGTTGATTTGATGCTTAACGTCCAAGGTAAACAACTAAGGTCATGTCGGGACGGTCAGTTAACCTAACCACACTATTCCTGGGCAGGCTTAGACCTCCTAAGCGGTTAACCAGTACTAAGTGCACATACTTTCGCCAGTAACTGACAACTGCCCTTCTTGAATCAGCGGAAGGAAGCTGCTGTATTATGTCAGTAAGGTCTAACAGTAGTATGATAAAGCCACAAGAATATTTTACTCACAATACTCAACATCTTCTTGATAAACCTGGTCACACAAGATTTACTGCCCAGCTCTACTACATCTATATCTCCTTCCTCACTGTAACAGAAAATACCGTATTAATCCTATTAAATGCACCCACTCTAATAAACGCCCCCTGCCGCTTTTCAGAAAATAGTTATATTATGTTGCATGTATTCCTGTTTGCTTAGCTGGATAAGGTAGCTCTTTGAAATGGGGTCTACTCTCAAAGGATATAATTTGCTCCTAGAGGAGCAAATTCTCTCCTTTAGGAGACGACCACTACTAAAAGGGGAGGCAAAAAAAGTAGAATTGCTTCTTTTGAAGTGACTCATCACCTCTACATTGGTTATTAGAGGTATTTTGGCAGTGACGGTTTACTAAACTTTAGGCTCTAAATAACACCCCACTTTCGCAAAATGCAGTGCCCCCGGGATGTTTAATAGGATTAATATGCTAATCAACCAGTATTTAAGCTGAATGTGTACACATTCAAAGGAAGCAACTCTGCATCTTTCATTTTATCTCCTTTCTCAATGGCGGTCAATTCTTAACGGAATGAATCCTGGAGCAAATTCATTCCTTTTAAGAGTTGACCCCTTTGGAATGCTTATTTCCCGTTGCTTGTTGCTTTACATCCACGGTAAACATCTATGGTCATTATGGGACAGTCAGTTACCCTAACCACACTATTCCTGGGCAGGCTTAGACCTCGTAAGCAGTTAACCAGTAGCCAGTACTAAGTGCACATACTTTCGGAAGCCAGTAGCTGAAAATTGCACCTCTTAAATCAGCGAAGGAGAAACAAAATTATGTGCCCCCTTGAAGTTTCCCTTTGCAAAAATTGCAGAAGTATGTCAGTACGTCTATGCACCTTAAATTACATTTCCCAGTAACATAGATTCTACGGTCAAGAGTGTATGTTTACGTTTACCCAGTTATAACTGCTATGATGAGTACTGAATATGGAACTGATAAAGTTGGCTTTAAGCACCTCTGAGGGCCATAACTTGCAAATGCATAGACAGGTAAGATAATAAAGAAAGGCAGGTTGTATTTGCATGTCACTGACCTTTTTTTTCTGCATAAATCACTTCAAATATTTGTAAACAGGCATTGCAATCTGGTTTTTAAAATTTCTGTGTCACACACTACAGACGGATGACTTACTTCTCAATGATTGGCTGGAGATACAGTTCTACATGAGCAGGCTTCAGCTGGGAGATCACATGTATTAAAAGCCTTTGGAACATCTGAAATGACAGTTTAGAGTTGATCAAACTACTGAAGATTCAGTATGACAAATCCACAGTGAGTGAGTGAGTGAGTGAGTGACTGACTGAGTGTGTGGAGTGAGTGAGTGAGTGAGTTTAACCTCCCACCAACAACTAGGTCATATGGAGAAAAAGCTCTGTTTAAAGTCTCATCTGAAAGACCTCAGGAACCAGTTATCGATCTTGCAATCACGGATAACAAACACAGTGACATGAAATGCAATAGAGAAAGTCCAGCTATAAAGTCAAACTCTTGATGACTGCATAGAATTTCTATATTTACAATGCAACATAAGACATATATCACGGCATCTCATATACATGTATCATGACATTTCATTGCATCCCTCTATGTGGAAGTTCTAATGAAGGCTAAAAATGTTCTATGGACAATGTACAAAACTATCTTTTAAATATCTATTATCTATTATCAGAACCCATCCTATCAAGATTTGAAGCTCTGACAATTGATGCCATGTTGAGAATGTATGACTGGTGTGATACGAAAAGGGACCTTAAGCCATGTGCATATAGTAAACACTAAAATCAGCCTGCAAAGTGACCAGGGCCTAGTAGTTCAAAACTGACAGCATTGTTAGTTAATGAGACATTTGAATATTCAAACTTATTACACGTAAAAACACTGCTATTTTTTGCTGGAAAAAGTAAGGAGCTTTTGCAGCAGCAATTTTTTCAGCAAAAAGTATCACCGCCATTGATTTTGTGAGTACTGTAAGACTCAACAAATCCACCACTAACAACTTAGTTAAGCTAACAATGCATTGAAAAAATGGGCCCTGGTCTTCATTTTTCACTTTTGGGATTTGCCAGGATTCACAGTTGCTATATGCTAAAAGGAAGACTCTGATCAGATTGTGGGGATGTGCAGGCTGATCTGAGCCTCTCCTGTTTGCTAATACCAACAAGAGCTGTCGCCTGACAGCATAGCTCGCCTGAATTGGTGCTTGCCCATCACATAGCCGCTATGGTGGTGTGGACTGCTATGCATAAAACTTCAGGCAAGCATGTCCATAATGAAAACACATTTATAAACAAAAGCTATCTCAGAAATAAGTCTTAAAATAAAAAAATAAAAAAAAATGAAATGAAATTTCAAAGTCCACAAGCTTGAGGTAAAAAAAACTGACAGGGGGGGGGGGGGGGGGGGGGGGGGGGCTATGTGGGCTGCTATGCATAAAACTTCAGGCAAGCATGTCCATAATGAAAACACATTTATAAACAAAAGCTATCTCAGAAATAAGTCTTAAAATTAAAATAAAAAGAAAATGAAATGAAATTTCAAAGTCCATGAGCTTGAGGTAAAAAAAACTGACGGGTAGGGGGGTGGCTAGGATGTATCAAAACCCTGAACCATTATCTAACATCAGTCCAAGTATTAGTATCAACCGAGTCCATCATCGTGGCACTGTGAAATTATGTCTTCATAAATATAAAACTTTAACCAAAATCTTTAAGACAAAATTCTAAAGGTCATCCAGTGGGGTAAGTATAAGGTGTTATGTAAAAACTCAAAAAAGAGTCTAACATCAGTTCAAGTATAAACTAAATCTCTGCAAAGCATTATGAATCAGTATGCAATTACAAAACTTTAAAAAAGACAAAAATTTCCCAAGTCCCTGACCTTGACATCAAGATCTCTGAGCGGGGTTGGGGTAGTACTCTTAGATCTAACTACAGTGCAAATATAAAAAGAATTCATCTATGGATTCAGGAGATATGTGTCTTTGAAAAACTTTAACCAAAACATCCAATCAATAAAAAGACAATATTCTAAGTCCATGACCTTGACATCAAGGTCACAAAGGGGGATGGGGGTAGTACTTTCGAAAACTTTAGACCAATATCTAACTTTAGTGCAAGTATCAAAGGAATCCATCCATGGGTTAAGGAGATATTGGGCTTTATAAAACTTTAACCAAAACATCCAGTCAAAAAAAAATACCAATTTTCTAAGTCCATGACCTTGACATCAAGGTCACGGAGTGGGGAGGGGGTGGTACCCTGTTAAACCTTAGACCAATATCTAACTACAGTGCAAGTATCAAAAGAATCCATCCATGGGTTAAGGAGATATAGGTCTTTAAAAAACTTTAACCAAAACATCCAATCCGAACGCCGACGCGGATGCTGACGCGTACGCCGTGGTGACAACAATAGCTCTTCCTGAACTTTCGTTCAGGCGAGCTAAAAAGTCTTTTAAATGATTCCATACCTGTCTGATCATCTGGTTAGGGCACTTGATAAGTATTTGCTGTGGCCACCAGTCACTCTTGGCCATGTGGTCTAGGAACCACTCACAAGCTCCCTGGCACGAGTTAAACTGCTTGGTCAACAATTCTATCCACTGGACCATAGTGGGCTGGAATAGAGAAATAATGCCAGCAGAGCTCTAGATAAGAGGGAGTATTTGGTGATAATTAGGGATAATTTTTGCTAACTCTGCATAAAAACATATGTTGTGACCCCCCTCATCTGATTCATCTTGATGAGACGGTTCAAATGAAGGGTCACAACATATAGTTTCAATTAGAAATAAAAAAAAAAATTATCCCTCAATCCCCTCTTATCTACAGCTCTGTATAATGGTGACTTAATACATACAGCAGACGAATGGCAGTCTCACTGTCCGTGCAGTTTCATTCAAACAGACATAAAAAATCCTGAATTCTGGAAATTAGGAAGGCTGGGTGGGTGTTTTGGGGTGTTATGGGTCTTCCAAGAGTAAAGTCAATCGCTATACAGCCAGTATTTTGTTGGGTTGGTATTTTTTAAAAGGGGACAACTTTTACTTCTTTTTTAGTTCTCTTGCCAATGAAACCTTTAAAAAAAAACCAACAAAACCTCTCCCCTTAAATTCTTCAATTCTTCAACCTACCGAGAAAGTAGGCAAATTGCAAAATGGCAGTCACTTCCCCTGATTGTGTATCTGTACACCTTAAAAGGAGTAATTTGCTCCAGGCCTTCACTCAGTGTCAAGGGGAATTCCAATAGGCAAAATGGATTTGAATATTCAGTGATAGAAGAGGCCACTGCAGAAATAATGGCTGAGAGGTCTGTATAACATAGCAAATATGATAAACCAGGTATGCCACTTATCTGCCACTCTTTTCTTTAACAGTACTAAAGCCATTACCTGAAAACTGGGGGTCGCTCTTAAAGGATAGCAATGAAAAATTAATTCCCAAACTCACCTTTTCCTTGGCATGTATGAATGTCTCCAATACAAATGAGGTACTGAGTTGAGATGCCATTAATGATACTGTCAGAGGATTATTTTTTGGTAGAGTTGTTGGTATGTAAGCACACATCTGCCACAGGAAACTGAAAATAATCAAAGTACAGAAATGTGTTATTAAAGAAACCTTCATATTTTCCCACTACATGTACTTTGTTCACTTGAGACAACTTTGGGTTTAATATCAGCTTCCCTGTAAGAACAGCCCTTATTTAAGGGAAATCAACCCTTAAAGCAGGCCTGTGGAAACAGAAAAATTTCTTACTTGTCCGTGGACAAGTAAAAAGTTAAACTCCATTTGTCCGGCAAAACATGACTTATTCAAAACTCAAATATGATGTTTGCATTATTCAAAGGATTATTAAGTCATAAACATTTATTTCATTTTTACTTTGACAACTCATCACTCATTCTGAATAGCCTCAAAGCCGTAAAATTGAATAAAGACACATTTCTATGCTAAATGTCTGAAAAATCGAACACCTTATTTCTTACTATACACATATAAAACTTTTTCTAGGTAACTTTACAAACTGGAATGGCAAACAGTGTGGACCCTGACCAGACTGCTCCTGCAGGAGCAGTCTGATCTGGGTCCACACTGTAATAATCTAGTTGTTGTAATTGAAAAGCAAACCATACACTTTTTACATTTTTGTTCCAGGGCAAGTACATTGAAATGTTTCACTTGTCCTGAGTGAAATGGACAAGTAGGACAAGTCGGGCACAGTATTTCCACAGCCCTGTTTAAAGAAAGGATTTGCCCCTGGTAAACCTGTGCTATATTTGCCAGGAAGGTAATCCAATGTACAGAAAAACAAGAGGCCCAAATGGGCCTGATATCGCTCACCTGGCTATTGTGCAACGGAACCATTCTGATACAAAATTGGTCCAATTCGACTGAGAATTTCTCATTTTCACATTTTGCTACTTTTAGTAACAGAGGCCAACTTGCCTGGTCTTTATATGTTTACTTTTGAAACAACTCAATGCAAGAATCATTTTGCCACAAATTTCATCAAAATCCATTCAGGGGTTACTGAGATATTGCCAGTTTCATGTTTTGTGCTATTTTTAGTAACGGCAGATGGCGGCCATCTTGGATTGCTAAAATGCAAAAAATCGAAAAGCCTTCATGCAAGGACCATTTTGACACAAATTTGGTCCAATTCCATTGAGATTTTCTGATTTTCACATTTTTCTATTTTTAGTAACAGAGGCCAATATGATTGGTCTTACAGTTAGCTATTTTTGAAACATCTCAATGCAAGAATCGTTTTGACACAAATTTCGTCAAAATCCATTCAGCAGTTACTGAGATATTGTCATTTTTATGTTTTGTGCTATTTTTAGTAACGGCAAACGGGGGCCATCTTGGAATGCCAAAATGCAAAAAATCGAAAAAGCTTAATGAAAGGACCATTCTGACACAAAATTAATCCAACTCCATTGAGATTTGCAATTTTCACATTTTTCTATTTTTAGTAACAGAGGCCAATATGAATGGTCTACAGTTAGATATTTTTGAAACATCTCAATGCAAGAATCATTTTGACACAAATTTCGTCAAAATCCATTCAGCGGTTACTGAGATATTGTCATTTTCATGTTTTGTGCTATTTTTAGTAACGGCAGATGGCGGCCATCTTGGATGCCAAATTGCAATTAATCAAAACGACTTCATGCAAGGAACATTCTGACACAAAATTGGTCCAATTCCATTCAAGGGTTCTTGAGTAATTGTCATTTTTATGTTTGTGCTATTTTTAGTAACGGCAGATAGCGGCCATCTTGGAACTCCAAATTGCAATTAATTAATCGAAATGGCTTCATGCAAGGAACATTCTGACACAAAATTGGTCCAATTCCATTCAAGGGTTCTTGAGTAATTGTCATTTTTATGTTTGTGCTATTTTTAGTAACGGCCCCCATGGTGGCCATCTTGGATAGTCAACTGATACAAAATTGAAATAATTCCATTCAAGAACCAATTCTGACCAAATCTGGTCAGAATTGGTTGCATTTTCTTTAGATATTGACATTTGAGCAAAATCGGCCTTGTAAACGCTAAGTAGGTCACTGTGACCTAATTCCGCTATAGAGTTTTTTTATTTTTACAATTTTCAATACCAAGGTCCCACTTATGTTCCATGCAAACTTTCAACCAAATATACCAAATGGTTCTGGAGAAGAAGTTGATTTTGTTGTTTTTGCTATTTTTAGTAACAGCAGCCATCTTGGATTCTTGACCTGACCCAATTTTACAATTTTGAAACCCTGCAGTCACGTAAACAGAAAGTAGGTCACTGTGACAAAACTCCGCTACAGATTTTTTTCATTTTTACAATTTTGAATATCAAGGTTTCACTGATGTTCCATGCAAAATTCAGACAAATATACCCAGTGGTTCTGGAGAAGAAGTTTATTTTGTTGTTTTTGCTATTTTTACTAACGGCGGCCATCTTGGATTTTCAACCTGACCCAATTTTACAATTCTGAGACCCTGGAGTCAGGTCATGCTCCATGTGAAATTTGAGAACCATGGGGCCAGTAGTTTTACAGAAGAAGATGTTTGAATATTTGTTTTTAGGTGTTGACGGACAAATTCCGTGACGACGCACGACGCACAACGCACGACGCACGCATTGGTATGACAATAGCTCACTATGGCCCTTCGGGCCAGGTGAGCTAAAAATGCAAAACGGACAAATCCTCCATCATTATTTGATTTCATCAAGGTAATCCTAAAATGTCTTCAAACTTCAATGACCTTTATGACCTATATGCAAAACTTCCCCCAATTTGACGAAATTTAATATGAGCCGCGACAGGACAAAACCAACAGGGTCAGGCAAAGACTCAGATCAGCCTGAGCATCCGCCAAGTCTGATCAGAGTCTTCCCTGTGCACTTAAAGGGTAGCTGAGGACCTACGCTACCTCTATGCCGACAGTGAAGATTCCGATAAAAATGCCCAGGCTGACCTGAGTCTTTGCTAGGCGCTATGCCACTTTGTTGGTTTTCTAGTGTTGCAGCTCACATGATTTTCATACTTACTCAAAGTAGGTATGTTCAATGATATTCTTGTCTTGTAGAAACTGCATGTTGTCCTGCCAAATCCACTGAAATTACATGAAATATGCTACACAAGATGGATAAATTGCAATTTTACATCCTTTTCAAAGTATTTCAGCCATATCAGAATGATGGGAAGGTGATAACGAAAGGCTGTGTCCAATGGAACCCTGTTTATGTTTGTAAAGGTTGACATCTCCAGCAAGAATCAAACCTGGGACCTCTAGATCAGCAGGCCAATGCTTAACCTACTGAGCGATAAAGTTGTTAGGAAATGCTTGAATCTGTTGTTTGGGAACAAACAGATTTACTGTAATGTGCCAAAATATTGGGACACCTAGATTAATTAATTTTCCATTTGGGACAAATGGAAAATTGATAATTTTAGGTGTCCCAATACTTAAGCACATTATGGTACCACCCTTACCGAACATTCTTTTCTGTGAATGCCCCACAGGACAAAGAACATTCAAAGTTAAGACATGTAACTATCAAGTCTGCTGGTCCCAAAATCTGGCTGCTTCACAAATGAGCCAGGACACAACAAAACCACAATGTGGCATATTCGCCCAGCTAAGTCTCAGATCAACCTGGGCATTCGCCTTAGCTACCCTTTAAGCCCAAAGTTAAGACTGATCAGACTGGGCAAATGCCCAGGCTGATCTTAGTCTTTGCTAGTGCACATGCCACTTTGTTGGTTTTGTCGTGTCACAGCCCATATAAGTATCGAGTCTGTCCCAAAATCTGGCTGCCTCACAAATGATGTCATTCACAATGTTGGAGAGTAAACTGAATGTTTAATATAATAATCAACCTTACTTATGACTCTTCCCTTTCAAATTTGGACAAGTCAATCAAACAGAAAAGGTGTATTTGACAAAGTCACAAACAGAACAACCAACAGTGTAGAACCATACTGAAAAGTGCATACGAGTTGTCTCTGTTAATCTGAATGGGTACATTTTCAAAAGCACCTACAGTCAACTCCCGATATCTCAAAGTCAATGTTCATCCCAAACTACCGATATCTCAAAGTAAATTTTCTGATCCCAGAAAATTTACTTTGAGATATCGGTAGTTTGAGATAAAAGGAATTGAACTGTAAATAACAATAGGAAATGTGTCCAAACTATATTCTTTGATATGAGAGTTATTGTGTTGGAGATACTGAGAGTTGACTGTATATCATTTACTTTTTTTGCCTCCCTTCTCAATGGGGGATGACTCTTTGTAAGAATTTCATCACCCAGGGAACCAAACAGGAAGTCACAAAAGTAATCTGACTTTGACACAAATGGTATATACCTTGAAGCCTAACTGTTTGGTTTGATATATACCTGTTCCAACTCTTTGGAGAGTTCAAAGTTGAATTTTTTGATGGGTTCTTTTTCCATGACTTCCTCTTCTTTTTCCATCTGTTCTTTAGTCTTCAGTGGGCATCTCTCATAAAACAACATGTATGCACTGTTGGTCTGGTAGAAACAAAGAAATGAGCAAAAATATAAACTACAGGTACAGTAAAACAAGTTTTTCTGTTGACAGCACATAAGACTAATATCTAACCCATTTATGAATAAATAATAATAATAAATCTGACAAGTCTATTTGTCATGGTTTTGTTTTAAGTTATATAATTTTTATTTCCATTCATAGAGAAGTTACTATTTTTCTTCTGAAAACAAAGAAAACTCTGATCCAGAACAGACACTGAAGAATAACACAGCAGTTCCTGTCGGAGGCCACATCTGGGCCAGCACTGTTTGCCTGTGTCCCTTTTATGAGATCCTAGGCTAATAAATATTAAAAGCAACATGGCCTATATCACATAAAAAGTTTGGAACATAACAGGAGAAACAGCTCACCTAAATGGATCAAATTCAATCTGACTTATAACAACCCTTTGTGTTTTATTCTTTGTTTTCTATTGGCAGTTTTTGAGATCTGTATGTCTTTATTTCAAATTCAAATACCCACAAATAATATTGAAATGCGATGTGGCAATTCTAACTTACTTTTTCAAAGGAGAAGTCCATGAACTTTTCTGTGACGGAGTCATATGTTTTGCTCTGTAAAGAAAGAAAAATGTGCATATCAAGGTGTATCATTACACTTTCATGGGAAGCAAATCTGCTATTTCATCGGAAGTAACTCTTGTCTCCCTTCTTGGTGGAGGTCTACCCGTAAAGAAAAGAGTTTGCTCCCTTTGTAGTAAATTCTTTCCTTTAAGAGAGGATTCCTTTTTGAATGTTGGTTCTTCCTACAGGGAAGACATAGAAATGTGCCCACTCACCTACCCATCACTTTCACTGAGCCTTGTATGTTTTGCTTAGGACTGGCTATTATAACTATCACCTTTTTTAAATGCTTGCCTGTTCCACATTTAGGTCCATCTCTCTTCTTATCAACTTATCATATTTCCTTGTAAACAAAATATGGCTATCCAATGTCACTGCCTCGGCCAGGCTTGATCCCTGGCCCTGGCATGTGACAGGCTGGGATCTCCCATTCGAACTAACTAATTTTTCTTTGAGTTCTCTAGTTTCTTCTACCATGTAAAACTCCTTCAAGAATGCGTTTTAAAGTTTGTTAAGCACATTTAAATAAATAATACTCAAAAAAGCATATGTTTAAGCCTTTGCAACATCTATATGTACACTTTGATGAATGCTGTTTGCTTGTAAATTACTAAATATAACAACATATCTCATAATCTTAAAACCTGTCCAGTTTCATCAAATCAAAATATACACTTAAAACTTACCGTCATTTCTCCACCAAAACATTCTGTAGCTATCTGACTAGGATCAAACTGTTTCACTTCTGCATCATTGAATAAGAACCTAGGAACAACAGGAGGACAGATATATATCAGGGTCCGGTTGTTAAAAACTAACAATGTTGTTAGTATGGGTCTCTATGATGGTACTACTGCACTGACATGACTAGGCAATGAATGATCTTTGTCTTGGGGAATTGTTAATGTAGTTAATATATCATGCCATTGAGACTGCCTTAGGGCTAGTATTTGTTTATCCTAATTGTATCATATATATATGGTACTTGTATCATCTGTTGGGAGGTATACTTCATGATCTTGTATCTCTTATTTTGCTCACATTCTGTCATTAAGAATTCTTTCCTTGATTTGTTTGGTTGCTCATTCTGTACCACTATGTGTGCTCCTATGAGGGCCGAAAATTTGCAATAAAGAGCTTGTATCATGTGTCTTGTTGGTTCAATACAGAGATATTACAATTTCAAACACACTGTCTGCAAAAAACATTGCTTTATTGCCAAAAAAGAAAATGTGAGGAGCAAAAGCGCTTCATATTTTTTCAGCAAAAAATCAATGAATCCTTGACTAACCACTTTGTTAAGCTAACAATGCTTTGAACAACTATACGGTTCACAAAAAGTAAGGGATATTCAGGTATGAAAAATTGTAGCATCTACAACAAATAAAATATTCATATGAAACGCTAAGTATTGATAAGATAAATATCTGTTAAGATACTTTCCATGAAAGTTTGGACCATATATCCTGTCACGTGATCTGCATACAATTTGTTTTAGACAGGGGGTCAGGACTAAAATGTGGTAAATTCAAACACAAATTTATTCAAATTCTTCAACTAAGCTAACCTTTTTATGCACTTTAAAGTTTTGCATGGTAAAAGATTTTTTTTCTTCTTCAAAACTGCCATTTCGGGAAGAAAACCAGAAAACAAAATTCGTACAGGTGCATCGAGTTACCGAAAAATTTAGACGTTTATGGCTTGCACTCTTTATTTTGATGAAACAGTGTGAAAGACTAATTATCAGTTTGTTAAATAAAGCATAACGAGTGTTTCAGTGTAAATTTTGTAATCTGAAAACAATCTGTTTCCACACCAGATTCATGTGAAATTTGGGTGTCGACCCCCTGTCTAAAACGAATGACACGCAGATCACGTGACAGGATATACCATTAAAATTGTAATGCAAAATGCCTTATCGAATATTTGTCTGGTGGAAACTTGCCGTTTCAGATGGATTTGGTATTTTTTCTAATTTATACAATTTTTAATAGCTTAATATCCCCTACTTTTTGTGAACAGTATATATCAGACAGTTCTAAGGCAATTTCTCTTGATTCTCAATGTAAGCATGCAATGGTTCTTTATTATCACAGGGCCACAGCATTTTTTTTTCACAAGTAAAACTAAGAAATCATATCCCAGACCTATCATCAAAATCAATCAGCACTGTATTTCAAGACAAATTCAGCATCTAAATTTTTCAGCCTTAGAAGAAAACCTGATGCTTCAATAAAGATTTCTGTCTTTGACTATATGCCTCGTATGAACAGGAAACAGTAACAATGTGCATAACCTTTCAAAATCTAAGGCCTCCAGCAGAAAAATGTAGGTGAAAAATTAAGAGAATGAGACTCGACTCACCATTTATCCTGGCCCATCTCAGATTTGCTCATCTTATCTCTGATAAAGCTGTAGTAATGGCCGCCATCTGCTGTTCCTGTATGCACAGTGACTCCTATTAACTCATACTCGTAGCACTCATCCTCTGGTGTAACAGGATCTTTCTCTATAAACCCATTTTCATCATCATCTGTGACAAAATATGCCAAATACAGAAATTATCAAAACTGTGAATATCCTAACATTTGAACAAAGAAATTTCAAAATAAATTTTCAGCACTGGATCAAAACCTAACTTGCAGAATCATAAACAGTACATACCCCAAATCAGTTAAATACATGCGGTAAAGCTTATTTTCTAAGTGCTGTGAAGCATATTTTGCATTTAATTGTACTTCCTTGTATGTTACTGTGTACCAAATATGAAGTCTATATCCCATTTGGTTACTTAGAAACTGAGCCAACGGTAACTGGTGTCTAAATTTTCTATCTTCAATGAAACATAAAATGTAAGTCATGGCCCCATATGAATCACTGCATACAAATGTAATGGCGTAGCAAGTATTAAGTCTCTTTCCCTTTTTTTATAACTTAAAAACTGAGCAATACGTGAACCTAAATTTTCTATGGCCAATGAACCGTAAATCTTTCCACAGATGTTACTATGAACCAAGTTTATAAGCTCTATTCCAGCCCTTTTGATTACTTAGAAACTAAGCAAAAAGGCAACAGGTGAACCTTTTGATTTTGCAAGTTGTATATGCAGAGGTGCACAAATGGTATCATATAAGCACCCTACTTCTTATGTAAATGTGACCTAAAATGATTTAAAAGTACTACCCTGCTGCAGCTTGTCTGAGCTAATAAGATTTTTCTCCATGTAGTTTGACATGTCAAGCCGCAGTGGGAAGGAGAAGTGGGTGTTGACCTTTTCTTTCATCATCGTTACCATGTTGAATGTGTATCTCATTGTGTTGAAACATATGATCTTTGGCAGTTTCTTAAAACAGGCTCTGGAAAATATTCAGTAATCATTCAATATTTAAAAGATCAGTGTCATGATCTTCTTATCATGAGAAGGAAGACAATGAATTCCACATCTGACAGTGTATACATCCATTCAATTTAACTTCTTATGACACAAATGCTTGTCCTACTACCATATATGTGGTAATTTTTGTGGTCTTCCAATTTTCACGGTATTTCATGGTCACTTTGATATTATTCAAGTCCAGTTCCTGACAAACTATCTTTGGTATACGAAGACGTCCACTTCTGCTCTCGTGTACATTTGCTTCCATAATTCTGGCACTTTTTGTTTGATCTAATATGGGTTGTTGAGTCATCAGCAATTTATACATGTATGTACGAGATGAATTCTAACAACTGGATTATGCAAAAGTAGTACAAGCAATTTAATTACACAACAGTATTACATGCTTGTTGATTCATATCTACCACATAATAATTGCTAATGAGGCCTCTGCTTTATTCATAGCAACTTTGAAAGCTGTGCAAAAAATTACCATTTTCAGGCATGCAATAAAGTTGTTCTTACTAAATTACTTAATAGTTACTTTCCAGCTACTGCTTTGACATTTTTAATCCCAGCTATTTTAATTTTAGGGGCTTATTGTGGACCATGAAAATTAAAAAGCATGAAAATTAATGCTAATATTTTGGATCCAAAACCAGGAAAGTTACAACATATACGGTATTATTACTAATTTTTTATAATGCTGTCTTCTATCACTGGCCCTGATCTATGGTAATGCATGGTAAATTTGACCCATGTGCTCCAGCACACTGACCTTGATTCATGTGATGATACAATACATTAAGAAGCATGAAAATCATACAACCAATCTGGGGACTGAGCTATGTCAGTGACCTACTAATGTATCAGAGTTGATCACACTGACATGATCTTGCAGACTGACAGTGATTGACAGTGATGACAGTGACGATGAACCCCCAAACAATTTTGAGCCTGAAATATGCAGATGATCTATTTTTGCAACAGACTACTCCTAACAAAATGATCTTGACTCATGTAATGATGACATTTTAAATATGAGCAAATACACAGTTCCAAGCCACACCCAGAATGTCACTCAAAAGCACATGATAGCGTACACCTGGCCAATGCAACGACAACTTAGCACGTGACATAGTCTCACAAACAAATCGCACGTGGTCAATATACAATATAAGTCCGTGATTTTACCTTACAGTTCATGAAGGGATGTATACCTGTTTAAAGAAAACAAACTAACACCACTTTTAATAAACTTACCCTGCTCTGCAAGAACAAAACGCATCGGAAATGCATGATGCGCCAACTGACATGTGTAGGTCATGAGGAGGCTGATTCCTAGCCATAGATCGCCAACATTTAGGAGACACTTGCCGTTGTCATTTGTTTTTCCGCCATCTTGGTGTAAGCTTGTGAGACGTAGTTACAGTAACTAAGCAGGCGGAGCTTAGCGGCTATTCTCGGAACTGTGTTTTGCCAGATATCACAATAGCCCATACATCTAAATTCATGCTTTTCATTCTCATGGCTACACAAGTCACAATTATGAACAGTTAAAAATCTGGCCAGACTTAACACATGCCAAAAGGCATCTTTTCATACTTTTTAATTACCTCTTTTCTGCCCTAACTTTCTTCTGACATTTAGAACAGGTGTACATGTTGTCTCCCTCCAGCATATCTTTCACTGTTACTTCATCCAGTGATTCCTATAAATGTAACAGAACATTTGAGTTAAAGTTATCAGGGGAGTGGGGTTTAGATGATTCAAAAATAACAAGCTAAAAACTTAAGAGAAAAATGTTACTGAATAAAATCTTTGTTTGTAAAAAAAGACCTCTTGATCAACTCTACATTTAACAACTACATTAAACAATTGTTAATCTTTTTATCAACTGAAAATTTTACAGAAAATTGGTCATCTTGGCCAAGGAGCTAACGCTCTGGACTCAGAATTCAGGTTTTAAGTTTGAGTCTGCCCATGCCATAGTTCTTCTCTAGCTTCTGGATATTTATCCCCATTATTGTCTCATCTCATAAGTCCAGTATGACATACTGCTGCAAAGGCCATGAACTACAAATTATCCATCTAGATATAGTCGTACTTACATAAAGATTTTTCATGTCTGTGACCTGACACCTAACTGTATAAAATTCTTCTAAAGTCCGGCTCACATGAGGGCAATCCTGTTAAAACAGATAAGAAAACTATACTGTAACAAGTTCCAAAATCTTAATAACTGTGCATCAACTAAAGTTCAATACTTCATACATATAGTCAAGCCCTACTGAAATTAATGACACTGTATTCACACATAAGAGCCATGACATGACATAACCCAAAAAGTGGCATGTGCACAAAGACTCGGAGCCAGGCCATCCGCCGATCTGACCAGAGCCTTTGTTGTGCGCATTAAGTCTAAGCTACCTCCACGTGGACAGCAAAAACTCTGATCAGACTGGGCGGATGCCCAGGCTGATCTAAGTCTTTGCTGGGTGCACATGTCACTTTGTTGGTTTTGTCCTGTTGCAACTCATAATTTTGGGTGGACATAAGCCTCCAAAACCAGTATAGTTCTAGAACAGGCTGCTGCTAATAATGAGCCTGGTGAGGGTCTGCATCTGCACTGGCTGCCTTTTAGCCACCTTCTGCACAATAACCAAGCTTCTCTTAAGACTCAATCATGGCCTTCTCCATGTTTTATAAACCATCAATCTTGTCTAAACTTGCCCAAAAATTGATAGTTCAGAGCCACACCTATAATGTCACTCAAAGGTCACCTGAAAGTGTATAACTGGCCAATGCAACAAGAACTTGCATGTAACATAGTACCATAAATAAAACTGCACGTGTTGCATTTCCCACAATAAGTCCATGATTTACCTTACAGTTAATGAAGGGATATATACCTGTAAGTGTGGCTTCAGAATGGTGAACTTTTTTTAACACATGAATCTGTACTCTATCACTTATAATTCCTGATAAAACTGAAAGCAAAATCCATAGCATACAAAAACAACGCTCCAGAAATGATTGTTCTGCGATAATTTTTCTTGTTTCTCCATTAAAAATGTTGTGGCCCCTCCTTAGAACTGAGGAGCCACAAAATATGTATTGATGAAAAGATAAATTAACCTAGAACATCAGCAAATCCTAGCCTTATCTGCTGCTCTGCTAAGACAGTACTCACCAATGAAACAACATTATTGGTTATCACTCCACCAAACAGACATCTGACTAGCTTTTTCTGAAACATACAACAGTTCAATATATTATTAGTTCTTGAAAACCAAAACAATGTATGCCACAAGCCATGTAGATGGAAACATAGACTACCTCAGCACCTATTCAATGTTTACAAATTTTACAGGTATCACAAGAGAAAAGCATAGACTGATATCAGTGTACCATTTTGACTCATTTCATCCAGCTTTGTAATGAGATTTCTTACATTTCTGCTCTCATGCAACTTATGTCAGGCTGCTTAAGTAATCATCTAATCAGGGTTTTGGGTGTTTGCTATTCCACCAGCAATGATCTGAAACATTGTGGGACAGAAAAATGAACTTGTTTAATATTAGAATAATTATAGCAATAGGTTACAGTGTCCTCACACAGCCTCATTGTAAGGCTGCAGCTTATATTGCTAGTTTGGATATTACACTGTCATGTCATGACTCCCATTGTGACTTAGCTACAAAGGAATATAAGGCAATGCTCATTTGCCTTACTTTTCTTTGTAGTTTAGTCACAGTATAATGTTATAATATTAAGACTTTTTATGGACACTAATCAGAGCATTATATAAGGACTGTGATGTAATTAGGGTCATAACTGTTACATACCATTTCTATTGACATCTCCTCCAGCTTGGTTATGAGATCAGTGAAGAACTCTGTCATATCTTTCTGCTCCCCTGTGTTTAGAGGTTGTTTGTCCATTGTGTAAACTTTACAGAAATCACGAGGATTATAGGCCTTCCTTTCACTCTCCTGAATAATGCAAAAAAAATATGTCTTTAAGTTTTTTAAGTCAGGCACATCTTAAGATTTCGCTTCATATATCCTGAAATTTTCAAACTCATTTGGTTTTTTATTCCATTCATTTTAAAATTCTGGCTGAGTCAGGACAGAATTACATACCTGTATACATCTTTACACCTTTCCATGTATCTCTCAGATTCATGTAAAAAGACTTAAAATCACACTCACTCCTTTGGATGGAGCTTTATGTAACTTACTCTTATTTTCACTGACTTGCCCTTTTTACAAACAAATAGGTACCCAGCAGGCACATAACATCATAATGACATCGTATTGATGTTGATGCTATGCAACAACATTGCATTAATGTCAGTGTGATGTCATTTTGATGTCATGTGCCAGCTGGGATATCACCGAATGGTGTTTTCAATGCAAAAAATATGTAATTCTTTCCTGTTTTTAATTCACCATGCTCTCAATGTTTACAATTACAGATCCATAGGTAGTGCAGCTCAACTGGATAAAGGGGTGAAAAATACATACAGAAACAGTAAAAGCCACAACAAGTTTACACTTCTGTGTTGTTTTAATAGCTCTAGCTAGATGCACACATTGGCCTCAAAACCTAGCTGCGGCAACTGCTTACACCCTTCATAATATTCAAACCTTTCAGACTCATCTGGGCATTTCTTTTTCTCACATGTGGCTTTCTGTAAAGGCTACACTACATGCATTTGAGCCACATCATGACAAAACAAACAAAGTGATATGCGTGCCCAGCAAAGACTCAAATCAGCCTGGGCATCTGCACAGTGTGGTCAGAGTCTTCCGTGTCCGCATGGAGCTAGCTTAAACCCTTAGCTACACTTTAAGAGCACAGCGAAGACTCTGATCAGACTGGGTGGATGCCCAGGCCAATCTGAGTATTTGCTAGGTACCATGTCACTTTGTTGGTTTTGTCATGTCACGGATCATTTGTTTTCCACTTACCTGTAGATAAGCAAACATTTTCTGCAGCTCCACAAGAGTTCCTTCATGTTTAGTTTGTTTGCACAACTGAAATAGTAGTATTTTCATGTGTAGAGTACAAACTACAGTTGATCCAAATGTCAGATCATATCATAACTTCAAAGCTAGCTGCTCAGTCATGCTTGTAGAGGATTAAATATTCTGCAGTCATGGTTAAGAAGTTCGGGTTCAAACCTCAGGAAGACCGTGATTCTTCTCTAACATTTGGATTATCTTGTTTAAATGTATTTTTTTGCTACTCAATGCAAGAAACTGGGTTGGATCACAAGATCTATCAACACTGATTATGATCGTCCCCTTTGGATTTTCTCATCATTATCTTCATCTCATCTATTTCCCCATCAACCAAAAAATGACTGAAATACTGTTGAAATGACTGAAAACTCTAAAACTGTTCATTGAACAATGAAATGAGCCACGACACTAGAAAACCAACAAAGTGGCATTTGTGCTCAGGGAAGACTCAGATCAGACTGGGCAGATCTGAGTCTTCACTGTCCCCATGGACAGTGTCTTAGACACTTAGCTACCCTTTAAGCATACAGCACAGACTCTGGTCAGACTGGGCGGTTGGTTTTGTCGTGTCATGACTCAAATCTACCTATATTGAGCATTATCTAATCTGCCCTTGAACTCACACCACCTTTCTTCATCTTATACTTTTTCATAACAGTGATGTATTTCAATGATTTTGGCAGGAAAGTCACATAGCTTTGTACATGAAGTGCTAATAATTCAGCCATACAGTCTTTTCCAACATATGCTGCAGTGCAGCTCAGCACTGACAATTTATCAATATTTTCCTATATGCCAATATAAGAGCTGCAGCACGACAAAATCAACCAAGTGGCATGGTATGCCCAGCAAAGACTCAGATCAGACAGGGCATCCAACTGGTCTGATCAAAATCTTAGCCATGGGCTTAAAGGATAGCTAAGGGTCTAAGCTACCTCCATGCAGACAGTGAAGACTTTGATCAGACTGGGCAGATGCCCAGGCTGATCTGAGTCTTCGGTGGGTGCATATGCCACTTTGTTGGTTTTGTTGAGCCACGGCTCATATGTATATGTATTATCATCAAAACTTTTCTACACAAAACAAAATGTGCAGTGTACAGTCAAGATCTGACAAAATGGCTTCTGTAAAAAGGTGGAATATACATGTATATAAATCTTGTGTCAACTGTGAGACATCACTAATAAACATACCTTAGCCTGGAGTACTGACTGCCTAGCCTGTGGTATCATGTAGAGGTGTTGCATACATGTGGCCATGTAACATGTGGCTCCCAGATTAGTTAAGCCAACATACCCACATTTGGACCTCCCGTCTTCATGGGGCCAATAATCCCAAGGATACGAGGAATGAGAATCTGCAAGGAATTAAATGTAATAAAGACAGATATGAGAAACATAGTAAGCTAAAGAATGAACCACATGACATTATTCCTATTGTTTTTGTTTTTTTGCACTTACTTTTTCATTACTTTCTACAGCATTTAAACTTTACATGATCTATATGGTAGAAACATTAATTATAGTACAATTCATTAATGATGATGACATGGAGTTACGCCTCCATTTTATTATTTTGCCAAACTTTTCCCTTAACTTTGCTCCACCGACTTCAAATCATCCAGAGCTATTGTTCAATTTGACGACTTTCAACATATTACACTACATTTCATAACTGGAGATACATTTGCTCCACTTATTTTATGTATCAGAGGCAGGCTGCTTTGAGTATTTACTAACACACATGGCTAAAGGTCCCTTTTCACATGACATCTCTTATTTTTAAATACTAGTGATAGGTAAGACTAGAAATTTTTAATTTTCTGTACCTTTGGTATGCTGATGAAGCATTTTACTATGTAGCACTTTGTAGTTTTCCATGTTTCCCTTCACCAACTCTATCAGTAAATCATACGCCCCTGACCGAGATGACTGGCTCTTACACTTTGGGAAATATCTCTTCACCGGAGATGGCAGGGCAAACAGACACTCAAATAATTCATTGATGAACACCTAGTGAATAAACAAAAAAATATTTTCTATTCCATTCATTTACCTTGACCATGTCATTTTAAAATATTATTAATGCCATTACGTGTGTCCCACTGCATTCCTGCTTCGTGCCTGATTTCATTCTATACTATACCTATATCATCTGATTAATGAATAGTGTTCTGATTTACATAAAATACTGCATGGTGTTGACATTTAAACATATTTCTACATTCAGCTTCTGTTCTTTTTTTTTTTAACTACAAAGACAAACCGTACAGATTTTTTTTTAACTGTAAAGACAAACTATACTTTATTGCTTACATATCAAAAACAATTTGGGCATTAAGAGCTGATTATTCACTTTTCAGAAACGTTTACTGAGGTTTTCTCAAGTAAAGAACTTTAATAGAGCTCTTTACAAACCAAACTGTCAGGTCTTAAATTTGGTATTTCTCTCTAAGAGCTGAGAAAATCTATCACATAGAAGAAGAAAAGTTTGATAATCAAGCTGCGACATGAGAAAATGAACAAAGTGGTTGTGTGCCCTGCAAAGACTCAGTCTGATCAGAGTCTTTGCTGTCTGCATGGAGTTAGCTTAGACCCTCAGCTACCATGTAAGTGCACAGCAGAGACTCTGATCAGACTGGGCAGATGCCCAGGCTGATCTGAGTGTCAGCTGGCCACACATGCCACTTTGTTGGTTGTCTCCTGTTGCACCTCAATCGTATTTTTTCTCTTTTAAACTGGATCTACATGTATTTTTTGTTCGCTTTACTTACATGTACTTCTGGATCAGTTTTATAGGGTGGATTATGTTTGAAGACGGCAGTTCCAAGATTAAGTAGACCAATCAGAGCATCATCCTCCTCGTAACCATGGCGAGTCTCGTAATACTCTCTGTTGAGTATGTGCTGTGTTATATCCTTGGCAAGATTGTTCAGGTTTACTGGACTGTCCTGATGAGAAAATAAACCACAAAATAATGAAAATTTGAGGTCCGTTTTAAAAATATTTCTGTAATAGTTTTACACATTTCTCCCTATAACCAACACTCTGCCCCTGTCCCCTCACTTAAACTGCCTTTTTGAGACATTTCTAATGAAGGGTCAAACATATGTCCTTATGAACAAAGATAATGTCACTATTACCTGCTGCAAAAACAATCTATCTGGAGCTACCAGTGAAGTTCATGTACCCAGTTTACCCTTAACTTTCTTAACCATGAATATCCTTACTCCACTGCTTTTTAAAAATGGACAGCCTTGAACTTTGACAAAGCCTGTTCTTTAATCAAGAACGCTTTATAGAAATGACAAATAAACTGTGTATATCTTTCAGGATGAGTCTGATATGGGTCTAAACTGTTTGCAAATACAAAGGATTTTTGGACATATTCATTCATTATATGATGCCAAGCTTCAGTAAACTTTGTCAAGTTACTTGTGATCATTCAATAACTTTTAGCTTCAACTAGCTGTGTGGAGTTTAACATCTGAAGCAGGCAAATGTTGTTGCTTACGTTTTAGATATAATATTGTAATGTTCAACTTACAGCTTCTGGGGTGGCATCTGTCTTTGATATACTCTCTACAAATCTACATGCCAGCCAGAAATAATCCTTTACCCCAGGGCCATATGGCTCTTTCTCCTTGGGACTACCCTCAACCTAGAATGATACAACAGAATATCACTGGATAAAATAAAGGTGTCTTTTTGCTCTAATATCCTCATAAAGTATAACACTTTGGTCTAATTTAAGTTCTTATCCACATTTTTCCCCTATAAGTATATATTAATATTGTTTTCAAATGTAAGGCTTCTTTAATTTAACTGATGTCCTACGCAACAAACTATATACCTTGTTACTGTGCTGATTCAATATTTCACACCTCTGTATATGGATCCATGTCTGTGTCTCTAAAGATTTGTCAGATTTATGATTTTTACAAGAACCGATCTCTTATTTTGGTATGCTGATCTCTTACTTTTCTAATACCTTTCCAATACAGTACAAATTCTAAATATTGGGACAGTAAGTCTGAGCAAACAGTACAGACCCCAATCAGAGTCTGACCAGGGTCTAAATTGTTTGCCATCCCATCTGCATCTTTTAGTCAAATTACTGCATCAAACAAGACCTGTCACCAGGACAGGATAGATCGCCTGACAGCGCCTTGTCCATCACCTAAAAAACTTTAACGTAAATCTTTAACATTTTGCTAATGCCGCCGCCGACGCTAACGCCGACACCGGGGTTAGTACAATAGCTCTTCCTGAACTTTGTTCAGGCGAGCTAAAAACTACTAAACTGAAAAACCAAACTGTTCAATATTAGTCTAATTATTTTAGGTGTCCCAATTTTTAGATTTTTTTATGTTACTTACATCTAAGTTCTTCTGAGGCTTTATTTTGAAAGCATCTGACATGAAGCTGAGTAGACTTGACAGAATTGGTAACAAGAATGGGTAACCAGTCTTTCCTTCTGCTGTTTTACCTAGGCACAGTCTGTAAAGTCCCACACATGCTTCACGACGTACATGAGGCTGAAATGTTAGAAAAATAATGATACATAAGCATCAAATTTGTATAATTTCTGGCTAATTCTACCAATCAACAATCATTAAAAACAAAACTTAAGCAACATCTTTTGCCAGTCTGTCGCTTTATAAGCACACTTTTGATACAGATTACTCTTGCTCAAAAATTCAAAACCTTCGATTTACAATGTTTTCTTGAAGTATTCTTTTAATTTGTGACAGTGATTTGCCTAGTGAAACTTTTGATAACATAATCTATACTGGACTGATATGGAACTAAACCAGAACTCCGTCTATGTTTTGAATAGTCAGGCTAGATATACTTCTCCAAGGTGAATGGATATACCTATATTGTTTCAGCATTTTTTAAAATGGAAATGACTTTTGTGGCTTCCTGTTTGCTTCCCGAGCCAAAGAACTTCCTCTTCTTGGGTTGGTTGGTTGGTTGTTTTGGGTTTAACGGCCCTTTGAGACAGTGTTTCAGTCTATATTGGGCTGTCTCCCAAAGAGAGGGATAAAGAAGAGAGAAATGATAGACAAGAGAAAATGGCCAAACAACCCCCACCCGCACCTACTGCAAGCACAGTAAGCCCTACTATCATCCAAATCAGTAGGACGCCCCGGAACTGGAAGTTTTACCCAGCACCATCGCACCACCCAACCACCCCACTCCTCTTCTTGGGAGTAAAATCTTTCCTCTGTAGCAAGCTCCCATTGAAATGGGGACGAAATTCTTCTGGTAAAAATTATCTCCTCCAATAGTACTTTCCAATAACCTTATTAAAGCCAATAATCAGTGAAGGTGGAGGAACAGAAATACAAGCATTTTATGACACAGGAGGCTCAAAGCTACACTACACTTACTTTAAAATGTGAAAAACTAAAGTACTGTCTATTCAAGAATAAATCCTCTCCACCTCTATGGTCACAAAATACCTTTGAGAATTTTTAACAGCATACCTCTGGGGCTTCCAGTGTGAGTCGCTTGAGCCAACTATCAAAGTTAGAAGAGGTACACAAGCTCTCTCGGACCTCATCTGATGAAAATGCCCACGACACAAGGAATGACAGTGAGTAATGGACAACTGAAAAAGAAAAACATGAAAAAATGTTTTAATATATCTTCAACAACTTCAGAACCAAAAATTTCCTCTGCTCTAGAACTAAGCTTTAGGAACTCTGCATTTATACTGAAGGCACAGTCTTTACAGACAAAATTTAACAATTGTGAGTTTGAAAAGCAATGTAAAATTTTTTTTCACACAAAAGGTCGCATTATGATATGCAGAACAAGTATCTCAGTACTATATACCACAAAGTCTACGGCCTCTCTACCTCCAAGTTATGTAGCACATTTTGATCTAACAAATTTTATAGTGTTAGGCAACTGTGAGATATATATGCACATTTCAATTTTGTTCTTGTGCATTTAAATCCATATAAAAACTTCCCATGCAGCCTTGTCAGATGGTTTTGTTAACACTTTACAAATATTCCAAAGCAAGTCATTATAAAATCCTAATCCAAATGACATTACAGTCAAAAGTGTTGGTATAAAATATTTTAAGGTGCACAGCAAGACATTACCTTCACTTCTACCCCAGGATCCAGCATGCATCTGGTTGGTATCACTGAAATGAGACAGGAAGTTAGCATCCAACAACTAATTAATCTTTAATATGACATAAACTTAAGACCAATCATATTCATGTTTATTATTCATAGCTCCAAATAAGATGGATTTAATGCTGCTTAAGATAGTTTCCAATGATTCTCCAAAAAGACATATGTTGGGATTCTCATTAGAGCCCATCTTGGTTTCCGGCTCAACTTTTGCTGACCATTAATACTTTTGGACTCATAAACTGCCAAACCCAGAGCTGATATTGTAAATGGGAGATGTAAGAGTTTGAATCGCTGGGGCCAAACCAAGAAAATCTCAAAATTACAGTCACTTCTTTATTTCTTTTTTACTTTGTAGATGACTTAACCCTTAATGCGCCAAAAAGCAGACGACAAAATTTACGTCTGCAGAATTTCAAAAAATGTTTCATCCAAGCGATATCATATTGAGAATTTGAACACTAGAGGGCAAATAGTGTAGATTCAGATGAGGTGGCTCATTATGACATAAGTCTGACAGCCCCAATGAAACTGGAAAATACCCATGTCTCCTTTCTGCTAGTCCAGGCAGGACAGTAATTTGAAAGCATTTTCTTACCTCGGAACAGCAGCATCAAAGAGTATCTTCATCAAGATTTGTAACACAGAATCAACTGGTAACATAGCTACTATGGACTGAAATAAATATTTAGAAAAGAACGTTATGTCTGTGGAGAGCAGACAACTGCCTAAAACTTAGTTATATTTACCCTAAATCTTCATACTGTATGCAGGAGTCAATAAAAGCAGACACAGATCTTATAAAGTTTGCAGTTTACCAATAGTTTCATAAAAACCACCACCTGACAGCACTAAAAGACTAGTTCACATCCACAGACAAATGGCAGTGGTGTCCAAATATCTATAATAACTAGGTCACTTATTTTTCTCAATGAAATTTCATTTTCCACTTTACTAGGAGGTATGATATCACCACCACATGCTTTTTGTATCTTATATTCTGTCATCAAGATTCCCCATAACTTTCATATGCGAGTAACTTTCCAAGGAAAAGACAATAACATGGATTTTGATTTCGTCAAAGTGGCATACCATGAAAGAAAGGGACTTTATGGTGCCTACTCTAACCTTTAATTAGCTATGGTGACAGGTGAAAGTTTTGTAAACAGTGCTGTCCCATTCCAGTTGCATGCTGACACAGCAGTCAGCACTTCAATTTTCAAAAACCATCCCTCAAAATGATGGACAAGCCCAATATCAATGGCAAAAGACTCCATTACAGACAATCTGCAGGTTAAGGGTTAGAGCAAGGTAGCTGGGTGTCACTTACATATGCCTGTAATTGTAGACTTTTACATTTGGCAGGATTTAACCCTTAATGCGCCAAAAAGCATACGACAAAATTTACGTCTGCAGAAATTTAAAAAAATGTTTTGTCCAAGCTATATCATATATTGAGAATTCAAAGACTATAGGGCAAACAGTGTGGCTCCAGGTGAGGTGGCTCATTATGAGCCACCTCATCTGGATCTACACTGTTTGCAAATTTCAACAATTTTTCATTTTTGGCGTTTTAAGGGTTAATTTTATTGCTGTTGGTGGTACACACAGAAAGTGCCAAAATTCACTTCCATACAATTACATTGCTAGATAACTAAAATTGTGAAACATACAAAATTAAATTGTGCCAGCATGCCATTCTCATAAAACCATCAAACTACTGCTGAAAGTGTTTTATAGTAAATTCAGGAAAACTTTCTCAATATACCTGGTCTAGCCTGGGTATGATAATTTTATCATAGCCTTTCTGTTTCTTCAATTTTTTCCTTGGACTTTCCTGTGTTTCAAACACGTCATCATGCCCCGCCTCAACATCTGACTGGTCAATCGAGAACTGAGTGATCAGGCGTAGTAGAAATGCTAAACATTCTTGGTCCCACTGAAAAAATATCAGGATATACATGTACAGTAATGACTCCAAAAATTGGGAAAGAAATGTACCCAGCAAACAGTGAAGATCCTAAAACTGCTCTTTAGGAGCAGTCTGATCAGAATCTGGACTGTTTGTCAATCAGCTAGTATGTTTGATACAGTACCAAAGAGTACAAACTAAACTTTCGAATTTGTATAGATTGTAACAGAAATTGGTTAAAGAAGTCCAATATTACAGTAGGGGAGCTAAAAAGTTTTTAAACTGCTTAGTGGAAGTCTTATAATTTTCTGGTAATTTTCTGGCAAGCCTGCTTTTGGTCCAGCAATTTCAATGTTGTTGTTTTTTCTTTACTGAAGTTTTGCATTTTGACTGCAGCCTTTTTATGGGCAACTCCATTTAAATCTTTACATTTTAGCCATTCTAAAAGTTGTCACCGTAAACTACATGAGCATCAGAAAATTGCTAACATTTCAGGCCACTGAAGAACGACTGTTTACAGAATCTAAATCATGCCTAATTCATTAATGCTGCACAACTATCAGTGGTAAAGTTCCTTTTTTATACATCTCCTATTGGAAGTGTGCTTCAGCATGCAAATTGTTAACTTACTGCTCAGACACCGTATTACTGTCCCTAAAACAGATTATTTAGATAATGGAATACTGTCTTGGCTGTCCCTAAAACTGTCCCTAAAAACAGATTATTTAGATAATGGAATACTGTCTTGGCTGCAACTTATGAAGACAATTTCATAATAAAAGACAATTTCATAATAAACCTTCTCTCTTATGCCTCAAAATACATCAACTTGTGTGCATTACAACTGTTAATTTTGCGCAGAACTGGCCCAAAGTATAAGCTATGCTTACCTGGCTCCAGGCTTCATCCTCTTTCATTTGTAAACTACCAGATTTGAAGATGTTGAACATATGACTTAGACCTTTCTTCACAATAAACTGTAAAAGTAAGCGAAATAAGCTGAACTTGTTTTCAGGAATAAGCATACCACACCTGTTTAAAGTACATGGCAAATGTCCAGCCAAGTTGGAGCATGTGGCATCTATTTTAAGATACTTACAAGGTTGCATTACTGATGAGGCTACCCATGAGAGCTGGCTACTTCATGCAAGTGAAGTTTAAATAATTTAAGCAGGCTATAACATAGATGGCAGCCCACACTATAAATCTAATAGCAAACTTTGTAAAAATACAAAGTACAAGTGTAGTGGGGCTCACCAGATTAGTACAATTATGTATCTGTCCACAACAGTACAAAACAAGTGTGTTCTGGTCGGGGACTGCACAAATCCTATTTTGACTTCTAAAAGGTCAAACCATTGTCTGAATGATCTGTGCATGCTCAGACAGGTCTCAGCATGTGCAGTTTGCAACAACCCAAAAACATATTCACACATAACTCAGAGTCAACAGGTTTAGAAACTGTAAAATATCAGCAATATCCAAATACCAGTTTTAAAGAGGGGCTTCTGAGTCCTTCTGACTTTATTTCTACTTAATTTCTAGGAATATCTTGTAGTTGGACTAGTTTTATAAAAAACAAGAGGTAAAAGGTATCCAATTCTCATTGCCTTCTGGCTGTAGGAGCAATGTGTTTTAGAGGCCTTACATATCTTGGGCACAGCTTTATGAATGTCTGCTAAATCAAATTAGCCATTCTGACAGTCACATTCTGCAGTCTTGCACTTTTTAACAGGGTCAATACGTACATATATTTTTCAAGACAGAAGTGTGCATCTTGCATTTAATATAGTTTTCACAAAGCTATTTTAGGGGGGAGTCAGGTAACTTCGGACAGGCGGGTAAATTCGGACATATCATGGCAAACAGTGAAAATCCAGATGAGACGGCTCATCATGAGCCGTCTCATCAGGATTTTCACTATCTGACCAGTTAATTTTTGTTTTAGTTCCAAACAACTGACATATAAAGGAAACAATGTCAGTCCCAATTTACCCGCTGTCCGAAGTTATCCGACTCTCCCCTAGTAACAGAAATTCATTTTGCATTAGTATTATCTGACCTACCCTTTTACTCCATAGGTCTTCTGGAGCCTGACCCACATCTACTGACATTTCTGATTCTGTGCTGTTGAGGTAGGAGTCACCTCCACCACTCCGAGCCTGAAATGTATATTCAAACAGTGGATCATATGATATCCAACACTGCCAAACAATTATGATAATCTTTGATCGAAGAAAAAAATCTAAGAGAAAATAATACTCTCCAATCCCAAAACAAGCTGTTCGAAAAAAAATACGAACCTCCCACATAATTTCACTAGAGATTATAAGAATCCATCGTGAGTGTCCATGTAGGAAATAAAATCCTCATTAGAAGGTCGAAATTTCAACCAGGGATGAGGCTTGCAAATTTTACCAATAATAGTAATTTTTAATTTATTGGTATACAGCTTTTATTGTCAACAAAATTTCATCCTGCTGCTGTTTACTGACTTTGTAACTTTTCATTTGTGAGGGTTTTTTTCTGCTATCAATAGAACTGCCTTTTAAGTGGGATGTTTAAAAACTTTTATCATATGGCGTCGCATCTGAGAGTGTAATAAAGCCATGCATTAAAAACGATAATCCACTAGTGGATTAAATATGCAAATTACGTCGTAACGTCCATTAAAACCTCGCGTTTTATAATGGCGAAACCGTGACGTTTTAGTGCAAATTTTGCTCATAAAATGCGATTTTAGTGTCATATGATAAACAGAATCTTGCATTCGTGCTTATGTATTATTGAATTTATTAAACTCGTTGGGGAAAACCGATAAGATGCTCCGCAAAGCCTCGCATCTTATCTTTTTCCCCCAACTTGTTTAATAAATTCAATAATACATAAGCACTCATGTAAGATCCTCTATTTAATGTGATCTCTATGTTCTCATTTCTCATCCATTATTTCTTATTAAAGGACCTGGTATGATAAGGCCCATATTTGGCCCCCAGAAAACTCATTTTTCAAAAGTCTTATTTCCCTAATAAAAATGTATTCATTTAAGAAATGAATGTTATTTTTTGAACGTTTACTGAAGTATAAACTACATCGGGTCACGAGCAAAGTTTACGTAAACCCCCCGAGGTTTACGTAAACTTTGCTCGTGACCCGATGTAGTTTATACTTCAGTAAACGTCGGGGGTTTACGTAAACTTTGCTCGTGACCCGATGTAGTTTATACTTCAGTAAACGTTCGGGAAGGGGTTTACGTAAACTTTGCTCGTGACCCGATGTAGTTTATACTTCAGTAAACGTTCGGGGGTTTACGTAAACTTTGCTCGTGACCCGATGTAGTTTATACTTCAGTAAACGTTCAAAAAATAACATTCATTCCTTATATTTATATTATTAAACCATGCTTTTGATTAATAAAAAAAATAAACAAAAATAAGAAATACATATATAAGAATTGTTTTAAAAACATTACCGGCCGAATTTTGCAATAGTTTGGAACAGCCGCATTGTCACTGCCTACCAGTAAATTCCACCTCCTGTTGTAGATTGCATGTGCAAGTAGGCGTAGCGAGCTGTCACTCAATGTTTACTAGCCATTCAAGTATATGGCATGTTGTAGATTTCACGTGCTAGTTAGTGGGATGTGCTGTCACTCTGAAGCGCGTGACACAATGTAATTATTGACTTGTAAAAACATTGACTCCTGCATCACTTAATTGGGTTTACAGAGAGCTTTGCAGTGATAATGTAAATATATGAAAGTTCACACCTTGAATGTAACAGCAAACACAAAATTAACCAGTTCTTGCCCAAAATATTTGTGATATTTGTACTGAACATACCCAGACCCCCTGCGGATTCTGACGAAAATCACGAATTTGATGGCCTTTGTGGCTGTCAAAATATATGAGCCCGGCCTCCAGCACATTTAATATTTTGTATACAGATAGAATTTTAATATATTTACATGCCATGAAAATATTAAATGTGCTGGAGACTGGGCTCAATGTTTATTTTTAACTTTATGTTACCAAACTGGCAGCGTTTGGAACATTTGTGGTAATCAGTGCTCAGAGTCGAACTGACCAGTTTGGTGTTTAGTGGGACCAAACCGGATACGACAGCCGAGGAGCCCGAATGAGAAAGCAGACGAGATTGTACAGCCATATTTGATAGTTGTGAAACTTCTTGTCTCCGCATTTGCCAAGCCAGATTGGACGTCTATTCCCCCTTCACTCCTGTGCGCTGGTCATGGATTGCAGGCAGATGCTGATCTTAACCGGTAAGTGCTATATTGGCGCCGCGAGCACCGATTAACTGTGCAAATTGTGACATTTTATGACGCAATTTTCCCGCGAAGATTGCATTGCCGGAACTCTATTTCGATTTCTGTGGTCGTGCTAAACGACTATTTTTGCACTTTTCGCTTTAAATTATATCAGCTTTGCTGATTATTTTCTAAGTTGTATAATTGTGGACCGGAATTTTGAAAGATTTCCCTACAATTATTGTCTTAGGCTATCGTCAGACTCTGTTGGGTAAAAGCTTGCCCCAAAACACCTGACCATCACTATGGCTCTCAGAAAAATCTCAATTAACCTAGCAAATGAAGAAGAATTGAAGTCTTTGCCTGGCATTGGCCCTCGCACAGCTAGAGCTGTGATAGAATTCCGAGAGACAGTAGGCTGCATTGATGAGAACAATTTATCCTGCATTCCCTACATTAGAATATCTCGGGACCTTCTGGATTTGATAGACTTTTCTGCGGATGGTTCCAGTCGGATTCCCTGACAGCAAGCAGAAATTGACCAAATCACAGACGTCATAGACAGAGCAAATCTTAGAGGGCCTAGTGTTAATCGGCCAATGGCCGCAGGTTTGGCGTATCCCTTTAACAGTGGATCTTCACCAAATTACAAGTATAGTTCATATTCTGCACCGCCAACTTACAGTAGCGGACCATTACCACCAGCACCAGCTGGTTCTCATTATAGTTCAATGGCCACCAGCCCTACTTATCCTGTTGACACTAAGTCTCCATGGACAGATAGACTGTCACCAGAGTATCAACAGCAAGTTGAAGGTCAGTGGCAGAGACAGTCTCCATTCTCCAAGCCGGCTACACACCGATATGAAGCCGCCTCAACTGAGTCGGGACAGTCAAAAAAGTTTGGTTTCGGCTACTTGCCGAAAACATTAGTCTATGATGGAAAGTCGAACTGGAGAGCTTTCTATACAAAATTCTCGAAATATGCTGAAGCGCAGCGCTGGTCAGCGAAAGAATGCAAGGCCAATCTATGTTGGTGCATGACTGGAAAAGCTAATGACTTTTTTGCCAATATTGTCGAGAGCTATGACAACTTGGAATTTTTTGACATTGTCAAGAAATTTGAAAAACGTTTCGGCTACCAGGATCTGCCGGAAACAGCTACTATAGCTTTCAACACCGCCCGGCAAGAAGCCGAGGAGGATTTAGATGACTGGGCGGACCGTGTGATGACCCTGGCTACAAAAGCCTCCAGAGATTTGCCTGAGGATTACATGTACAAACAGGTAATTTTACGCTTCTGCCATGGCTGCAATAATAAAGAGGCAGGAGAACAAGTGGCAAATTTTCGACCGTCTACTATGGAAGTGGCGGTGGACAAAGTCAAGTGGGCTATCCACACACACAATGCTGTTCATGGACGCAGCAGACGTGACGTTCGTCAAGTATTTAATCAGGAGGAATGCCAAGAATATCCGGTTTATACAGTTAAACAGGAAGCACAGCAGCAGCCAGTTACTGGTCGTCTTGACAAAGTTGAGCGTTCGGTGGAGACTATACAGGGCAAAATGGATAAGCTTGATGTGAAATATGACAAGCTTATGGACAAACTTGACAGATTCCTTGATAAAGTTTCACTTAAACCATCACAATCACTGTCGCCGTCTCCTAGTAGAGTGCCATCTTCTTTAAAATGTTTTAGGTGTCAGGGAAACCACTTAGTTAGAGACTGCCCAGAGCCAAAACCAGAACAATCACCGAAGAAAGTACAATTTGTCAAGGATAACTCAACAGATCCTTTAAACGCGGAGGGGTCGGACAAGGAGGGCCAAGGCCGACCCAATTAATGAGGGCCCCATACACAACAGAACATGATGATCAGCTTTTTGCTGATGGTGCAGTCTTAACTCAACTTTCAAAATGAGTAATGGTGAGGATCAGCACCTTGCTGATTCCAATGTTCCGTCAGAGGAAGATGATCATACTCAACCTGGTATTGTCTCCTCATGTGAAATACATGATCCGGAATATGGGGAAGTAGTTGTCTTTCAGATGACCTCAAGTTCAATGTTCAGAGTAGAGTTGCATCTACAAACTGTACCAATCAAAGCAGTAATCGATACGGCAGCTGAGGTTACAATTATCTGAGAAAAATTATACCAGAGTCTGCCAGAAAAGCCTAGTGAAATACGCAAGGTGAAGATGAACACAGCTGGAAGAGATCTCTCCATGACTGGGTGTGTATGTGGACCATTCTCCCTTATACTGGCAGGACAAAAGTTTCAGGAGGATGTTTATGTCACCCCTATACAAGATGATATGCTTCTAGGGCTTGATTTCATGCGTAAGCATAAAGTTCTCGTAAATATTCCAGAAGAGCACATCAGCATGAGAGACGTCATCATTCCTATGGTGAAATTTGATGGAAACAGTAAGGTTGCAGAGGTGAAGGTGTGTAAAACAACGGTAGTACCACCTAATACCCTAGTGAACGTCAAGTGTGTATTGAATGACAGTTTACCATCATTTGTAGTGGAGCAGTCAGAGAACACCAGAATTGTCATACCTCCAACTGCATATGTGGAGGAGTCACACCCTGTGATATGTGTTGTCAACTTCTCAGATCGTCATGTTACTCTAAACAAAGGACAACAGCTCGCGCAAGCTATCGAAGCAGAACTAATCCCTCCAGTGCCACCAGAATTCAGTGAAACAGAAACATTGAACATTCAGCAAGTGCAAGAATGTTATGAATCTCTACCAGCTGGAGTGGCATTGCCAGATCATTTGTGTGATTTATATGAGAGGGCCAGAATCAATCTGAATGTTGATCAGCAGGCTCAGCTGAAAGCATTGCTGATTGAGTTTCAGGATGTCTTCGCTAGAGACGAATTTGACCTTGGAGACTTCTCTGCGGTTGAACATGCTATCGATACAGGGACAGCAAAGCCTATAAAGCAGAGGATGCGGAGAACACCTGTCTGTTTTGCAGATGAGGAAGAAGCACATTTACAAACAAGAGGCCCTGAATCGCTCACCTGAGCAATTGGTAACTTGTCTGTTTCTTATCATGTCTGAAATTGTCAAAATATGAGTCTTGGGTCAAAAGTCAAAGAATGACCATGACCACTAAAATGTACTCCCAAATCTTCATGTGCTCATTCAGACAACCATATATACCAATTTTAGGCCGAAATCTTCAAAACTTTCAATGAAATCTTATGTTCAAGCATTTTCCCATATTTGACCATGCTGCAAAAAAGGTCAAGGTAAACCCAAGGTCATCATTTGAACAGTCTTGGTGGTACTCTAGTACTCCATGCTACTTTCCAAGCTTCAAGGCCATATGTGTATTGGTTCTGGAGAAGAAAAATATTAAAGATTTACACCATAAATGGCAATGGCAGCCATGTTGGTCATGTGACCTGGACCATTTGATCAAAGTTTTATTCAATCAACCCCTGGAGTCTCTGTATGAAATGTGTATACAATTGGCCCTCTGGGTTTTGAGGTAATGTTTGAAAATGTCAAAATATGAGAGATCTGGATCAAAGGTCAAGATATGACCTTGACCTCTTGTACTCATACATCTTCAAGACCTCATTAAGACAACTGTATATACCAATTTTTAGGCCAAAATCTTCACAACTTTCCATGAAATCTTATGTTCAAGCATTTTCCCATATTTGACCTTGCCGAGAAAAGGTCAAGGTCAACCCAAGGTCATAATTTGAACAATCTTGATAGTCCTCAAATGCCCAATGCTACACACCAAGTCTCAAGGCCATCTGTCAATTGGTTCTGGAGAAGAAAATTTTTAAAGGTTTTTACCATATATGGGCGTGGTGGCCATGTTGGTCATGTGACCTGGACCTTTAAGGATTTTTTTCATTCCCTCAACCCCTGGAGGCTCTTTATGAAATTTGGTCACAATTGGCCCAGTGGTTTTTGAAAAGATTGTTTGAAATTGTCAAAATATGAGAGTTCTGGGTAAAAGATCAAAGAATGACCTTGACCTCTTGTACTCATAAATCGTCATGTACTCATTAAGGTGACTGTATATACCAATTTTAGGCCCAAGTCTTCAGAACTTTCCATGAAATCTAATTTTGTAGCATTTTGCCGTATTTTACCTTGCTGTAAAAAAGGTCAAGGTCAACCCAGGGACATAATTTGAACAATCTTGGTAGTACTCCCATACCCGATGCTACATACCGAGTTTCAAGGCGATCGGTCACCTAGTTCTGGAGAAGAAGATTTTTAAAAGTTTTTACCATATATGGGCGTGGTGGCAATGTTGGTCATGCGACCTGCACCGTATGAATAAATTTTCGTTCCCCCAGCCCCTGAAGGCTCTATATGAAATTTGGTTTCAATTGGCCTAGTGGCTTTTGAGGAGATTGATAGAACTTGTCAAAATATGAGAGTTTTGGGTCAAAGGTCAAAGAATGACCTTGACCGCTTGTACTCATAAATCTTCATGTACTCATCAAGATGACTCTATATATCAATTTTTAGCCAAAATCTTCAACAGTTTCCAAGATATCTTATGTTGTAGCATTTTGCCATATAAAAGCATAAAGAAGCAAATTTGACCTAACCATAAAAAAGGTCAAGGTCAACCCAAGAACATAATTTGAACAATCTTGGTAGTACTCTCGTACCCAATGCTACATACCAAGTTTCAAGGCCATCGGCTTATTGGTTCTGGAGAAGAAGATTTTTTTAGGTTTTTACCATATATGGGCATGGCGGCCATGTTGGTCATGTGACCAAGACCGTTTGAACAATTTTTCGCTCCTAAGGTCCCAGAAGGCTCTATGTGAAATTTGGTTACAATCAGCCTAGTGGTTTCAGAGGAGAAGTCGTTTGAAATTGTGGACGGACAACAACATGCAATTGAATAGAATAGAACGAAGCCTGTCCATACTAAAAGCTCCCCAGGAGCCTTTGGCTCAGTTGAGCTAAAAATGTTGAAGGCAAAGGTGATACAGCCATCCTCATCAGACTGGGCTTCAGCGCCGGTCTTAGTGAGGAAACGGGATGGTAGTGTGCGCTGGTGCGTTGATTACAGAGCCTTGAATGCTGTTACTGTGAAGGATGTGTACCCACTTCCTCTAATAGAAGATTATATGGATATGCTGGCAGGAAATATCTGGTATTCAAAACTAGATGCAAATTCTGCATACTGGCAAATCCGGATCAAGCCAGAGGACTGCAAGAAGACTGCCTTCGTAACAAAGTATGGTCTGTTTGAGTTTGTTCGTATGGCATTCGGTTTATGTAATGCTCCAGCTACTTACGCCAGGGCCATGAACCTAGTGCTGCATGGGCTGAACTGGAATCAGGCACTTGCTTTCCTAGATGACATGTTGGCGCTCGGAAAAAGTTTCGAGGGCCACTTAAAAACACTTCGTGACATATTTATCAGGTTTCGTGCATATCAGCTGAAGCTGAAACCTAAGAAATGTGAACTGTTCCAGAAACGAGTCGAATTCCTTGGTAGGAACGTTGGTCCAGGTGGACTAGAAATTGGTACTTCTGATATCAGTGAAAGATGTAGAAAAATTTCTGGGACTGGTGAATTATCATCGCTCATTTATAAAGGACTATGCCAAGAGGGCTGCACCTTTGTACCAGATAACAGGAAAGAAATGTTTTGTTTGGGGTGACGAACAAGAAAGGGCCTTCCAAAATCTTAAGACAGCACTGACATCACCACCAATTTTGGGATTTCCAAATAAAATGGATCCATTTATTCTGGACACGGACGCATCAGATGTGGCTATTGGTGGCGTGCTGATACAGGTTCAAAAAGGCTTGGAGAGAGTTATATGCTATGGCTCGTAAGCTTGTTACATGAACAGCGGCGATATTGCACCACCCGAAAGGAACTGCTTGCTGTGGTGAGGTTTACACGTCAGTTCCGCCATTATTTATTGGGGCGATTGTTCACAGTAAGAACAGATCACAGTAGCTTAACATGGTTGTTAAACTTCAAAGACTCTCAAGGACAGATAGCTAGATGGCTTGAGGAACTGAGCCAGTACGACATGAAGATAGTTCATAGACCCGGAAAAAATCATGGAAATGCAGATGCTATGTCAAGAGCTGATCCAGAAGCAGATCAGTGTCCTCATTATCGTGCAGGATCAGCTTTAGCTGATCTTCCATGTGGAGGATGCCGGTACTGTACAAAGGCTCACCAGAACTGGAGAGGATTTGAGGAGTCGGTGGACGATGTGGTTGGGTTATCTGCTCATGTCTGTACTTTGAGCCTTCCAGAGATTGATCTTCAAACGTTTCTCGATGCAAACATCCAAGAAGTTTGAGAGGACAACCCATGTGATGCTGAGGGCTGTACAAGTAAAATTCTTGAAAGTGAGGCCAAAGTGATCAGAGAAACATCGGTAGATCCTGTAGATGCAAATACCAATACATGGGACTTAGCAGCTGAAAAGGTGAAACAATGCCAGGCTGCAGAGCCTGACTTCGAATATCTGATATCCTGGTTTGTACAGCATGCAGAACCCAGAGAGGGGGAGCTTTTCATAGCTAGCCCAGCTGCTAAATTCTACTGGATAAACCGGGCAAGTTTTGTATTTTCGCAGGAATTAATATGGCAAAGGAATCCTAAGACAGGAGATATGAGGTTGTTGGTCCCAGATGCTTTGAGAGCAGAAGTTATGTACGCTTGCCATAACATACCATTGTCAGGACACCAGGGCGAAGACCGTACCACTGCTAGGGTAAAGAGTAGATACTATTGGCATGGCATGACCAAGGATGTCAAAAAATACGTCGAGTCATGCAAGGTCTGCAACAAGAACAAAAAACCCACAAGGACAGCAAAATGGGAGATGTCCAAATATCATGCAGGAGCACCAATGGAACGAGTGCATTTGGATTTTCTCGGTCCACTTCCTAAGACGACCAGAGGAAACGAATATGTCTTAATGGTAGTAGATCAATTCACAAAGTGGGTTGAATATATACCCTTACCGAATCAGACTGCTGAGCAGACAGCACAAGCTGTGGTTGACCAGGTTTTTAGCCGGTTCGGTTGTCCGCTTCAGATCTTCACAGATCGGGGTAGCAATTTTGAAAGCAAATTATTTACAACAGTGTGTGAATTACTGCAAGTCCATAAATCCAGGACTACGCCCTATCGGCCATCGGCAAATGGCCAGGTAGAGCGGTATAACCAGACTCTGATGGATGCTGTGAGATGCTTTGTGGATCGAAATCAGTCATCATGGGACATCCTATTGCCCCAAATAGCAGGAGCACTGCGTTCTTCTATTATCAGGCATACTGGCTTTACCCCAAACAAACTGATGCTGGGTAGAGAGGTATATATGCCTGCAGACCTCATCTTCCCTTTGCCCAATGGATCTAGTACAGACGATGAAGAAGAGTATGTAGAAAAACTGAAGATCAGTATCCAGGATGCCCATGAGGTTGCCCGAAAAGTACTGAAACAGAATGTTGAAAAAATGAAACGGGCATATGACGTTAAACTTTGGACTCGCCAATATGATCCTGGGGATGCAGTGTACATTTTAAACTCTGCCACAGTCAAAGGAAAATGTAGGAAATTAAGTCCACCATGGAAAGGACCAGGGGTTGTTGAACAAAGGATAACACCTTACCTATACGGTGTGAAGATGATGAGTAGGTCATTTACCATCAATCATGATAGGATGAAGGCATGTAGGGACTCGATCTTGCCAGCTTGGCTCAAGCGGTTTAAAGGACAGTTGTCTGAGAATCAAAGGCAGCAAGATCCAGAACCGGCCAAAGAGAGTGACTTATACTGTTTGTGTCGTCAGCCAGATGATGGCCGGTTTATGATTCAGTGTGACTATTGTGAGGAATGGTTCCATGGATCTTGTGTACATGTGGCAGCAGAGGAGGCTGAAGGAATCGACCAGTATCTGTGTCCAAAGTGTGAGTCCCAATCAAACCAGACCTTTGCCTAATCTGGTGTTTAGGGGCATGCTCCGTATGTCATGTATCTAATATTTGCTTTCTTTTACAGGATAACCATGGAGGAAAGAAGTGGTACACCAGAGCGGATACCATCCAGCTCGGAATCCACCTCTCCAGGCAAAAGTCCCAGAAGGAGCTGGAGACCCAGGAAACAGGACACTTGGACGGGACCACCCATGACCAAATTCCCGACCTTTGTGGATAAAGTCCTGGAGATGAATTCGTGCAAGAAGTTATGGCCATCAGCGAAAGAACTTGTGACCAATCTACACTTGAAACTGTCAAGTGTGGATAATGAGCTGATCCAGCAGCTGATGGTGGCACAATATCAGATTGCTAAAAAGAAGAAAAAAACAGCATGGATGAAGGAGCTCCGTATGTATGCTTCCCTCCATCAGTCAGATGCATGGCTGACTGAGAATCTGGATTATCGGACAAGACAAAGGCAGCAGATAGCAGAGGGGATTTCTGTGACAAGAGACATACGGCTCCAGACAGACACAAGCTTGCCCACCAGAATGGAAGAAGTGATCCAGGGTAGTTCAGCATGGGCTGAGGTACCAACCAGAGAGCAAGAAAGGTCAGTAAGCAGTTCAGCTGCGACTGAAGTGCAGGTGAAAGTTGAGGCTATGGAAGTCTCACAGGATTTTGTCGAGCAAGATTCTTCCGGGGGCGCCAAGTCTGTAGAGAAGACATCAGAAGAGGGGTTGGCTGACCAGACCTCTGTGAAGGTAGAACAGGTTCAGGTTAAGACTGAAGCTGAGTCTGAGCCAATCATGATATCTGATGAGGAGGTAGAAGAGGCCACGCCCCCAGTTATTTTGCCCCTAGTAGTCACTGCCCACATGGCCCCAGAGGATTCGTCAGCTGATGACTGGCGTACAGTAAGGACAGCTGAGGGCGACCTAAGGGAGAGGACCAGCCGGTCCAAAAATCGCCAACAGGAGCTGGTCCTACTCACACAGTAAGGATCAGGAGTAGATCTGACCACAGGACAGCCTCAAGAGAAGAAGAGATCGACCTTGGTCGATCCTTAGTATTTACCAATTCTGCTCTGCGGGAACATGAAGGGCGCATAGCAGACAGGAAGGACACTAATAGAGTCAAAACCGGATCGCGACTGAAATATTGTACTTTGCCACAGTGTACAGATGCTCCGTTTAGAAATGCCAGGAGACATGAAATGGAGAGACACTTCCCTGAGCATTTCAGATCCCAACAACTGGAGGACATGGATCTGCACCAGAAAAGACTGGGAGATGTGGAATATTTAAAGCATGAACTACTGGGTCACAGGGCCGCATTATCTGCCCTTGTCAGCTGGGTGAATCAACAACAGATGGTCCCAGAGGATGGGTATGTTCCAGAGACAGAAGGAGGCTGGCTGTCGGCTACCTGCCGGATGGCTCATTGGAAAATCCCTAGTTCATTCTCGCTTCACCCGGTGAATAGTCAGGCTCTTTTATTTCACTGGAGAGGTCTGATCGTGGTGTTGACTCTTGCCTCCAGTGAACTCAGACAGGAATTTCGGGATGGCGGTTGGAATGAACCACCTGCAGAGCCTCCTGCTGACTTCACCATAGTGGATAGTGTAGGGTTTGGAGAAGAAACTGTTCACGATGTACAGAGACCAGTCCAGCCAGATATAAGATCTTCCAGGTTGGTTGCTTGGGACAGCCATTTCCAACTGGACAGAACAAGCCAAAAGCTCTTCGGTCACCATAGGGCATCTGTGCAAGATGTTATAACAGCAGAGGTTGGGGTGCAGCCGAAACAGCCTGTAAATGTTGTAGGGGGTGTCATGGTATATTGCCACCCGGAGGCATACCCAACACAGATATCAAAAGAGAAAGGGTTTGGTGCAGCCGTTGGAGTTCACCCAAAGAAGGCTTGTTTCTTTCCAAACAGGAAGTTTGATGAGCTCAGAAACTTGTTGAGGTCAACTGAAGTTGTAGCCCTTGGTGAGGTGGGTTTAGATCACACCGAGCCACAAAGTACCTGGCAAATTCAGGAGGAGATTCTACTAAAAGTGCTACAGTTGAGTATGCCCATTCAACCTCTTATAATCCATCTGCGGGATCCTCAAGACAGGCATTGCGGTGAACTAAGCACCCGTTGTTTGCAGATTCTGAAAACTAATGTGGCGCCTATACAGAAGATCCATCTGCATTGTTTTGGAGGAACTGTGGACCAAGTGGTAAGCTGGCTTGAAGCCTTTCCGAAGACCTACTTTGGGTTTACAGAATCGGTCAGCCGATTCGATGAGTTTCAAAAGGCTGCGCTTCGAAAAGTTCCTAGAGCACATTTACTGATAGAGTCGGACTCGCCGTACTTTAAGCCAGCTTTAGCATCAGTGAATACCCCATCCTTTATAGGAGATGCAGCAACGGCTGTCAGTCGAATCAGGAGTGAGTCTGTGCAGGACATTCTGGACTTGACAGCTGCAAACACCAGAGTGCTGTATTTGTTATAAATGCAGGGTACCAGGTCGGCTAATTTCAGCCTGACCAGTAAACAAAGACTTTTACATGGACCTGAGGAGGCCTCGGCACCAGGCCGAGACCAGTTTCCAGAAACATGGAATCAACCAGTAAATACATGTATATCCTAAAGAGGTCTCGGCACAGGACAGAGACCAGTCATTGGTTAGAAACATCAAAATGGAATGCCAGCTTTTATAGGATGGGGAGGAGTGTGGTAATCAGTGCTCAGAGTCGAACTGACCATTTTGGTGTTTAGTGGGACCGAACCGGATACGACAGCCGAGGAGCCCGAATGAGAAAGCAGACGAGATTGTACAGCCATATTTGATAGTTGTGAAACTTCTTGTCTCCGCATTTGCCAAGCCAGATTGGACGTCTATTCCCCCTTCACTCCTGTGCGCTGGTCAAGGATTGCAGGCAGACGCTGATCTTAACCGGTAAGTGCTATACATTTTCCCCAGCGTTCTCAACATAAAAACGCCCATATCTCCGCTCATAGACAAAATAAACATATGTTGTGGGTATTCATTTTCTTAGTTAGAACGCAAGGAATAATCTGGTATACATTTCATTTTGATCTGTTGGAATTTTTTGGTTAGCGTCTCTGGACTTGCAAACTTGAGTGGGTGGGGTACCTGGAGAGGCCTTGTGCAGTGCACAGGTAATTAGCAGTGCAATCTTACATGTAAGCATTTCATCAAAAGCCTGTTATTAAGAGCTTTCAAAAGGTATTGTAAATGACTTATTTCTTTAAAGGAATATGTATTAAACTCATTTTTTTTTTCGCAATTTGCCTTCATTTTATTGAAACAACATAGGCATGTCAGAAATCATGTTATTCTGAGAATTAACAAACATGAAACATATTATTTCTGCTTGTTCCCATACACACAAATAATAAGCAATAGAAACCATGCATTTTTAAGAGAATTTGAATGGGGGCCAAAAACGACCCTTATCATACCAGGTCCTTTCCGATAAAATATTTTCTTTTCTAGACTTATTTCCGCGTACACTTACCATAGATCTTCTCCGATGTTTTGGTCCTCTTGACAAGCCCTCTACTATCTGTAGAGAGTACATGAGCCTCTGGGGACTGTGTGTGTTCAACAGTTGCTTCCAATCTGGGATTGCAGAATCATCATCCTGAAAGGCACACCAAATCAAGTTTTAAATTCATAAATTTTACCGAAAGATCCATGTGAGGAGGGAGGGAAAGGAGAAGTTTTATTCTTTTGCTCAATCAATATGATTATGTAATTACCATCTCACTCATCTCCCCATTGGCCTAAACTGAAACACTACTGAAAGGGCCGTATTCCCCTTAAATCAGCCTTCAATATTCAAGATAACATCAATACTGCATCAAAGTTACATATATCAAAGACTCTACATTGGTGGATTTTATTTCAAAGTAATAAACTGAGCTGAAAATATACAAGGATAACTCTTGAGATAATTTTTCTAGTTTCTTCAAAACTCATGAAGTGCCTGCATGGCCAAGTGGTTAGCACTCTGACTTGGGATCACCAGCTCCCGAGGTTATAAAACTTTTTTCATGCTCAACTCAGCTGAGCATGAAATTTTATCTGCTAATAAATGGCAAATTACTGATAAGTTCTGCTGTTTTCTTGCTCAGTTTAGCTGAGTATGAAATTTTCTCTGCTTATGAATATGAAAATGCCAACATTAGTTGGCATTTTCATATTTATCAGCAGGGAAAATTTCATGCTCAGCTGAGTTGAGCACAAAAAAAGTTTTATAACCTCAGGGCCAGATTAGGGACTTTAAGTCTCAATGGAAGTGGGATTCTATCCAAATGTAAATGGCGCTTCATTGCACAGAACCCTTCACAGTCACCTTCCCATCATCCAAATATGACTGAAATACTGCTGAAAAGGACATAAAATCCTCAAAGTCATCCATCCATCCAAAACTTATATGATTTTGTTAGATTTTCCAGATGTAAATTTTGGCACTGTCTTCTGCTTTTTTGGCACTTTCAGGGTTAATATTAACACCACTAACCTGACCACTGGTGATACTCTTGAAGCCCTGTAACATGGCAGGGTTTGTGGGCAGTAACATCAGAAGTTCCCATACTTTACGTGACAATACTCGTGCCTTTGTCTGCAAACCCCACCTCTCCTGGCTTTCCTGTAATAGATACAGAGGGTGGACAAAAGTGTTCGTTAAATCATGACGTTGCCTTTAACCTCAGTGCATTTCCACTTTTGCTGAAAAATTAATTTAAATGAGAAGCATAAACCATACCATCATGAAAATTAAACTAATGTGTGGCTAAATGATTTATGCAATATACAAAACATTTTTATATGTTTGTGATCTCTAGTTGCAGAGTTGTGATTATTTAAAGATCGCATACATTTTTAGAAAACCCTGTTTCCATTGACGTCAATGGTGAAGTTAGCAAAATTTACCGCAAAAAAATACCGAAATGAGGTTAAAGTAGTGCCAAATGGTAACTATAAATATCAGGATAGCGAGAAATTTATTAATATTGCACAAATAATGTAGCTAGACATTGGTGCAATTTTCATGTAAATATCTATTATGCTTTTCTTACAATTATTTTGGCGCTAAAAGAAACAAGAGGGCCATGGTGGCCCTGAATCGCTCACCTGAGCATTAATCAGTTCACTGGCTCTGGTGAAAATTTATAAGAGTTTTTACCATACATGGGAATGGCGGCCACCTTGGTCATGTGACCAAGATCATTTGAAGAACTTTCAATCCTTTGACCCATGTGCAGGCTCCATATGAAATTTGATCTGCCCAGTGGTTTCAGAGATGTTTGAAAATGTTTATGGATGGATGAAAGAGGCAGCTAACACCAATACTGTAAGGCTCGATCAGGTGAGCTGAAAATGGCAGAGTCGCTTCTCCGAAAAGTTCCCGTTCATGTTGAGTTCCTTTGATGGATTTCAACTAGACTTAACTAGGCAAACACAGATGATAGAATGGTAGCATCATTATCTCACTGTGGTGAAACTAATGTACTCCAAGGAGTTTGTGGCTGGCATCATTGCAATGTTAGTTCTGATTCTTGCAACATAACTTAATTTAAATTTGACCTAGTGACCTAGCTTTTGACCCGACATGACCCAGTTTCAAACCGGATATTGTAAGAATAAACATTCCGATAAAAAGGTTCATTGAGATTGGATCAAAACTGTGCCCTCTGGAGCGTATACAAGGTCGTTCTTATATTTGACCTAGTGACCTAGTTTTTGATCTGACACAAACCAGTTTCAAACTTACCTAGATTTCATAAAGGTAAACATTCTGACAGAGTTTCATGAAGATTGGATCAAAACTGTGCCCTCTAGGGTGTACACAAAGTTTTTCTTAGATTTGACCTAGTGACCTAGTTTCTGATCTGACGTGACTCAGTTTCATAAGGGGCATATATATATGGACAATAAACATTTTGACATAGTTTCATGAAAATTGGATCAAAACTGTTCCTTCTAGTGCGTACACGAGGTTTTTCTAAGATTTGACCTAGTGACCTAGTTTTTGACCTGACATGACCTACTTTCAAACTTGGCCTAGAGTTTATGGAGATAAACATTTTGACAAAGTTTCATAAAGTTTGGATCAAAACTGTGTCCTCTAGAGCATACAAACAGTTTTTCTATGATTTGACCAAGTGACCTAGTTTTTGACCCTACATGACCCAGTTTCAAATTTGTCCTTCATATTATGAGGATAAAGATTCTGATAAAGTTTCATGAACTTTGGATGGAAACTGTGCCTTCTACAGCGTACACAAGGTTTTTCTAAGATTTGACCTAGTGACCTAGTTTTTGACCCGACATGGCCCAATTTCAAACTTGGCCTAGAGTTTATGGAGATAAACATTCTGACAATGTTTTATAAAGATTGGATCAAAACTGTGTCCTCTAGAGCGTACACAATGTTTTTCTATGATTTGACCTAGTGACCTAGTTTTTGACCCAACATGACCCAGTTTCGTACTTGTCCGAGATATTATAAAGATAAACATTCTGACAAAGTTTCATGAACTTTGGATGAAAACTGTGCCTTCTAGAGTGTACACAAGGTTTTTCTAAGATTTGACCTAGTGACCTAGTTTTTGACCCTACATGACCCAGTTTCAAACTTGGCCTAGAGTTTATGGAGATATATTTTCTGACAATGTTTCATATAGATTGGATCAAAACTGTGTCCTCTAGAATGTACACAAGGTTTTTCTATGATTTGACTTAGTGACCTAGTTTTTGACCCGACGTGACCCAGTTTCAAATTTGTCCTAGATATTATGAGGATAAACATTCTGACTAAGTTTCATGAACTTTGGATGAAAACTGTGCCTTCTAGAGTGTACACAAGGTTTTTCTAAGATTTGACCTAGTGACCTAGTTTTTGACCCGACGTGACCCAGTTTCGAACTTGTCTTAGATATTATAAAGATAAACATTCTGACAAAGTTTCATGAACTTTGGATGAAAACTGTGCCTTCAAGAGTGTACACAAGGTTTTTCTAAGATTTGACCTAGTGACCTAGTTTTTGACCCGACATGACCCAGTTTCGAACTTGGCCTAGAGTTTATGGAGATAAACATTCTGACAATGTTTTATAAAGATTGGATCAAAACTGTGTCCTCTAGAGCGTACACAATGTTTTTCTATGATTTGACCTAGTGACCTAGTTTTTGACCCAACATGACCCAGTTTCGTACTTGTCCTAGATATTATAAAGATAAACATTCTGACAAAGTTTCATGAACTTTGGATGAAAACTGTGCCTTCTAGAGTGTACACAAGGTTTTTCTAAGATTTGACCTAGTGACCTAGTTTTTGACCCTACATGACCCAATTTCGAACTTGGTCTAGAGTTTATGGAGATATATATATTCTGACAATGTTTCATATAGATTGGATCAAAACTGTGTCCTCTAGAGCGTACACAAGGTTTTTCTATGATTTGACCTAGTGACCTAGTTTTTGACCCGACATGACCCAGTTTCAAACTTGTCCTAGATATTATGAGGATAAACATTCTGACTAAGTTTCATGAGCTTTGGATGAAAACTGTGCCTTCTAGAGCGTATACAAGGTTTTTCTAAGATTTGACCTAGTGACCTAGTTTTTGACCCGACGTGACCCAGTTTCGAACTTTTCTTAGATATTATAAAGATAAACATTCTGACAAAGTTTCATGAACTTTGGATGAAAACTGTGCCTTCTAGAGTGTACACAAGGTTTTTCTAAGATTTGACCTAGTGACCTAGTTTTTGACCCGACATGACCCAGTTTCGAACTCGGCCTAGAGTTTATGGAGATATATATTCTGACAATGTTTCATATAGATTGGATCAAAACTGTGTCCTCTAGAGCGTACACAAGGTTTTTCTATGATTTGACCTAGTGACCTAGTTTTTGACCCGACGTGACCCAGTTTCAAATTTGTCCTAGATATTATGAGGATAAACATTCTGACTAAGTTTCATGAACTTTGGATGAAAACTGTGCCTTCTAGAGCGTACACAAGGTTTTTCTAAGATTTGACCTAGTGACCTTGTTTTTGACCCGACGTAACCCAATTTCGAACTTGTTCTAGATATTATAAAGATAAACATTCTGACAAAGTTTCATGAACTTTGGATGAAAACTGTGCCTTCTAGAGTGTACACAAGGTTTTTCTAAGATTTGACCTAGTGACCTAGTTTTTGACCCGACATGACCCAGTTTCGAACTTGGCCTAGATTTTATGGAGATAAACATTCTGACAAAGTTTCAGAAAGATTGGATCAAAACTGTGCCCGCTAGAGTGTACACAAGCAAAAGTTGACGGACGTCCGTCCGGACGTACGACGGACATCAGGGTATCCCAAAAGCTCACCCTGAGCACAAAGTGCTCAGGCGAGCTAAAAATGCATTAAAGTCAATGGTAACGTCACGATTTAACGAACACTTTTGTCCACCCTCTTTATATGCAATTCTGATATGTGATATATGATAAAAGTGATTTCAGCCATGAAAATAGTATTAAAGTGTGAAAATGAGTTTTCCAGTAAATATAAATAACACTTGCCCATACCTGCCTGCTCACATATGGAGTCTGACTGAGACATGCTATTTTAAATTTTACATGTTCTCATTTACTTCTATAAGCTGAGCTGACCTTTGTACGGGGCAAAAAAGTAAGATATCATACAATTAATAGAGTATTGAATTATCTGAGAATGGATTATAGGTTTGAGAAAATCACTTTTCCATTGTATGAATTTCAGGTAGCATCTCACTATAATTTGAGAGGAGCATGGCATAAAGTGTATGCCATGCTCTTCTCAAATTATAGTAAGATGACCCCACAGATCTGTTATCAAAGCAATTATGGAATTACCAACTGTTGTGCTTTGTATCTTTTCAGAATGACGTCTAAATGACATCACTCTGACATCAATATGAATTATGAGTTGCTATAGTAACAGATCTATGACCCCATTGGTACTGGAGCATGGCATACAGTGTATGCTAGGCTCCGCCAATTTTTCAATAACATTTCAAACTGAAATTCTTTCAACAGAATCATCAAGCTTTTTAAAACAAATAATTTTTCTCAAGTCATTTAATTCCCTGTTACATGAAGAGTCATGATCAGTACTACAATATGCATTGAGAGAGTGAGAGTAAATGATGAGGTCATAATGTTGGAGATATTATGCAAGTTATAGTCTTGATGAATGTTCATATTTTATGAAGCACCATTTTCTTCTATATTTGTAAGCAGACATTATTTTCTTTAAACAAATGCTACACTGTACTTACAATATTAAGAGCCATCAGGTCAAGTTTGCTGAGCTTCTCCAACATTGTCAGCAGCTGACCAAAGTATGGCTCCTGGTTGAGCAGCATCATGGGTAATCTGTCTACTGGTGGGGAAGGGAGGCTCGCTGAAGGCAGGGAACCATCTATCTTTCTTGCCGGACGACTTGACCCCACGGACACAAATACAAGCTGAAATGCAGTTGTATATCAATGCTATTGCTTTCATATTCTGCATATTAACAAATCACAAGGGAAAATGTCCATTTTATAGCAGAGTAAATGCGGTAATTCTCCATTAAATTATGTTCCTGAATCTCATCCAGATTGCTCAAAATGGTTATCTAATGAGTCATTTTTCGTGGTATAATTCTCTACCCAAAAACTGGCTCATATCTGAAATATTTGCTCTAAAAAAAGTGATAAATTTAAATCAAATCATAATGGCCCTTTGAATTGTTTCTGTCCATAGAAAATGTGTTTTTACTTGAGGTTAATTTGTACAAAAACTAAAAGACGAGACCCTACCTGCATATCTTTAAACTGCATTTCACCAAGTGTCTTCTCATCCATATCACTGCTGAGTTCTTGGCCAAGAGTGATCATCCTGATTGGTCCATCACCCAGCATGGCCCCTAGAATAGGGGTCAGCATACTGCTGCCAGCCCCTTCCCCTTGCTGCCTCAGTATGTGCTGTTTCTGCATGGTCTCCCACCAGCGGTTCACCTCGGCCCTTAATTCCCCTATTAGGTCAGTGGAGGACATCTCTATTGGAGTCTGCATAGGACATTAAGGATGAGAGCATCAATGTACCCTAATGTGCTTAAGCACTGGGACACCTAAAATAATAAATTTTCCATTTGTACCAAATGGAAAATTCATTATTTTAGGTGTCCCAATATATACGCACATTACGGTTCTTTACAAAGCAACAATAAGACTTTCAGACTGTGCTAGCATGTTTTGATATTAGATTGTGCAAGCATGTAATGAGATGAAACTATGCCATACTGATCAGAACCTCTTCTTCACAAGTTACAGCTCTTGTAATTTCTATACTCAGAGTAAACTGACTGCTAATCTGGGTCTTTACTGATCTATGACAGCTTTAGCATACAGGCAATACCAACAGCAAACAATTGGAAAAATTGAAAAGCCTTACAAAATTCTTGCTTCCATCAACAAGAACACCATTCTAACTGTGTAATATGCATGCTTGTACAACCCTTTGCTATTCAGTAACAGATATTTATGCACAAGCAAAGTCCAGTATGAAGTGCTCACTATATGCTTGTCACACTGATTTATGAAATAATTACATCATTTCTGATCACTTCAACACAAATTGTTTCCGTACTATGTTTTTAACCCTCCTCCTCCCAAAGAAATTGCAAAGGGTTCTTCTTTTTATAACAAGACTATTTAAAAAGAGCATATGAAATGTTAAACAAACAATAAAGACAACACTAAACTTAACATCAAACATAGCAATCCTTCGACAGATTTAACTATTAATGGTCACCAATGGACAGAACCAAAAGAATTTGACATTTAATGTCATTTACCTTATCTCCTATGCCTGCAGGCTGCAACTGGACCCTGATCGGTGATGACTGTTTATCTAGCAAGCTTCTCTGGTGACTGATGATCCCTTTACCGTCAATCTGCCAGTTACGTAAATGATAGGCATAACGTTTCCTGAATGATTCTAGATGATTCTTCATAAGGATGAGACCTCGTTGAATAACCAGGAGATTTGTTTCTGGATTCTAAAATAGTGTAGTTTTACAAAATATTTGAGCAACCGTATGAGAAAATGTAATCTAAGGTATGGGCCAACTCTGTATGCCCAGACCAGCCGGCTAATTTAGTCTGGTCAGGGTATGTGTAGATCATTTCTCAAGGTATTGGGGTACACCCCATGTTTTTCCTCCATTTTTACTGCATGGAACAATGTTCATGTTCTATTCCATCCCTGGACAAGTAAACGCTTCCAAAATGGAGTAAACTCTTAAAGAAAAGAATTTGCTCCTAAGGGAACAGAGGCAAACTGTAAATGACAGAGTTGCTTCCCCTGGATCTGTACCCACTCACCTTTACATGTAAATATGCAATGTCTATTGTCTCAGTAACCTGCTCAAGCTCTTCTTGAACTGATGAAGAGTGCATGCTGTATGATGGGGCACTGAGTGAACAAGTGGGGATCAAACCTGTGGCCCCTTGATTAGTAGTTAGCAAGTATACCACTTCACTACTGCCACTCCTATATCAAGGGGCATCCTCCCCTGGTGTGACCACCCTGTCTTTATACAGAAACCTTCGGTATTAAGTACCTGAGACCAAGGTACCGGATGACTGCAAGATCACTAATGCTGTCCATTTTATATGAGAGCACTGATTCTCAATGTGTAATATAAATAACAGACAAAATAACTCAAGTTTCTGTGTAATCATTCTACAAGTTGAAATTTCCTCCAATTTAGCTACATATATGCAGCTCATGCACCTCAGGCCACAAATTTATCAACCATCCCTGATACTACCATCATATGATCTCTATATGTTGAAGAGCTCTGTACTTACCTGGTGAATATCGGATGTAGCTTTTGTAAGACTTTCCATACACCTCTTAACGAATTCCTCCTCTTTCTCAAGAAGACAGTTACCGTAGTTGATGTAATAGCTGTTGAGAAACTGAATTGCTGTTATGCTCACATCAGTGTTCAAGGCACGGAGAGCTATGTTCCAAAGCTGGTCCATACCACTGACCTGAAAGTTTGTAATCAATCTTTATGCCTTAACATGCTAAAAAATTAAACAGTTGAATTCGCTAACAGCATAGATCCAGATAAGGCGGCTCATTTTGCCCTTTATTTTTAGAATTCTGACTATAATACAGTCGAACCTGCTTATGTGGTCACCTCTATTAAGGGATCACCTGCCTTCAACAGCCTTCTTTTCCGGGTCCCTTGAACCAATTACAATGGATGTGAACCTGTATTAAGGTGTCACCTGTCTTAAGCAGCCAAATTTGGGGCTTCCCTTGGGTGACCCCTTAAGACAGGTTTGACTGTAATTATAGCTTAGACGATTTTTTTCTCCTCAAATTTTGCAGATATAAAGTTTGCCCTCATGTTTAGCCCTTAAAGGGGTAGTATACATGTATAATGAAGAGACCAAAATACAGCAATAGCCGTACCTGACCCTCAAATATAGAGCATCAGCTGGGGACACAGACAGTGAAAATCTTGAATCAGTTTAAAACTTTAAAAGTTAATCAGAGTCTGTACCGTTTGAATATAACAAGACAGTGTTTTTTGTGGAACAACCGAACAACTGTCATAAGGTCTCTTAAAGCTCAACTAAAGCAAGTGAGCACAGGCTCACATATATATACCAGAGCAGAGCTACCTCCTAATAATGCAAACGGATATGAACTCTCAGGCAAATGTTGGCAGATGGATGTTCCAACAAAAAAATGGATGAATGGACAAAAAGATGGCTGAAAGTAAAGATGTAAACTATGTACCCCTCAATATACTCATATGCCTGGGGAATAGTAAAAATATCTGAATCATGCATTCATCCATCCTGACAGTGGGTTTTCACACAAAGCATTGGCAAGTCTGGACATGTGTGCCTATTGTTTAAAAGTGGGTCAATCGAAAACATACTAATTAATTCAGTGTTTTTAAGATGAATATTGGGATACCTAAAAACCATTAATTTTCTATTTGGGAGAAATGGAAAATTAATGGCTATAAGTGTCCCAATGCTTAAGCAAATTACAGTCTTGAATCAGTGTTTTTCAGATGAATGGATGCTCTTTCAGGGGATGCAATTCTGCCATTCTCATTTAGCTTCTCTTCTCAATGGGGATCAACTAAAAAAAAATTTGCTCTTCCAGGAGCAAAGTCTTTTACGAGAAGACTCCATTATAGTGGGAGCTCTTCTTTCAGAAAAGCCAATGCTAAACCCAAAGTTGTCTCCTTATGAAAAATGGCAAGGAAACAAAGAAGTGTATCCATTCACCTCAATATAATAAATTACCTGATCTTCAGACAGTGGTGTTTCACATGAAGCATTGGCAAGTCTAGACAAGTGTGACAACTGTTGGAAGAGATTCAATCCTATCATACTCATGGACTCGGGGTTTAACTGGGCCATCTGAAAGCAAATATAAGAATACTGAACAGTGACTCAAAAGTAAGGAATTTTGTATGTACAGTATTTTTTGGCTCAGTGCTTTTTTATTCAACTCTTAACCAAACTCCAAAGATAACTAAACAACACTAAAATTTGAGTCGCCTCACAACAAAATCAACAAAGTGGATATGCACACAGTGAAGACTCAGATCAGCCTGGGCTTTCATCCAGTCTAATCAGAGTCTTTGTTGACTGCATGGAGCTAGCTTAGACCCATAGCTACCCTTTAGGCACACAGCAAAGACTCTAATCAGACTGGGCGGATGCCCAGGCTGATCTGAGTCTTCCTTGGGTGCACATGTCACTTTGTTGGTTTTAACGTGTCAAATCTCATTACTATTTGCCTCTTGTACATCCTCAAGGTGTTGGACTACTCTGCCTTCAATCTATATGGGTTAAGAAATTATCAAGCAACTGTGATTGACACTCACACTGGTGACTGACACTCACACTGCATGCTTATTCCAGTTTGCAAAGCTAATCACTAAGCAGATTTTATCTTAGTTAAACGAACTGGTTAAACATGGCTTATTTATGTGGTGACACGGACCAATGAGACACCCAGATCAAAGGCCTAAAACTGCTTCAAACCTTGCTGCGTTTTGTTTCTGTAAAAAAATTATCAACTGTATATTGAGATCACAGTTTCACCAACAACTTCCACATTTTAAACTGTTTATAGCCAAAAAAGTTGCCTTCAGTATAAACAAGCAAGTTATTCTATGACTTTCAAAAAGCAAGTGGTTCTTACCTTTTCCAGGAAAATGTGTTTAAAAGTTTCTAGTCCCATTGCATGATGGTCCTTGCTTTTGGCCTGATTCAGAAACCAGCTGAGACAGTCGTCAGAACAGTCCTTGTCTAGAGCAAGACATGACCATAAAGTATCAACCTGCTCCAGGTTCAGTCCTGTTAAAACAAGAGAAAGCAATGAGTCAATGAGTCTAATGTAATTCGTATTTAAGAAGCAGTCTGCTCATGGTCTATACTCTCTGCACTTAATTTTTTTAACATTGAACACCCCCACGAAGGGGTCTCAAGTTCAAAGATGGGAGAGTCCATGAAAAATCTGCAGGGTAAGAATAAAAGAACATGATGAATGTAATTTTTTTAGCAACTGTAAAATAGAGAAGTAACTTACGGAAGCTATCAGGCGAGCCAGCAGATGAAAAAACACAAGTGAGAAATAGCAGACGAACTTGAACCTCTTCTTTATGGCCATATCTGAAATTAAATATCACAAATATACATGTAAAACTGTTTTAACAAATTACTGAACATTAATCAGGGATGAGAATGAGGCATAACAGCCAATCAGGAAAAGGGATACTAGCAATTTTTGAGACCCATGGAATGCTTCTCCTGAGCCATATTTTACATAGATTTATGCCTGAGAGAGGTCGACTGTGCAAAGAAATGGGTCTTTACCTGAAGAAAAAAGATTTTCTTGTATTCTTGCAGACTTAAAAATTCACTTTGCATGTATCCCAAGGTTGATTTCTGGGACACCCAAATCAGGAATTCCTGATCAATCCTGAATATTCTCATCCCTGATTAATATGTTAACAGATGTATAAAATTTGAACATAATTTTCACGCATTTCTTTTACCGGTTTCATTGTCACAAACATGACAAAACATTTGCTCATATAGCTTACAAAGCTCTGGAAAAGGTGAGATTTTGATGATTAATTCTCAAACTGTTTTACTTAAGAAATAATTTTTCCTCACCCTTGAATTAATATTCGCATCTGCCCGTGTTAATCGATGATAATTCATGGGTAAGGAAAAATTATTTTGATTCTAACATCATACAGGCTGTAAATGTATTAAATATATTGCCACATTTTCTAAAGGACTATTTTGAGGCGGATGTTCATAAAAGTAGGTTTACATTGACATCATCAAAGCACCAGGTTTTCACGCCTCGACGTTATCAACGTGAATTATCACAAATTTTCACACGATGCCACTTCCTATTGACTCAATAGGGAAAACGTTAAAGTCATGTTAGAATTTTCTTTCTATGAAAACTTATGTGTAACCTCTCATTAGAATCACCTCTGTAGTAATGCTATGTCTCTATAACGTAAATGTGCGCTGCTACCCATAATTAGAACTGCGTCAGCGAGAGGCAGTTCTAATTACAGGTAACACAACATATTTTTGTGGAGAATGTAGATGCATGGATGACTTGTGATTTTTCGTCCTTTTCAACAGTATTTCAGTCATATCCAGATGATGGGAGGCTGATGATGGAAGGTTGTGAGCAACTGAACCCCGTTTATGTTTGAAAAGATCCTCACCTAAGGTGAGGATCAAAACCCGGACCGCTAGATCAGCTGGCAAGGGCTCAACCTACTGAGCTACCGGTACTCTGAAGAATGAAAAAAACTTCTCAGAATTATCATCAAACCCCCACATTATCTGGAGCTTTAGCTAACACAGAGCATGATCTACAGCCATCACTTACAATGACATGGGAGTGACTTCCTCAGTCTTGTGAAGTTCTGTATAGTGAATCAGGTTAATAAAGAAATGGGTCATCATTTCAAGTTCTTTCTCTGCCCACATTGTGATTGTGTGTGTATCCACACCACTCCTGTACTGTTGGAAGGAATTGAAGATCTTCGGAAGAATGCTGAGAGACACAACCACAGAGCGATGCCGAGCCAGGTTGTCGACACATGCCTCGATGAACTTCATTTTGATTCTCCTGTCTGTGCTGAAGCAGATAAGACTACACAGAGCTTTCTCAGCATCCATGGCTAGACCTTCTGGTAACTGGTGCTGAAAAGGCAAAAAATTATGTCAGGTTAACTCACAAAATTTCTGGAAAGTTTACAGCCCAACTAACAAGCAAACATTATTAAGCATTTTAGGTAACCAGCAGAGGTAAAATATAGATAAAATTCTACCAAAAAGTATCTTATCACCATCCTCATCAACGAAGTCAACAATAATGTTAGCTGCATTGTTAGAAAACTTGTCTAGGGGTAATTAAAAAATCTGCATGCCCTAACCAGCCAGCACACATGCATTCCGGTCAGTGCATGTGCAATTCATTTTATGATTATTATGATACAGGCATGGATATGTACATGCTCTGACCTGACTGCATGTGTGAATGGACTTGTCTGGACACACACTGACTGACCCTAAAGCAGATTATCTCACAATGCTTTGCTTGCTTGCCTGGACGAATAGTTATTCCAAAATGGGGTCTACTCTTAAAGAAAAGAATCTGCTAGTTTCAAACAGATTCTTGCCTTTAAGAGTTGAACCCAAGTGAAAAGGGAGGCAAAAAAGAAAATGGTAGAGTTGATTGCCCATGTGGACCCATTCTCACTTTGAAGCTTAAGCCAGTTATTTTTTTATTTTTTTTTTCAGTACAATCATTCCTCTGAATTGTGTGAGGCTGCAGGTGATCATGTAATCACAGGCAAAAATTTAGCCTGACCATTCTGATGAGGGGCTACTACCAGTGGCTTTGGAAGGAATAATAAACCCAAACTATCATCAAGACTCATCTTTTAATACTAAAGCTGAAATTAAGTACAAAACTTACCACTTTATCTTCCTGTACAAGGTCCCACAACAAAGTGCTTCCTGGCGTACAAACCTCTTCATATGAAAACTCGGAACCTGTTGATGTCATTGCCTCTTTCTGAGCTGGTCGCTGTTGCATCACTGAAATTGTACAAAAAAATATACTTATATAATTTTATTATCTCTAATAGATGAAGATAGGGGCAGGAAAATGTTACTGCTTGGCTGCATGGTACATATTATGAAAAGTATGTAACAGGTAAGCAAGAACTACCTTCCAAGAACTTTGAACATGAAGGGACATAACAGATCCTGAAATGGTTTCTAAAGAAATCTGACTGAAATGTCCAGCCCGGGATAAACAAAACCTCTTATGGATGGACTATTCATTTCAATGCCCTTCAAAAGTGTTTCAGTCATATTGAGCTGATGGGTGACAATAAAAGGCTGCAATGGAACTGTGTAAATATCCCCTCCCCCCCCCCCCCCCCCCCCCCCAAAAAAAAAAGTCTGCCTCCTGCGGGTTTCGAACCTAGATCGCTAGCTCAGCAGACCAGCACTTAACCCACTGACCTAGTGGGGCTCCTAAAATGTCTTGAGTATGTATCAACATGTGCTTACCAGTGAGCATAATCTGTATATATGGCATTTTATGCCCCAATATTTAATAACAAAGCCATGCTTCATTTACTTACAATGTGGCATGTGAGTATGGTACATGGATGCCATACTAGAGAGGTGGGTAAAGTGAGCATGAGCATTTATCTGTGACAGTTCATCGTCACTCATCAGATCTTCCCCGTCAAAGTCAGCCATGTTCTTCTCTGACTTGTTACTGATCCTTGAACTGTGGCAGCTCTCTCTGTCTGGGCTAATGATGTTGTCTGAGTTAAAACCACTCCTATGAAAAGATGGAAGAATATATGAATCTTTCATGGGTATAAGGTTGGGATAGAAGAAGCCATCCTGAGGACATGATCATAGTTTATGAGTTGTAATATGGCTTGTTTAGTGCCTGCCAGACAAACAACTGGGATTTCACTAAGGACTGAATGACTGGTGGTCCACAGGACCAACTTATCCACAATTTAAGTGGTCCTCCCGATGTTTCGGCTTTCTTTGTTATCATGTGTTTTCATTTAATTTCAAAATCAGTTGGTCTGCAGGACCAGCTATCAAAGACATCAACTGGTCATGCCCAAAAATCACTGAGCCAGGACCAACGGACTTGTGGTTAATAAAACCCCTGAACAGTCCCAAAGCGGAGTTTTACCCAAAATGAAAAAGCTATATTTGCTTCTTACTTCTACATATAAGTTAAACATATTAAGATTTAAAAGAGTTTTGACAAATTTCACTGACTTCATTGATTTAATCAAATTCCATTAGTTTTTGCTACTTAACCTGCTATGATGAACAGGGCTTTGAGTATGAATGTAAAAGCAGAATGTTGAGCTTCATGCTATCTTTGCAGAATGTTGAGCTTTATGCTGTCTTTCTTGATGCAAAGATTACTGTCAATCTTGTAAAGCAATAATTTCTTCACAGAAGCCCCGGTAGCTCAGGAGGTTAAGCACTGGCCTACTGATCTAGTATTCCCTGATCATCCTTGAAATCTTTCCAACCATAAACCAGACAGTCACAGTCTTTCATTATCACCCTACCATCCTCCTGATGTGACTGAAACACTGTTGAAAAGGATGTAAAATCACAAGTCATCCATCCATCCATCCATCCATCCATCTCACTTCACATTTTTTTACAATCTTACAGTGAAGGTTAAAGATGTTAACACTGAGGAATCTGAGAAAATTGTAACTTACCCAAGTCGCTGTTTCTTCTGGAGCTGTCTGACAATATCCGAGTGATCAAACACCTCTGTACCATCACTCTGTTTCTTTGTTGGTGTACCCTCATTCTCTTGTAGCAGTGAGGCTGCAGCTCTCACAACACCTGTGTCAGAGTCCTACAAAAATACCATAAATATAAGGGCACCTTAACCAATTACTGCAATTATCCTTAAGTTTGTGCTAACTGATGTTTCTATTCTGAGATGCATCAAACAGCAGCTAGTGTAGAGGCTGATCAGACTGTTCCATGATCTGTGTCCACACTGTTTGCTCAGTCATTTTGTCTCAATATCAAATAAATCGCTACAAGATGATGTAACTCTATTTTGCACTGGAAGTAAATGCTACAGTGACATAAATATTTGAACTGATAGACACACAAATGAATGATTAGAGGGAAAACCATACCTCTGGTCTGCACATGCTTACTAAAGCAGGGGCACTAAAAATTATGCAAGAATAATCCACACCTGATCTTACATGAAGCACAGGATATTTATGCTCTATCAATATAAAACCATTCAAAGAACCTTAACAACTAATTATTGTATATATTACATAGTTATCTATATTAAAGACTTTGGAAGCTTTTGTCTTGGTTCCAGGAATGCAACGTCAATGTCCTGTGCATCAAGAGCTATCAATATCCAACAGTTCTCACAGATACTTACCTGACCTGACCCGGCCTGCATCCCCTCTTCCTCCTGGCTTCCCTTTCCCTCCTCAGTGGTTACAACAGATGACATGTTGCCCATGTTACCCTCTGCCAATCTCTTCTTTATCAATCTTCTCTTCCTCTCTTCATTGGCCAACATGGCCTGTTTAGCCCTTTAAAAACAATGCTCAGCATCTTCAACCTCATAGACTAATTACAAACCTTTACATTAAGCTTTTTTGTCAAACACCCCCTTTTAATATAAAGGACCTGCCCAAATTAAAAGAAGGGTCAATGCCTGATATTAAAGGATGAAAGAAATAACTGGTATCATCCATATAACGTAACATTTCACAATTCTACCAGTTGTCGTTGCATTGGTCAGATATACACTATCAGGTAACTTTGAGTGGCATTCTGGGTGTGGCTCAGAACTGTGTATTCATGCAAGTTAATATATTAACATTATTTTTGGAAAAGAAGCAGAAAGCGTTTATAAGAGCAGGGGCATTTAATAGGATAAATACAGTAATGTTCACTGTTTGCATATACAGTCCAACCTCCCTTCACGGTCACCTCCCACCGACGGTCACCTCTTAACAACGGTCACTTTCAATTCCCCCTGTTTTATTTGCTATATTTTCACCTCTGACCAGAGGTCACCTCTCCTTTCTGGTCAGCGGTTGCAATTTTCGACGAAAACAGTCATAATTACCTCTGTAATGGCCTATTTTTTTACAGTGGAATACTGTTCTTTTTCAATTACCAAGCAATATTTTACGGTTTGTTAGTTATCAATAATGTATATTCATGGTAAATGTGAAGATTACACAAAATGCTTACATTTGCAGACAAATACAGCAATACAAATGTTGCTTTACTGGTACTCAGTGGTCAAATACCAACTGAAAGCCCACGAGTCAAACCCTCCAAACAACAGCCACCTCTCTACTACAGCCAGTTTTGGCTGTTCCGAATGTTGGCAATTATAGGGAGGTTGCACATATGTGATGTCTCATATCCCAGCTCATGCAAGCTTACCTGTGAGCAGCTTCATGGGCTCTGGCTTGCTGAACAGCATGCTGGTAGTGGACTTCCTCGTCATAGTCAGAATCTCCCTCACTGGCGTCACTGTGTAGATTGTGGGCCTCCATCAGTCGCTTCAATCTCTGTTGCTGTTGTTGCTGTTTGTAAGAAAAATGAATATAAGTAAGTCTAACAATGTACATGTATGCAATAAAATTTAGCCCACTGAAAATAACATAAATGAATAACTTGTGTGACAGAATTCCTAAATTGTCAGTCGTGCTATCCTGAAGAAGGTAATGATTTACCCAAACTAGCTGATCAATAAAAAGAAGTCTACTCCACCAATGTTGGTTGTTCATTCTGTTTTTGTTCCTTGTTTGATGAGAATTCCTCAATATTTCAGTGTTCCCGATAAGAAGGGATACAAGGTCTATTTTTCTATATTTCTCCATATAAATGTATGTTCAGACCCCTCATTAAAGCCATCTTGTTGAGACGGTTCTCATGAGGGGTCACATCATGTTTTCATTGAGCAGTAAGAAAAATAGTCACATCATGTTTTCATTGAGCAGTAAGAAAAATAGTCTTTGAATTACCCTCAATATCCCCTGTTATCTAGAGCTCTGATGTTTTAGCAAATTTAATACAATATGTACTGATAAAAAATTTGATAGCATAAACTCTTGATTCTTCTGCTGGGTAAAAAATGTGAGTTTCTTTCCCATATATTATTCACATTTTATAAACAGAATTTCGTTTTGTCAAATTACTACATACATGTATTAACCAGACCACTCACTTTCAATATTTCTTCATCTTTGTAGTTTAGTAAAGAACAGAACACTTACTTTCAATATTTCTTCATCTTCTGAGTCTAGTAAAGAATCTATTTCTTCATCATCCTCCTCCGAGTCCATTTCCTCCGAACTTTCACCGTGATGTATATGTTTATGATGTAGGTGCTCATGGGCCGATTTCTGCTGCATTTTGGCAATATTGGCCTTCAGTGCCTCTGTGAGCTCTTCATGTACACCCTCACTTGATTCACTAGTTTCTACATCACTGTCAGAACCTGCAGTATAAACATGTTTATTGCACATATTGCAATAATAAAATACTTCAGTAACTTAGCGCAATACATACATTTTCAAATGCAGGCATAATAAAAGGCCCCACAAGTTATATTACATAAGGTTTCCTTTGCCTCATAAATGAGCCATTAACACAGAGAAAAATTTCTTTCAACATATGCGCACAGCAATGGCACATAGCAGCAGTCTGTCTGAAATTTATGAAGTCAAAAGCAAAGACTCTGATCAGTCTGCACTGATAAGCAAGCTGATCTGCAACTTTAATGTTTGCCAATTCAATAAATTACTGTTTCCAATAGCATAGCTAAAACAATGAAATTTTTTCACAGTCCACTTACCACCACTTCCATCATGCAGTTCATGATGTCCATGTCCATGATGACCATGAATATGATGTCCATGAATATGATGATGTCCAACCCCATGAGCGTGACAACCACAGGCTTCCCCTTCCTCTCCTGACTCGTCACTGTGTGGAATACCGATACTCTCACTCTCACTGTCTACGAGTTCTTCTGACTCATGACCTTCCACATGTCTGTGGACTTTATGTCTGTGATGGGCCCTATGATGTTTTGCTGGGGAACCTTCTACCTCTCCTTCACCTTCCACAGGTGTGCCTGGTTTCTGTAAAATTTCAAGGCGTCTAAATATATCCCCATGGTCTAGCCCCCATTTCTACAAGGGAAAACTTCAAGAGAAGAGTAATTGCTTCCCTTGTAAGCGAATCCCTTCTCCAATCAGCACTTTCTCTGACAGCAAATTCATTCCTTTAAGAGTAGCTGTCAGGAGGAATACATATTCTTTCAGGTTAGAGTGTGCTCCCTTGCAACTGTTTCCATACATCTTAAGGGTATGGGGACACCTTCATGATTTTTTTGCCATTTTGCAAAGGGGAACAACTTTTGTGACTTCCTGTTTGCTTCCCTGAAGGACAAAGCCCTTACAAAGAGTCTACCCTTACAGGTAAGAATTTGCTCCAAGAGGTGTAGGAGCAAATTCTTTCAAGAGTGGGCACCGACTGAGAAAATGATAATGGCAGAGTTGCTTTCCCTTAAAGTGCATCTGTTCACCTTAATACCCAATTTACAAATAGTGTATTGGGCATTGGAACTGTACTGCAAAGGTGCATATTGGAAGATTCTGATGGTAAAGTTTTCACCAAGGTATCTCTTGTCATTAAATTAACATACCTGTCAACTTTCAGAAATTTTCATGGGGGAGACAGCGCGCGAACCGACATTTTGGACCACTTTTTTTGACGACTAAGCGCGCGGAGAAAATCACTGAAAATTTCCATGGGGGAGACTTTTCTCATGTTAAAGAAGGCTTACAAAGCATTCTTGTTTCTTGTTATCTCAACTTTAATATCTTTCAAAACAATGCATTTAGTCTAAAAATGGAGAAACACTTAATCCTTAAAATTCTTTATCATTGTAACAATATTAAAATCTTACAGCATCATGAGCATAATTCAATTATGACTGATTAATGCTACAGAAATTAAGCCTCAATATGTCCCAATCGAAATAGGGTTGTTAGCCCTCGCCGATTCCAGTGCTTTCTATGATCGTTCTTACCACCATTTCCCAGACTGAAATGTCTCTCGCAACAAGCACTATGTGTAAAAATGACTCTCTTCTCGCTTTTCTGTATGCAGGGAAACTCAATCCCTTGCGTATATTGATAGGAGACGCTTGAATTTTCTCTCATTTTTCGCGTTTTTCCTGTGTTTTTTGCTGCAGGAAATAAACATTTTCTGGTTTTCCGCATTCACTGACTATAATATGTTATCGGAATGAAACCGAGAACCAGGTGTAACAATCTATTTTTAATTGTTGCGTGCGACCGGTCACGGAATTTCCCGATTCTTCTTTCTGCACTCCTGCCTCTGTAGGACTACCTCCTTTAATGACCGCTTGCAACTGGCGAAAACTACCGGAACCAATCGGAAATTCGCGAGTCCAAGCGGAAGTGAGTCTGACCTTCACATTGAAAAACTATAAACACGCGAAGAAACAAATGATAAAAATCGCTTTGATTATTAATTTTAGCGATGAAAATAGAAATCCGGAGGTTATCTGAAAAGCGGGAGAATTGGGTTATTTTTGAAATACGATCCGGAGATCGGGAAAGGGTCCAAAAATCGGGAGACTCATGATTTATGCGGGAGAGTTGACAGGTATGAATTAATAGAACTACCGTATTTACCCTAAATTTTCGGACACCGTAAATTTTCGGACACCCTGTATTTTCCCAAAATGCCACCTATATTATGTACCCTATATTTCCGGACACGTACTGACCAGGGTATTTTTGTTGTCCGTAAATGTTCGGACACAAAAAACGCCCCTTGTTCTCTCATAAAATTTTCATGTATAGGCAATCAGTTTTGTCTGTTAACTATGTTTACCTTTGCCTTCGGCTAGATGAGGTACCATAAATCTTCGGCTATAAGGCGAGTCGTTTATAAGACGGGGGGTGGGGGGTAGTTTTTGGACTGTCTGGGCAAGTGTTTAGCTTAGCCTCGCCTATAAGACGGACCTATCTTTTTGGCAGTTCCCCAAAGGTCATCACCAGTCGATGTCTACGCATATTTAAACTGGTTATGCAGTTACCGTAATATGCATCAATATCTTGGATTACATACCACATTATGTACCGTTGTATATTTCCATAAGTTATCCACATCCTAACTCCGATGTACACAACTGGAGAAAATATATTCGTGACATATTCCAATTTGCAATTTGAAGATGAAAGGATCCATACAAATTTTTTCCACAGGCCAAATATTTAGCGTAAATACTGTATCCAAACTACTAGCACGTGGTCAGTCTAACACACCAGTACTTCAACAAACAAATTGTGTCACCTCAAGGTCATTGACCGCTTTGATCTTTTTGTGTACTCTAGTCCAATACCACATCTCAAATTACGTAATTAAGCCAGGCAGGTTTGACAAGTTGGGATTACCGATAAGTAAAGAGAAAAAGTGCCTTATTTGTTTACATCTAGGTTGCAGGAAAATACCTGAGAATGTTAACTTGAGGAAATAAAAATAAAAGGATGATATTGTTACACATTGTTTGCGGATGTGGAATTGAAAAGAAGAGTTTAATTGGTTTGCCAGATGCAATCACTGTTCGCATAAGGTATTATTTCATGTGATCGGTACCTGATGTCTTGTTTATGTCTCAACACCTGGAAATAACTTGGGAGGGGGAATAGACTTAAGGACCACTTTGTGGAAAATAGCCACGGTGTCCAAAGCCTCTTCTGTAAGATGCGTACAAATTTTGGAGGTCATTTCATGGTTCAACACCTACCAGCTAGACAATACCAGAAGCCATTATGAAGTTTATTTTCTCATATAATCTAATTGATTAAACAATACATTAGTTAAACAAATTGTTTACTTTCACACGTATCGGTACTATATACGAAAAAGATACCGTATATATGACGGTGCATACCCTTGATAATTGGTTATTATTCGGCGTTCGTAAATATTCGGACACTTAAAAAAATATAATTTTTGCCAAATTAAATGTTCGGACAGTAAAAAAAATAATTATTTTAATCTGTCCAAATAATTAGGGTAAATATGGTATCACATGTTTTATACTTACAAATAATTTTCTACAGCTGTGTGCAGAAGACAAATTTTTCTTACTTTATTTTTTCCAATTACTTTAACTATGACACCGTCAAACGTCTGTCGGTTGAAAGTGTTTTAAACTGGGAAACAACCCTGGTATTCAGATACTTTAGTAACATGTATTTTGAGCTTAGAACTTTAACAAATGAGCCGCGACATGACAAAACCAACAATGTGGTTGTGCGCCCAGCGCAGACTCAGATCAGCCTGGGCATCCGCCCAGTCTGATCAGAGTCTTCGCTGTCCGCATGAAGGTAGCTTGGACTCTAAGCTACCCTCTAAGCGCTTAATGAAGAGTCTGATCAGACTGGGTGGATACCCAGGCTGATCTGAGTCTGCGCTGGGCGCATGACCACATTGTTGGTTTTCTCGTGTCGCGGCTCAAATGTTTTTGTCCTACCAAAAAAAAATGACACTGAACAAACTCTTTGCTGACTTCCAAACAGTGCACACCTAGATCAGACCGCTTCTTCAGGCTTTAAATGTTCCTTTGTGAAATTAGCTGCATTTTCTTTGTAAGTCATACCTTTTGTTCCTTATGTTCGCTCATTTCCTCATCAACACTATCACCAGCCTTCTTGTGTACCAGCTTTTCACCTTCTGAAAAAATAAGCCACCTTCTAAGAAAATCTGTCTTCTGGAATATCAGACCTATGCATACTCTGCAGACTTGCCTACCCAATTGTTATAACGCCCATTGTCAGTTTAAACAATGTCTCGCAGTATTGATTTTATAAAATGATAACTGTGCATAAACTGCCCAGATTTTGTAAGTGTGCAGGCTGGTTTAAACATGTGAAGGTTGCATATGCCTTGATGAAACCATAATTTTCTTCAAATAGTCTCTTAGGAGAGCCCCTTCAAAGAACAATGGAACTCTTCCTGGGAACTTAATTTTTATGACAAAGACTTTGTATACTATTTTTTTCTCCCACCTTTGCCTATATAAGATAGGCTCTCAGCTCATATAAGAAATTTCTATCTTATACCTGGCAACATCTTTCTTATATTAGCAACCATACTTTTTCATTTTTTGACTTATATTTTAATTTTGAATGAACAAAATGGACATGCAAGCATGTCGGATGACGTTTGATAGCGGATCATGGGTTTGTGACGTCACTCAATTTACATGACGTCACTAAAACCGGTTAAAAACGTCGCTAGCAAACTTTACGCGCGTGACGTGAGAGACTAAGTTGCATTTTGTTTTCGCCCTCTGGAAGATAAAGTAGTCCACATATCGTGTTTTCCGTCTAATATTGAGGTGCAAACTGTGTTTACACCCATTTTAGGAGCCGATAAACACACTGGGCTGCTCAAAATTTACTTCATATCATTGGTTTAAAAGTTCAAATTTTCCTTTTCTGAAGCCTAATCCGACTTTAGATTAAAAATCCGCTAAGAGTGGGAGAAAAATAATCCATCATGAGCCAGTCCATGTAGGATAGGTAAATCTCACCCTCGGGGTCGGAATTTCAACCAGGGACTCGGCAAGCCTCGTCCCTGGTTGAAATTCCGACCCCTCGGGTGAGATTTCCCTATCCTACATAAACACTCATGATGGATTGTTATACTCTGAGTTCTCTCAAAGAAAAGAGCATGATCCATCCTGGAGCAAATCTTTCCTTTGAGAAAAGTTTACATTTGGGAAGCACTTCATTTTTCAGAGAAGAAAACAGGAAGCACTAAAGTTGTTTGCCGCTATAAAAATGGCAGAATAATATAGAGGCGCATTCATTCACCTAAACTTGATACTGGAAACTGGTGAATAAACTTTGATAATTGCAGAAAAAGATCAGAAAATGTGAGATAAATTGTTCTTGCATCCCAGATAAGGATATCCGTGTTTTTTGCAAGGGACATATATTCTTATCATATCCTGGTTATCTGACCCGTAGGTAGGATAAAAAAAAAGGTTTTCGTGTGACTTTGGTTTGCATTGGTTTTATTGGACGTCACGTAACTTCGTCGCTAGCTGACATCATAACAACGTCAGAAATCACAATAGTTGTCAAAATGGTTGACATTGCAACACAGTGTCTAGAGGAATCTTTGATGTAATTAAAGCTTCAGCACTTAAAGATAGGCCAAAAAAAAAGAATCTACCACGATTGTGAGGTACGGATAGACAACTCTGTCCCTCGCGTCACTGTTTGGCATCACTCAACAAGCCTCGTGATGTTAAACAGTGAACCTTGGGAAAGATTTGTCTATCCGTACCTCACACTCATGGTAGATTCTTATATTATGGGAGTGTAAGTAGCATGTACTATTGAGAAAAACTAAATTACACAGCTCACCTTCCATGGCCTCCTCTTGCTTCAAGGCAGCAATATTCTGTTGTTGCATTGCCAGGGCCTGACTCTGGGACACAGCACATGTATTCCAGATACACTTTATCAGGGCAGAGGCCAGGTATAGGGTCTACAAATCATAAAGATGACACTGATATCATAACAGAAGTGTTTGAGCAAACAGTGTAGATCCTGATCAGGCTGCTCCTAGAGAAGCAGTATTAGTAGCAGCCTGATCATAGTCTGCATTATTTGCTATTCTACCAGTGATTTGTATCAGAACTACTTCAGCAAGGCTTATATATATGTAATTTAAGACATTCAATTAAAGCTATGACAATTTCATAAAAATGTATTGTGAGCCTATTCATTAAAACCATTCAAGCAAGGGTTCATGAGATGATTTTCCTGATTTTTACAATGGTAACAGAGTATCATATACCTACTTTCCACAGTGCTTTGCCTATTTAACTATGTATTTATTTATTATTTCATTACTCATGATCTCAGTAAAGCCTGGCACCTCCAGAGCTGATACCAGTCCAAGGAGCTACTGTAGCAGTTTAATTGATAGTTCCCAGTCACATCCAGAATTTCTTTCAAAATACACGTGACAGGGTATAACTGGCCAATGAAACATCAACATAGCATGTGACATAGTCCCACAAACAAAATTGCATGTGTTAAATGTCCCACAATTAGCCTGTGACTTTACCTAACAGTTAATGGAGGACGCGCACCTGTTTAAATGAGTGTGGTTTTGGAACTTTGAATTCCAGGTTCTTGGTAAGTGATAGCAGGTTATCAACTGCTTACTGCAGGGCTTCAACTGTTTGACAAAAAAACAACAACAAAAATTACAATGCTATACTCACGGACTCAGTATGGGCAGACACTTCCAGCCCTGACACCAGTCCAAGAAGATGTTGTACAGGTTGTAGCTCTAGGTTCTTGATCAGTGGTATCAGGGTATCAAATACTTGCTTACCACAGTGCTTTAACTAGACAACAGAGAAAACAACATGAACTTCAAATATTGAGTGAGTTGCAACATGCACAAAGGGTGAAATACATATTTGAACAGCTGAATCTCAGAACATATTTATCTAGACTGATCAAAGCCTTTGCTGCTAGTATATAACAGCCTTTGCTGCTAGCATATAACTTGTATGAAAACCTGAAAATCTACATGCCCAAAATAAAGGCTCTAGCTAGACATCTATTTCACATACTGTTTTCAGAATTACAAGCACTGACTTTGTGTGCTGCTGTGTTGCTCATATCTGAGGGTGTCATGAGAAAATCTATCTTCAGGAATAACCAAACTGCCAATTCCCAACATAGGTTGGTCTTAGGTAGAAAGAGTCCGCATGTATCCCAAGCAAATTTTTCAGGATGACTTTAGCTTCTAGCAACACTTATTTTGTTTTCGTTTGTTTTATTTATTCTCATTTTTATTTTTTTGAATTTAAAAAAATGGTCATGTTGAAGACTTTCTGTGCAAAAGCAGAATCCTATTGATAAGTTTCAGTAAACATAATATACATATATACTGACTAATTACAAAAGACAACAATGCCTTTATGGAACCAAAACCTTAGATTCTCAACGGTAACTGCAAGAACAAATTTAAAAGATCTAATATAAATTACAGCTACATTTTTTATGGTTGATTATTTTGTTACCTACCTGTGCTGCTGCCCAGATATAATCCACATGTTCATTTGTTATTCTTGCCTCAACAGCCAGGAAGTTCAATATTATCTGACTCTGCTTGATTAACTAAAACAGAAAATTTTAATATTAAACTTTAAAAGATTAGTAAGTTGTGTCAATAAGATAAAGATAATTCCCCCCATGCTGTGCCTGTCCTCACCTTATCCCTACACGTTTCCCCCTTCCCCAACTGTTGCTCTTCAAAAAGAAAAGTGAGTATCTTTAATATGTTTGAAACATCTATGAAAAGTTTTAAAGTGATTGTTTCAAAACTTTGACAATGTTTAAAATATAAATTATGTGGAAGAAGTTGATTACATAAGCATGCCATTCTGTATTAGCCAAAACATGTAAAATTTCTGAGTTACATGCAAATTTTTCAGATTGATTGCTAAAAATGTAGGAGAAGCACAAACTTTTTATGTGTGCCAGACAGACAGATGGACAAATGGACAGGGGTAAAACAAAATGCCCCCGGACTATCCTCATGGAGGCATAAAAAAGGATATTTTTACTTCTGAAAACCCTTAACAGATTACCGAAACAAATGTAACATTTTAAAGTTAAGAGGTATACTTCCATAGCTTTTTTTTCTTTTTTCTTAAGAGTTGATGCCACAGAGTTGGAAGGCAAAACTGAAAATTGTATAGTTGCTTCCTCTGAAAGTGTACCCATTAACCTTTACCAGCTGACTTTTACTGTTTAGTGGTAGGTCAAAACATTGCTGGTGAAATGGAAAATGCTACAATCAGATCTAAAGCTACAATTTTTGCTAAGTTCTGACCCATCATTCTTGCAAACATGTTCACAAGATGCCATGCTCATGAATTTGAAGGTGTAAGGGTATATAGCCATATTTCCCACCATTTTTGCAAAGAAAGATAACTTTTATGGTTTCCTGTTTGCTTCCCTGGATGAAAGAGCTTTCCAAACAGGGTATTATCTGATAGAAAGAATCGGCTCCTACGTGAGCAAATTCTTCCATTAAGAGTTAGCCCCCATTTAGAAGACAGGCAAACATGACAATGGCAGAGATGTTTCCCCAGAAATAAATCTTTAGCCCTATCATGCAGTTTACTAATATAAGCTTGATGAACTTTTCATAGTACTTAATAAATCCTTTACCTCAACATGTAGGTTAGGTCCAAATATGTGCTCAATAATTTTATAATCTATCAGCCACTGTGCCAGGTGATGTCCAACCCTAAAAAATATACAAGAGGACTTGAGTTCACTGAAACAGACTGAAGCAAACTGATATGAGCGCGACACGACAAAACCAACAATGTGGTTGTGCGCCCAGTGCAGACTCAGATCAGCCTGGGAATACGCCCAGTTTGGTCAGACTCTTCTTTAAGTGCTCAAAGGGTAGCTAAGAGTCTAAGCTACCTCCATGCGGATGCCCAGGCTGATCTGAGTCTGCACTGGGCGAGCAACCACATTGTTGGTTTTGTCGTGTCGCGGCTCATATTATTGAGATTTTATATACATTTCCAAAGGTTCTTCAATCCATTCATAACATCTTTACAATGATTGTGGTAGGGAAAATAAAGGTCATGATACAATGTCTGTACCAACTGCTGGGGTTTACCAGAGTCTGCAATCATGCTTGTAACAATTTGGAAACTGCTTTGCTTTTCTACAAATGAAAACAATGTGCTCTTAGGGTCAAGTCGGGTAAATTTGGACAGCAGGTAAATTCAGACAGTGACATTGTTTCCTTTATATGTCAGTTGTTTGGAATTAAAACAAAATTAACTGGGCAAACAGTTCACTGTTTGCAATGGTAAGTCCGAATTTACCCGCTGTCCGAAGTTATCCGACTCGACCCTAACTATATTTTCCCTTTGAATTGTGGAAATTCAAGACAATGTTACATGAAACCTGGAGACCCAATAGATGGACAGCTAATCTATGTGCTTGTGTGTGTGTGTAAAACGGTGCAGTGTGGGGGATGGGGTTACAGCTCTTTCAACAGTATTTCCATTAGTTTGTTATTCTGGGTTGATGATAAAAAGGATGATGCCAGAAGAAGAAATAATCTACAGGTTAGAGAAAGTAGCATAAACCAGACTTGAATCTCTAGCCAGGAGGCCAATAAAACCTGATCTGCTGATCTGGGGGGAGGGGGGGGGTGGGGGGGGGGGGGAAATAAAATATTTAAAAAATGCTCAATAATTAAAAAATTCATGACATACCTTTCAGCATCCATGAGAGATTCATTATTACAGCTCTCATTGTAAAGGGTAATCTGGTTCTGAAACAAATAAGAAAACTGTGTTCAACAGAATCAGAACACCAAAAGAAACAAGTTTAGGTGATACACGCTAATCTCTTACACTACATGTATGCTGCAGGGAAGGTTAAAGGCAAAACAAGGACAGAGATGGGCTCTGTCTTTCATACAGTTAACCTCTAACAATCACAAGTCTTCCTGCCAGAAAGCTGAAGAAAACCATTACCATTATCTAAAGGCCTTTATTACTTGCCTATGTGCAAGCTCTGGCCTGTGTCATCACTATTCCCATATTATGCTATATTATGACAAACTCAATCCTAAACCTTATACATGTATTGACTTTTTCCATACTGAAGATTAGCAACTAAGCTTGATTGAAGAAAAATATGACAAATGCAAACAACTGATATTACATGTACCATCAATGCTCCCAGGTTGGTGAGTTTTTGACTATTATTCTGTACACAAACACCCCACCCCCTCACCTCTCCCTCCCTCTGTCTTTAAAGACCTTCCACCAAAAGCCTTCCCTATATGACCTTGCTATGAATGAGAATACATAGACAGTATGAAAGGCTTACATTTATCTGAGCAATGCCAGCTAGCCTGATTGTGAGTGTAGAACAGGTGAAATATTTAAAGGCTAATTCCAGGCCGTCCTTGTCGAAGTTGAAGTGGGTTTCTAATGGTTCCTTTACGGCTGCCCACATCAGATCAGTCATGTTTCTGTTCCCAGCCATCCTCAGGTCCTTGTCTGACAGTTTACACATATACCTGAAATAAGCCACATAGTAAGAAACAAATCACTTAAAGCTTCAAAAATGAAGATGGTTGAATTTGCAAAAACAGAGTAGATCCAGATGATGCTGCTCATCTGAATCTACACTGTTTTGCCTCCTAGTCTTTGAATTCTAAAATATGCTAATAGCTTAGATGAAATGCTTTTTGAAGTTTTGATGTAAATTTTATCGTCTGCTTTATTGGCGCTTTAAGTGTTATATACTGGAACCATCACTAAAAGAGTATAATCAGTTAACATACTATTTATACAGTGAACGCAACACTGATATTGAACATGGGTAGTAGGGTGAAGGGAAGATGCTGGATTCAGAGGTGGGATGGGAACTATTTAGATATGAACCGCGACACAACAATACCAACAACAATGTGGTTATGGGCCCAGAGCAGACTCAGATCAGCCTGGGCATCCGCCCAGTCTGATCAGAGTCTTCGCTGTTCGCAAGAAGGTAGCTTTGACCCTGAGCTATTGTTTGGGCACTTAACGAAGAGTCTGAGTCTTCACTGGGCGGTTGTCCAGGCTGATCTGAGTCTTCACTGGGCGCACAACCACATCGTTGGTTTTCTCGTGTCGCGGCTCATATTTTAAATCTGTACATGTATCATCTATCCTATCTTTCTGTTTTTTCTTCCTCTCTCTGTAAGATGGCTCGATACCGAATGAAATATTGTCTCAAAGAGTGGTACAACCCTAAACAATCAATCATTAAGGAGCAGTCTGATCAGGATCTACAAAGTTTGCTATTTTCATCTGCATCGTTTGGACGAATAACTTCATTGTTGAACCAAATTGTTCCATTTTTAGAACAATCAGAGCTCTAGATAAGAGTGGGTATTTGATGATAATTAAGGATCATTTTTCTTATTTCTCATTAAAACCATATGTTGTGACCCCTCATCTGAACCGTCTCGTCGAGACGGTTCAGATGAGGGGTCACAACATATGTTTTTATGCAGAATTAGCAAAAATTATCCCTAATTATCACCAGATACTCCCTCTTATCTAGAGCTCTGACAATTACAGTATGAAATTATTTTAGGAGTACCAATTTTGTTAATATTTACAGTATATGATTCACAATACACTACCTTATAACAGCTGTACGTAGGGGAATGATGTACTGCATTACTGTAGGGATGTTCATCCACAGTCGAAGCTAAAAAACACACATCATATTATGAGCTTATAACATAAGGTAAAGAAAAAGCGGCAATGCAATGGCAAAAAAATAAATACTCATTTGCAAGAGTAACTGCAAAAGACAGTCTCAACAAAATATTTTCAGAGAAAGTTTTATCAAAAGTCATTTTCTGTCAGTAGAAGCTTATTTGTACTCTGTTTAAATCAAATTTACTTAATAAACCAATCCAAAACGCTGTAAGTTAGTTTCATGACTGCCTAGTGTACAACCGCTTTTTTCTTATTTTCAAAATATGAAGAATGAGTCTGAGTCTCAAAATGGTTTTGAACCTAAAGACAAAACTACGCCTTTGATACAATTCCAAGTTAAAATATCTTAAGTGCCTTCATAACACTGTAAAACTGGTACAAACTAAAGACTCAGATAAGCCACCTTTTTTAATTAGTCTTTGATATTCACTATAGGATCACTAGTTTGCTTGGACAAACAAGAATAACACTGGTCACTCAGTAAAACTGCTCAGATCTGAAGTGTGTCAATACTTACATTAGCAATAAGAGTTATAAGCAGATGAGCAAAGTTGAAAGGCAGTGTTTCGGGCGTCCCTTTCTCAAAACACGTCTTCAGAGCACCAATACCGTTACTATCACAGAAGAAACAAACATTTCTCAACAGGAATAAGGGAACCTCAGGATCCTGAAAAATGTAGACAGAATAAATATTTAAGGTGTATTAGTACACCTCCATGTTCTTCTGCTATTTCTACAAAGGGGAACAAATTTTGTGACTCCTGTTTGCTTCTATGGCAAAGCCCTTCTAAACTGGGGTCTATCCTCTTAAAGGAAAGAATTTTCTGGGAGCAAATTCTTTCCTGTAAGAGCTGACCCCCACTGAGAAGGAAAGTAAAACTGAAAATGGTAGAATTGCTTCCCCTGAAAGTGTACTTATTCCCTTTAAACTCTTCAAGATGAAGGACTATATCTCCATGATTTTCCACCGTTTTCACAGAGTAAACAACTTTACTGTCTTCCTGTTTGCTTCCCTGGACAACCATGCCCTTCAAACAGCCCCGGATCCAGGGGGTGGGCTCTGGGGCTTCAGCCCCACCACCTGGACCCAGTAAGATTAAAATATATGTTGTCAGATCTCATTAGAATCACCTCGGTGAGGCGATTCTAATGGGATCTCACAAGATATATGTCAAGGCTAAAAGACACCAAAAATTCTCATCAAATTATTATTGCATATATTTTAAAGCCTCACCCCCTCCCCTCTGCCCAACCTCCCCTTCCCCTCCCACTTCCCAAATATATCTCGGCTCTCGGCACCTCTCAGCCCCGCCAGTTATCAGTTATCCAGAGCCCCACCAGTATGTTATGGGCTGGATCCGGGTCTGTCAAACATGGGGGCTACTCAAGGGATTCTTTCCTTAATGAAACAGGAGACAAATTCTTCTTGGAGGAAATGTCTCTGCTGGAAGTGGTCCCTTTTACCTTTATTACAGACCAGCATAAACTTCAAGTTCAGCAGATATTCATTTCTATTCCTGCGCCCCTCATAAGTAAACAACACAGGTGGGCAAGGAAGAGTGATATTATTGTCGTCATTATACTTCTCTGTGGACATTGTTTTAAACTAAAGAAACATATCAATACATATGAGCAATTAACATTCACAGTGCCAAAAATGAAAACAGCTGTATCTACAAAGAGCGTACATCCAGATGAGATGGCTCATAATGAGCTGTCTCATCTTGATCTACTTGTTTACCATCTAGTCTCTGACGTCTCTATATGTTTTAATATAGCTTGGATCAAAACTGAATGAAATTTTGCAGACGAAAAATTTGTCCTCTTCTTATTGGATGTTGTTAGGGTTAATAGACCAAAGCAGAGAAGACAGAAAAGTGAACAGATCTGCAAGTGTGTCACAGCCATCTGAATACAGAATTGCATTCAAAAGCTTAGCTGGTAAATAAAATGCCAGCTTAAAGTAAGACTTCTGAGGATAACTGGGAGCCTTTTTACTGCTCATTCTCCCAAAAAACATGTTTTCCCCCCTATCATTACAACTGCCTCATCAAAACAAGTTTAAGTCATAATAAGCCAAAAAGCAGATAACAAAATTTACATCTGCAAAATTCAACCAATGTTCTGTCCTAGCTAAATTGATCTGGGAATTCAAAGACTAGAGGGCAAATAGAAAAGCTCCAGTGAGGTAGCTCATCATAAGCCACCTCATCTGGACCTTCGCTATTAGGAAATTCAAATATCTTAATTTTTGACAATTTAGTGTTAATGAAGGGCCACAGTATAATTGAGCCTCGACACGAGAAAACCAACAATGTGGTCGAGCGTCCAGCGCAGACTCAGATCAGCCTGGGCATCCGCCCAGTCTGATCAGAGTCTTCACTGTCCGCATGAAGGTAGCTTAGTCCCTTGGCTACCCTTTAAGCGCTTAGCAAAGGGTCGGATCAGACTGGGCAAATACCCAGCCTGGTCTGAGTCTGTGCTGGGCGCACAACCACATTGTTGGTTTTCTCGTGTCGCGGCTCATATGTTTTTGAGGCAAAATAAGGAAATCCTATCTATCATCAAATCCCACCCAGTCTCAGTCTGGATCTCTGTAGCACTGACAAGCTTTTGTAGTATGATGTCACTAATACATTTTTCTAGCTTATATCCTACAATGGGGTAAAAGCGCACCATTTACTCACCGAAATCTCACAGTAATTGTTTAGTGCACTTGTTTCCTGCGTGGATAATTCCTGAAAGACAATCATTACATAAAATAGTCTAAAGCCAAGAACCAGCTTTAAGCCATTCTGAGAAAAAATTGTCACTTATATATGAGTTAAACTGCATCTAACTTAACTTCTATAATTTTGGAAATATTCCTCAAAGTACCTTATACAAAGTCTTTGAATTCAAATGCAGAGAGAAAGAAAAACAGACAAAGAATGGGAGACTTTTTTACCAGATGAAATAACATGTTCACATTCTCATAATGATTTTCTCCAGCAGGCTCAAGGGAAGGAATCCATAACTTGCATCTCCTGGCAAACAATTATATCACTATCAGACATGAACTTCGTGAAGTATCAAATAAATAATCCACCCTAATTTTCTGAATCATTCAAGCAAAGAAGGGCTGGATAAAGCTGTAAAGCTAAGTGTTAAAGCCAGATTTGCTAGAGGTATAATAAAGTAGTTAACATTGAAGCTTCAGAGACATGCACACAAAAAATACTAGCAGTCAAAGCACAATAAATAGAGGATCTTACATGAGTGCTCATGTATTATTAAATTTATGCCGAGCATCTTATTGGTTTCCCCCACAGCGTTTAATAGACCCCTTTGTTGGGTTTGTGGTGTTGCGGCTCATATGTTGTGACAAGAGAACTGGAAAAAATATAATAATAAAATGGCAAGAAAACCTAACTAACCTCTAATGAAGAATGAACCACATGCTTGTAAGCCATATATGACGGGAAGTTCATGAGGAAGACCTTGGTCACAAACTGCAGCAGACGCTCTTTTTCTTCTATTGTCCAGCCATCACAAACGTCGTCCTCCTCCTCCTCCATTTTCTCTACAGATTCCTCTGGCTTTTCTGCAGTCTTTTGATCTGAAAAATATAGATCTAGATAAGCCAATATTCAAACAGAATTAAAAGTTTGTTTTTTAAATAAAAAAAGAGTGAGTGAGTGAGTGAACTTGGGTTTAATGTCCCAGCACACAAACGAGGTCATATGGAGACGGGACCTCGGTTTAAAGTCTCATCCAAAAGACTGGAGAAGCGGAAGAAGCCCCAGTTGTTCAAAGCATTGTTAGTTTAACAAAGTTGTTAGTTTAACAAAGTTGTTAGCCAATGATACTTTTTCTACTACGCATAAAATCAAGTGAACTTGTATTTTTTTTGCTGAAAAAAGTTCCTCACGATTACGTCAAAAAATGGTAGAGTTTTTTCATTCAATACTTTTAAAAATTTAACCTCTCATCAACTACCGTAATGACCCTAAATATTCGGATAGACAGGTCTGAGCAAACATATTAGACCCAGATCAAACTGCTCCCAAAGGAGCAGTTTGATCAGGGTCTACAATGTTTGCCATTCAGTAAACCTCATTTGGATGCATTAACGTGTGTAAAATCCACTTTCTAAGAATTTTCGAACAATAATTGTCCGACTTGCTGGTGTCCGAAATTTTAGGGTCATTATGGTAATAATGTGATTAGTTTTGAACAATGGGTCCCAGATGTAACTCCCCAGTAACAGAAAGCTTCTGTCATACTAATCACTTGTGAGAGGATTGACCAAAATATTCCAAACAGTAAAGGAAAACAAAACAAAACAACAAGCCTCAGAACGCTGTGTCTGGCCCGACAGCCCATTGTTAATATACCGAGGTGACAACTTGATGCAAAGTTTTGGACTCCAGTATGGGTGAGCTACAAAGTAGACACTGCCTGTGCATGACATCTCATAAACCTATCAACAAACAGTATCCAATCATACCAGTGTTTTCTTTCTCCTTCTCATTTTCTTTGTCATCTTTATCTGTGTCTTTTTCCTCTCCAGTTTTCTTTCCTTCTTTCTCTCCATCATCTTTCTCCCCTCCGTTTTTCTTTGCTACTTTCTCAGGATCTTCTGGCAGTGTCTGTATCAGTCTTATGCCCACTATCAAGGCATCTTGGACTATACTGTTGAGCTTCTCAAAGTTTCTGTAATCTTTGAAGCAGCACATACATTGTCTGAAAGATAAGAGAAAGTTCATTCATTATTTCAACAAAGGGAAACAACTTTTATGACTTCCTGTTTCAGTGAAAGACTAACATGGGCCCAGTCGCCCATGGCCTCAAACTACTGGGCTGGGCCCCTACATTTTGTGAGACAATCCCTGTATAACTAGTGTTGAAATAGCCAGTTTTTGTAGTCTGGGCCCTTGAATCAAAATAATCTTTATGCCAGTGTTTGCTTCCATGGATGACAAAGCCCTCCAAAATTCTAGTCCAAAAGGAAAGAATTTGCTCTTTTAGACGCAAATGTTTTCCTTTGAAAATTTTCAATTTCACACAAAAAATTATATCTTGGGTATGATAATGATTGCAAGTAAAAAGTACTTTTATCTGCAAAATTAATGATTTGCGACAGTCACTGTAAGTGGGAGAATTGAAGAAAATATATAAAACCGTGGGAAACGGGGGCCGCGTTTCCTGCCAAAAATGTAGACTAGACACACCCAGCATTAGTTAATCATGCTAAACTTAACAAGACCAGTCAGCGAGACAGGACAGCTTGCCTGACTGCGCCTTGCCCATCACCTGAAACACTTTAACGTAAAACTTTAACATTTGCTAACGCCGATGGTCATGCAATACTCTTCATGTACATTCGTACAAGCTAACTAAAATGAATTTTTATCCCAAAGTACTGCTTTATCTCGAGGTCCTAAAATTTAATACCTACATCTGTCATACATCAAAGACTACAAAGCGCATAATTTACAGCATATGCTACCAGCAAAGACTCAGACCAGCCTGCACATCCATTCAGTACGATAAAGGGGAATGAGTACACTTCCATGGGAAGCAACTCAGCCGTTTTTGTTATTGCCACCCTTCTCATTGGGGGCAACTCTTAGAGGAAAGAATCTGCTCCTCTAACAGCGTTTTTTTTCTTTAAGAGTAGAGCCCTCTTACAAAAGATTTCACCACTCATGGGAGCAAACAGGAAGTCACGAAAGTTGTCCTTTTTGAAAATGGCAAAAAAGTGGTGTAAACACTTATCTTTCTTAAGATCTACAAACTAATGATATATACAGCAATGGCACTGCAGACCTCATAGATATGCAAGCTGATTCCAATCTTCCCTTTTCACATATTCTGTGTTGTTTCTTGTGTAATAAAGCAGATAATTTTGTTTCTGCAGTATACACACCTGGTTAACTAAGTTTTCAAGGATGTTACAAAACAAACAAGAGCTGTCGCCTGACAGCATAGCTCGCCTGAATAGGTGCTTGCCCATCACACATTCGCTATGGTGGTGTGGACTGCTATGTATAAAACTTCAGGCAAGCATGTCCATAATGACAACACATTTATAAACAAAAGCTATCTCAGAAATGTCTTAAAATAAAAAAAAAAATCACATGAAATTTCAAAGTCCATGAGCTTTAGGTCAATGAACTAAGGGGAAGGGGGGAGGAGGGCAGGGCTAGGATGTATCAAAGCCTATAACCGTTATCTACCATCAGTCCAAGTATTAGTATCAACTGAGTCCATTAAGGCACTGTGAAATTATGTCTTCATTAATATAAAACTAATCAAAATCTTTAAGACAAAACTCAAAGTCCACGACCTTGACATCAAGGTCATCCAGTCGGGTAAGTATATAGTGTTTTGTAAAACTCAAGAAAGTGTCTAACATCAGTTCAAGTGTAAACTAAATCTCTGCCAAGCATTATGAATCAGTACGCAATTAGAAAACTTTAATAAAGACCAAATTTCCTAAGTCCCTGACCTTGACATCAAGGTCACCGAGCAGGGCTGGGGTAGTACTCTGTAAAACTTTGGACTAATATCTAACTATAGTGCAAATATAAAAAGAATTCATCTACGGTTTCAGGAGATGTGTGTCATTAAAAAACTTTAACCAAAACGTCCAATCAATAAAAAGACAATTTTCTAAGTCCATGACCATGACATCAAGGTCACTGAGGGGGGTGGGGGTAGTACCTTGGAAAACTTTAGACCAATATCTAACTACAGTGCAAGTATCAAAGGAATCCATCCATGGGTTAAGGAGATACTGGGCTTTAGAAAACTTTAACCAAAACATCCAGTCCCAAAAAACTCCCAATTTTCTAAGTCCATGACCTTGACATCAAGGTCAAGGAGTGGGGTGGGGGTGGTACCATGTTAAACTTTGGACCAATATCTAACTACAGTGCAAGTATCAAAAGAATCCATCCATGGGTTAGGGAGATATAGGTCTTTAAAAAACTTTAACCAAAACATCCAATCCGGACGCCGACGCGGACGCTGACGCGGACGCGGACGCCGACGCCGTGGTGACAACAATAGCTCTTCCTGAACTTTCGTTCAGGCGAGCTAAAAAGAGCTGTTACAAAACAAAAAAGTGTCATAATTACCAAAAGACCGGGTCATCAGGTCGTTTGGTAACTATGACTCTTTTTTCGTTTCTAAACAGCTCTTTTTCATTTCATTACAGCCCTTGTAGATACACAGTTAACCAGGGGTGGTATACAGAGCTCTAGACTAGAGGAAATATTGATGATAAGTGGGGGACAATTTTTCTAATTTCCTCGCGAAAACCTATGCTGTGAGCACTCATCCAAACTGCCTCATTAAGATGGCTCAGAAAAAGGGTCACAATGTATGTTTTAATGCAGATAATCCATAATTATCACCAAAATACTTCTTCCTTTCTAGGTATTCTGAAATCCTACCTTTGAGGCCATAGACACACATAAAGAACAAAGGCAAGGATCTCCTTCTTGTTGAGATGAAAGCCACCTGACTGACTTCTTTCTTCAACTGAAACAGAATGGAAACATGTGCCATTTTATTAATAATACAGCTGAACTTCGATGGCTTGAACCCTGAGGGCTCATTAACCCTGCCTGACTAGAACACTTTCCTGGGTCCATTGAAGTCAATTTTTATAGAAACTAGCCCAGGATGGCTAGAACTATCTTCAGCTGGAACTAACTTTCATGGTCCCACGCCTGTACGAGCCATTTAAGTTCCACTGTATTTAGTTTTGGCTTTTAATGTGCCATGAGTTCTGAACAACTGGGACTCGTGCAAACGATCCCAGGTGCCACCATCTTTATAAATGTCAAGAAATCTGGGGATTATTCTATTCTGTATGGTAACTTTAATTCCAGTAAAAAATTTGGTCTAAGACGCCGAGTTTTATCTGTAAAACACAGATCAGTTGTAAACTTACAAATTTGGAATTAAATTTTTTTTCTCAACATCTATGCTTTCAATATGAAGTTCACATCTTGTATTTAGCCCGGATTCGGTACAGAACTAGGATTTTACTTGCTATCAGAGAGGGGCACATGACTTAAATATCATGTGCTCCTACTTCTGCACTATTGATGTTTACCATAAAAAAGTCTAAAAATTGGAACATTTAAACAAGAGGGCCATGAGGCCCTGAATGGCTCACCTGAACAATTGGCAAAGTGGCTTTTTCTTATGTTTTGAAATTGTCAAAATATGAGTCTTGGGTTAAAAGTCAAAGAATGACCGTGACCTATTGTACTCATAAATCTTCATGTACTCATTAAGGCAACCATATATACCATTTTTTAGGCAAAACTTTCCATGAAATCTTATGTTCTAGCATTTTCCCATATTTGACCATGCCGCAAAAAAAAGTTAAGGAAAAACCGAGGTCATCATTTGAACAGTCTTGGTAGTACTCTAGTACTCCATGCTACTTACCAAGTTTCAAGGCCATTGGTGTATTGGTTCTGGAGAAGAAAAAATATTGAAGGTTTATACCATAAATGGGTATGGTGGCCATGTTGGTCATGTGACCTGGACCGTTTGAACAAATTTTCGTTCAATCAACCCCTGGAGGCTCTATATGAAATGTGATTACAATTGGCCCTTTGCCTTTTGAGAAAATGTTTGAAAATGTCAAAATATGAGAGATCTGGGTCAAAGGTCAAAGAATGACCTTGACCTCTTGTACTCATAATTCTTCATGACCTCATTAAGACGACTGTATATACCAATTTTTAGGCCAAAAACTTCCCATGAAATCTTATGTTCTAGCATTTTCCCATATTTGACCTTGCTGTAAAAAAGGTCAAGGTCAACCAAGGTCATAATTTGAACAATCTTGATAGTACTGGAGTACCCAATGCTACATACCAAGTTTCAAGAACACTGATGAATTGGTTCTGGAGAAAAAGATTTTGAAAGGTTTTTACCATATATGGTCATGGTGGCCATGTTGGTCATGTAACCCAGACCATTTGAAGAACTTTTCATTTCCTCGACCCCTGAAGGCTCTATATAATATTTGATTACAATTGCCGTATTGGCTTTTAAGGAGAAGTTTGAAATTGTCAAACTATTCTGAGAATTCAGGGTCAAAGGTCAAAGAACGACCTTGACCTCTTGTAGTAATGAATCTTGATGTACACATTAAGATGACTGTATTTACCAATTTTTAGGCCCAAATCTTCAAAACTTTCCATGAAATCTTATATTCTAGAATTTTGCTTATATTTGACCTTGCTGTAAAAAAGGTCAAGGTCAACACAAGGTCATAATTTGAACAATCTTGATAGTACTCAAGTACCCAATGCTACATACCAAGTCTCAAGGCCATCAGTCAATTGGTTCTGGAGAAGAAGATTTTTAAAGGTTTTTACCATATATGGGCATAGTGGCCATGTTGGTCATGTGACCATGACGGTTACAAAATTTTTTCATTCCCTCAACCCTTGAAGGCTCTTTATAAAATTTGGTCACAATTGGCCCAGTGGTTTTTGAGGAGATTGTTTGAAATTGGCAAAATATTAGGGTTCTGGGTCAAAGGTCAAAGAATGACCTTGACCTCTTGTACTCACAAATCTTCATGTAGTCATTAAGTTGACTGTATATACCAATTTTTAGGCTAAAATCTTCAAAATTTATCATGAAATCTCATGTTCTAGCATTTTCCCAAATTTGACCTTGCCGTAAAAAAGGTCAAGGTCAACCCAAGGTCATAATTTGAACAATCTTGATAGTACTCGAGTACCCAATGCTACATACTGAGTTTCAAGGCCATCGGTCAATTGGTTCTGGAGAAGAAGATTTTTCAAGGTTTTTACCATATATGGGCATTGGCGGCCATGTTGGTCATGTGACCTGAACCGTTTGAACAAATTTTCATTCCCTCATCCCCTGGAGGCTCTATATGAAATTTGGTTTCAATTGGCACAGTGGCTGTTGAGAAGATTGTTTGAAATTGTCAAAATATGAGAGTTCTGGGTCAAAGGTCAAAGAATGACCTTGACCTCTTGTACTCATAAATCTTCATGTACTCATTTAGATGACTGTAGATATCGATTTTTAGCCCAAAATCTTCAACAGTTTTCAAGATATCTTATGTTCTAGCATTTTCCCATATAAAAGCACAAGGAAGCAAATTTGACCTTGCCGTAAAAAAGGTCAAGGTCAACCCAAGGTCATAATTTGAACGATCTTGGTAGTACTCGCGTACCCAATGCTACATACCAAGTTTCAAGGCCATCGGCCTGTTGGTTCTGGAGAAGAAGATTTTTTCAGGTTTTTACCATATATGGGCATGGCGGCCATGTTGGTCATGTGATCAAGACCGTTTGAACAACTTTTCGTTCTTAAGGTCCCAGGAGGCTCTATATGAAATTTGGTTACAATCGGCCCAGCGGTTTCAGAGGAGAAGTCGTTTGTAATTGTGGACGGACGGACGGACGACGGACGGACGGACGACGACGGACGACGGAGCCTTACCATCCTATAAGCTCCTCCGGAGCCGCTGGCTCAGGTGAGCTAAAAAACTTCCACAACTGACGTAAAATGGAAGAGCTTGGCTCTACTGACGTAAAATGGAACAGTTTGGCTCTACAATGCAGTCATGCACCCAAAAGATGCAAATGGAATTGCAAACAAGGTGAACCCAGCTCAGACTGCTTCTCATTTAGGAGCAATCTGATCTGGGTCTACACTGCTTGTTTGGAAACATCTTACTCATTTTTGGCAAGGGCCTGCTTTCACAGTACCACTTTTTTCTATCCAAAATACATGTAGACAGTAGGAAATACTTCAATATTCTCTGTCAGAAGATGATTTTATTTTCACAGGATAAATTATACATCGGTAATGATGATAATAAAAATACTATTCTGACTTCTTCATTGCAGCCTTCACCAAATTAATCTGTTAATTGTCTGATCAACATTTGATCGGGAAAACACATGTCAATACAGTGTAGCTGACAAAAATTGTTTGATATGATGATATAAAATCAACTGACCACGACTAATATTGCCATTGTTTAACCTCTCTTGGTGGTTGTTTACTGGCAGTTTCAGCCTGACATAATTTGATTGTTTGTTCACGCTAAAATGAACAGCTGACAGGTAATAATCTGTGTTGAACAGATGCATTAATTACAATACACGCAACGTGAAGACTTGATCTGGCACACTCTCGCGAGAAATTTTAATCTTTTCCACGAAAGTTTAGTGGGGTTTTTGCGTGTAAAATGCGTGGGAGATGCGAGACACTCGTGAGATGCATGACGTTAAACTTGCGAGAAAACAATTTCTTTTCACACGAGACACGCAACTTTCGAGAGAAAGGATTAACTCCATGTATGCTCAGGTGAGTCATCGGCGCCAAACTTAATCACGTGTGACGCGTGTTTTCGAGTGGAAAGGATTAACGATTCCTGTCAATTTCACAGGTCATTATATGTTGTACAGGTAATTCATTTATATTTTTACATTAGGCTTAAAAAAAGTTGTGATTCAGGTTTCCAACCGACTGGTCTTTTTTGGCGCCAACTCAAAAATTTTTAGCGGCAAAAATTACGATCAGCAATTTCCGCCATTCCGGAAATAACCGAAAGTGCCGAACAAATAGACAGCGTAAACCGCTCACGCTATGACACGTAAAGCATACCAGTTTGTCGCATTGTATTTAATACTGCGCAGGCTGATCCTAATATTTACTATCAGCGTATGGAATACGATTCCTTTCACCATTTTGTGCTCTGAGCGGCGTCCTTTTATGTCAAGGCACGAGACTGACCTATAAACGTGCTGTGTTTACGTATTTCAACAAATGCTACCGTCTTCACATAATATTACGGCGAAGGCCCTGAATGCGTTCAGTGACCTATGAATATAGATATTATGTTTATTAGTCCGAATACTTTGAGAATTTTTCCGCGCAGCAGAATCAGTTTCGTTTTTCATATAGATAATGTGATTTTGCCACGCGGAGATGGAATAAAAAACAAACTTCTCACCTCTTATTTTTTCTTCATTTTGATGCATTTTTAAAATCCAAACACTTTGGCTATTGATCCACGACGCAAAATCATATTTTCCATATTTCATGAATGAACTGATTAAGAGGATGCGACTGTGACGTATTTTTTTTAGCTGTCAAACCAACATGTTTACAAAGAGAGTGGATTAAGTGGACGTCAATCACCTCTGAGACAGCCCATTTGCTAATCAAGTCATTGTTGTCGCGTGCGCTTTTAATGGAAACTTGACAGCTCTTACATCAGAAAGTTTATATTAGTTAATTAGTAAACCTTTCGGCACGTGCCACTAGCGGCTATATCTTTGAGTTCAAAAGCTGATCGAAACGCTTTGACCTTTGTGACTGTTTTGGCATGGATTGGGCTATTATCGGTGGCGGCTGAGCGAAAATTTTTGTCTGTGTCATCATTCTAGAATTTGAAAGAACTCCGTTTGCTACTAACTAACCTATTAACAATATTCTTTCAAACATAAGTAGGGCTTTTACGTTTACAAAATATTGTAAACGTTTACACGACCGCTAGAAAACGAAACAATTCCGTTTAAACGACCATTACCGTTGAAATCTTTTATCGGACAACTATGAGACGCCCCCCATACCTTTATAATTATAATTATGTTACCAAACTGTGTCATCCAATAATGCACTTTCATTTTCGGGGGTCAACTCGAAGTTTACAGTAACCGATGGTATTAAAAAAAAACGTATTTACAAATTGACCAATTTCCGATGACAGCGATTATTTTGACCGTCTTTGATAATTACATGGGTTGGATTTATAAACATCGGAATTATCCTGTTAATTGATAATAACTGTCAAAAGCTGCAATTATCTCACCTTCGCGGTAAGCTTAGAAAAACACAGGTACCGAGGTAGTCCTAAATTTTTTTATTGAACAACAAGTGTCATAACTGTTGTCGGCAGACATTACCTTGCCTTTGATCTGTACCTTATAAAATCAGCTGCCGATTATGATGTAACAATTTTCTGGCAAAACATGTACATGTCATGCTTTGCGTAAGGTACACAGAAGTTGGAAAATAAAGATTTTAATAGACGTTTCCGAGGACACCGTCAAGTACATTAAGATTGGCTTCTCAGTGTTCCCATTCACGTAGAATTGTGCGTGAATCACGCGGAAATCATTCTAATCACGCATAAATTTTGGGGCAAGAACGTGCATTCATGCGCATATGTTTCTCTCAAAAATATAAAAAAATCATCATTTTTCTTCATTCTATTGCGAGTCTGCCAGGCCAGATGATTTTTATAGCCAAGAAGAGAGTCAGAAGTCGCTGTTTTGATCTGAAATGCGGGCCGTAGTAAGAGACCATGCTTTCATTCACGTCCGTCACATCCGTTCTACGGCCAATCAAATTCATTATTGGAAAACAGTACCACTAATCGGCTGCATGAATATTAATGACATGCGCGGTCATGTTGCGCACTAGAACTGTCATAATGGCCGACAAAATTTGTCCGTATTTTTGCGTTTATTTTCGCTGTTTCTGTTTGGAAACGGCACTTTATATTTTTTATTTGGAAAGGAATCCATCAAATGATTAATATTGGATAAAACGAGGACCGGAAAAAGGCATGACAGCCGTTTTCTTCGTTTTTTTCAGGCTTCAATTGGAAACGCATCGGCACTTTACTGTTTGTAAAAGAAGCGGACCAAGGGTTCCGGGTCATTTCGGCCCATGTCCATTTCGGCCCATAACTTTTTCGAGATAAAAATTCATACCCGTAAATTTTACTTCATACCCGCAAATTTTATAGATAGGGGGTATAAAAACCCTCAGTTTAAAATTTGAGTGGGAACACTGGCTTCTGACGACTGTGTAAGATATTATAACTTGTTGGTGTACCGGGTGTTCAGGTTCGGTTAAACGATGTGTGAATTTTGTAAACGTTTAGCACATATACACGAACCGTTACCGTTTATCCGTGTAAACGTAGAAGCCCTAAACATAAGCCTCTCTAATTAACTCGCCGCGTAACTGCAACAAAATTACGCTGATCATGATTGTTTATCAACCCATCCTTAATTCGTAAACGTAAATACTGTACGGTCAAACAATACTTGCGTCGAGGAAGTGATCAATTAGGTTATTCACACACGCTTACAATGTATTAATTGAACCGTTATCAGCGCCAAAAAAAAAATGCATTGCGAATCATATGCCTTGTCTGTAAAGGTATATGTACTTGTATAGAAACTTGCATTTACTGTACATGTACGTTGTACCTACCGGGACAAAATTCCACGCGTGATGCGAGAAAGTTTCTCGCATACATCACTCTATGAATTTCACGCGAGATGCGAGGAATTTTCTTGCGTGGAACGTGGCGATTTTCATCACAAGTTAAGTGTGAAATGCGTGAGAGTTGCGAGAGAATCTCGTGGATTTTATCCCTTCCTCGCAATTTTAAGTGTCACGCGAGAGCGTGTCAGATCAAGTCTTCACGTTGCGTGTACTGTAGGGGCCAAAACATTCAAATATGGTCCATAATCACATGAAAAGGACTGAAAAACTTGATTTGCAGTCTTGCATAGTTTCAGATGGTCACGGGTCAACTCGGCCTGTAACCAACTCGGCCCCCGAGTCAACTTGGTCTCATGTCAACTCAGTCGGGTCAAATTATTGTTCAGTTTAAACATTTTTTTTTCAAAGAAATTGAAAAGGAATGCAATATGTACTTACTGACAACCTGTCCCTAAAGATGAAGTTTATCAGTGATCACCGGAATGCATCACGAAAACAAAGCACAGAAAAACACACACTTAAATCGTTTCAACATTTTCTCCAGGTAATTAGTCACACCTATGAATGTTTGCTGGGAAGGTGCTAATAACTTTAAGATTATTATAATTATCTTCATCAAATACTTTATATATCAATATGGTAAGTAAAAGCGGGTTTACAGTTAAAACGTTAATAAATTAAAAAAATAAATGTGCTGGCAATAATTAATTGCACAGCGCACTTCACAAAGATAGACAGATAGATTTTCAGCAGACCGAGTTGACCCGGATTCTTTCAGATGGTTAAAATGTAGAGCGTTTAAGCCAAAAAATGTAGAAAATACGCCAAACCTTAGTTGTAAAAAGGTCTGGTACTCTCTATTTATCCAAGATTGGCAATGGACTTTATTCACTGAAAATAGCTAGTGGGCAGTCAACAACTTCCGTGTGGCGGATAGTGAGAAGCCTTCTATTTACATACTGCCTGCCAAAGTCCTTTTTTTTTTAAACCAAGTCAGGTTAGGAGGAAGCTCAAATGGAGCTATATAGCTCGATTGAGCTAAATAGCCCTATCGAGGTATACAAACTGCATTATAATTGGAAGATTCTTCACCTGAATCCATTTTGAATATAATTGCAAAATTCTGAGTACTGCACTTTCATTATTGATGAAAATCATGTTGGAATGCAAAACAATTTGATTTTTCTGCCGTTGCATTTTTGTGAAAGAACCACATTTTTATGAAAAAACATGTTTCTTCCCATTCCCCTGATATTTCTATAATTGCAGTCAAATCATACCTCCGAGATGATCCCAGCGTAGCAGGTATGTAAACCATGACACAGAAGTGGATATATCAGTCCAGTTTAAGGGGGCCTCTCAAAGATATTCTTGTATTTTAATTTTCCTCAATTTGCATAAAACGCAACGGTGGAAGTTAATTTTCTTTACAAAATCATAAAAGGTTTGTCATCCTTTATACTGTTGTTCATTTCAAATTTTGCAATTCAGCTGCATTACAAATGCAGAGGCAATAATGCTTGAATTTCCACTCATTTTTATTACCTCGATCGGGCTATATAGCTCGATTGGGCTATATAGCTCCATTTGAGCTTCTCCTTGTTCTAGGACTAGTACTGATATTTGACTGCATATCAGTTCTAGGTCATTTGGCCTGAAAAATGAACAAAATGCCAGAGTGGCATTTTTGCAAAATTGCCACTAAACTACAAACCTGACTTCATTTAGACATTTTTCTTGTGGTTCAAGAATAATTTTTCTTTCGGAGCATAAATATTAGACCACTTCCTCTCATTTCAGATGTGTTTTATAAATTTTTTTTCTTCATTTCCTGATTTCAAAACAGATTTGACAATCTGCAGGCTTTCCATGGGGGAACTAGTTGGGTAAAATCCCATACCAGAGCAGAACTGGTCATACTAAATACCCCAAGGCGGGGTACAGGTCTACCTTGTGCTATCATAGCACAAGGTGGAAGTTTCATATGATGACCACAATGTATAATACATATTATTAGGTGAACACGTCACAAGGTAGTACAATTTGTTAATAAAGAGAATCTGTTTTTTCTTTTTAAAGAAAAAGTTGTGCAAGCAGTTCTGCAGTTGTAACAATTGCCCACAGTAGCTTGGTACATGTATTTAGTTACTAAGAAATTTTGATTTTTTTCATTTACCACCTATAACTGCAGCCCTATTATAGGTTTAGCTTATTGTGCTATGCAATAATGTATGTCTTAGGTTATGCCCACCGTGGTTTAACTGGTAGGTTTCTTCTGCTCTGGAATATCAGTGTTGCTATTTCTGTGGGTTCTCATGTTTGCTTTAAATTTGATTTCTATGTTTCTGAGATATTACACTTATGATTTAGACATTTTCCATGCAAACTAAACAACATAGTGTCTAATTAACGAAAAAAGAACCAAGGGCTAGGGTTAGTCAACTAAACACATGTTTAAGCCGCCTCTCTGTTCCCCCCCCCCCCCCAAAAAAAAAAGTCTGCGGAATGCGCTGTCTCGCCTGCTGGCGCTTTGTCACAAAACAGAGCTAAATCAGCAAAGACGTATGCATGAACCAAGTTTCTTGGCTCTAGCCCTTATAGTTCTGAGAAACAGACCTAAACGCAAAAACTTGAGAAAAACTTGCAAAGTCAGTCATTCGTAAAATCAGTGCTCCAGATAAGCAGCGTATTTGCGTAAATACCCAATAAAATAATTGAAAAACACAATTGACCTTTTCCTGTAAGCGTACCAATACGCAGACAAAATTCCCGGTACGCAAAGACCCAAAAGACAGAAGCGTAACGACTGTGTGATCCAAGGCTGTCATGTGTAAATAAAAGCGCCAGGTGTAATTCCTATGCCGCATGTTCAACTATCTGTGTTGACCACACAGATTTACCGCAGCGTTATTTATAGATATACTGGTTTTCGTTCTGTACATGGTGCGCGAGAAATGGCGGGAAACAGACTAAAAACAGCGGGAAAGAATTTTAAAGTGCACGAACCGAAGATATCAAGTCACCGGTTTCCGGGAATTACAACGACTTGGTCTTGCTTAAATACAATATAATTATCTTTGACGACCGCTTCTAGCAGCTTGAAGCTACCGGTTGCATTTTCCAAGTTGAAAACTGATTTAACACACGTGTTATGCCCATCAAGCACAGCGCACGTGCGTAATACAAACTGTCAGGAAATGAAAAACGTGCCTCGGAAAAGGCTCATAACTTCGGCAGGCAACCTAAAAATCTTCTTTTTTTTTTTTCTCGTGAAAGATTCTGCAAACTCTTTAATGAGACCAGAGTTGGCCGAGTTGCCCCTCTCGGGTTCATCCCTTTGGCCGTGATATACCGGTAATATAATTTTAATTTGCTGGCAAAGCCACTGTAAAAGTCTCGCCTGCTGACAAGCTGTCAATTATTGCGATGCGATACTTCTAAAGACGTAAACTGACCAATCACGTGAGGCGGTAGATCTAAGACAAAGATACCGTGTTGACCCAATTCCTTTATTGATCAAACAGTGATCAAGAAAGTGTGAAATACTGACACGTGCCGTATGCTACTGCTGATTAACGACATACGGTAGTGGGGATTAAGAAGGTGTGAAATTCCAGGTAAATGTGAGGTGGCATTTACGTTCTGGTTCAAATTAACAGTCCCTCTGTAGCTCTGTCGAAGGTGCGAGCAATGCGTGGCTTCTTCAAAACTTGCAACAACTGACATTTGAGGAGATTTTAAAGAAGTACAGCCGGCAAAAATAACGCGTCCGCGGGAATCCTCGGAAAGCAAAATTGGCATCCGGGCCGAAATTTTCGCGTCATGGGACGCTGAATTCGGCGTCCCCGAGATCCCTGGACTATCTGTATAGATAGATACCGATGCAAAATCATGGTGATGCAAAATGTTAAGATTGCTGAACTATTGCTAACTCCAGTTTTACCAAATTGCACAAATAAAAATCAGAATACCCAATTAAAAGCAAAATCAGTGGGTAATGCAAGTTGCATTACCCAATCAAAATTCAAAATACCCAATTAACAAAAAAATCAGTGGGTAATACCCAATTAACAATAAATTCTTATCTGGAGCCCTGGTAAAATGCAGGTCAAGACTGAATATTGATGATGGCTTTGAGATCTACTCTTTTAGATGTACGCATGAATCAAGTTTCATGGCTCTAGCCCTTATAGTTTCTGAGAAAATGACCTAAATGCAAAAACTTGACAAAACCTTGCAAAGTCAGTTAACCGTAAAATGTAGGTCAAGACTCAATATTAATGATGACTTTGAAATTTACTCTTCGGGATGTACACATGAATCAAGTTTCATGGCTCTAGCCCTTATAGTTCCTGAGAAAATCACCTAAACGTGAAAACTCAACAAAACATTGTAAAATCAGTCAGCTGTAAAATGTAGGTCAAGGCTCAATATTGATGATGGCTTTGAAATCTACTCTTCCAGATGTACCAAGTTTCAAGGCTCTAGCCCTTATAGTTTCTGAGAAAATGACCTAAACGCAAAAACTTTACAAACGTTTACGCCGATGACAACGCGGCCGCCGCCACCGACACCGGAAAAGCAATACATATGTCTTGCCTCCGCTTCTAAGGCGAGACAAAAAACAAAAACGGTTAAAACAAACTTTTTTTTTGTATTTACATCCATGTTTACTTGAATGACTCGCACTGAAAAAAGTTACATCTATATGAAATCAGCCCAGTCGTATGACTAAGGCTAATAAATTGCGTTGTAACTCAATAAGAAACTAAAATTTTTGTACAGTGTTCATATCATTGTAATGGCAAAATGCAATGCTTTCAATACATGCATAGCACTTTTCCCTAGCATCCCGCTAAACAGCGATATGAGGCCACTTGAAAAAACCTTATGAACACCCTTAATAAGTTTAGTCCATTAACAAAATAATTAAGCGCTAAATTAAATATATATGTGCAAACAGCTGAAAACAGACAGAGGTTTATCTATCTATCTATCTATCTATCTATCATGTTGTTGTGTGAAGGTGTTAAATTTATAATCTAGCACAGAAAAAGAAATGACAAGAGGCAAATCCCAGATATGCTCAAACACATACCTCTGGTATGGCCGGGTAGTATGGAACCCTGCAGTACATTCCACTGTACAGTAGTACAGAGGTCTGCCTGCACTTCTTCTTCTCCTCTGGCATTTGACTTTGGAACCAGCTTTCAGAGTTCCCTGCAATGTCAGAGACCCATGAGGGCTTCAGGAGAGATGTATCACAAGACTTCACTGAGGAGCTGTCTATAGAGCTTTTCACTTGGGGTAGGGGGAGGGCATGCAGAGAGGAGGGGGTAAATACTTGGACGTCAGCATATGAACCAATTAAAGCTCTAATTCCAACCGATACCTACTGATGCTAATCTGACTTGGTGGGAGAATCCAAAAGCAGGAATGCCCGCCAGACTGTTAGTGATGCGGTATACCATCACTATGGATTCTTCTCAGTTGTTAGAGTGTTTGCCAGCTGATGACCTCTATAATTTGGGAGGTTCTATTTGCTGTGTGATAGTTGAGATTGATGAGATGCAATGTGGCTTCATGCCTGGCCGTGGCACTACTGACGCAATTTTTATTGTACGTCAGCTACAGGAGAAGCACTTGGCTGCTAACAAGCTGCTCTACATGGCCTTTGTGGACCTGGAGAAAGCATTCGATCGTGTGCCATGGGATGTCATCTGCTGGGCAATGCGCAAACTAGGAATTGACGAGTGGCTGGTGCGCTTGGTCCAGTCCATGTACCAGGATGTGAGAAGCAGGGTAGGAGTTGGCGATGGGTACAGCGAGGAGTTTGGTGTTGGAGTGGGTGTTCATCAGGGCTCTGTACTTAGCCCGCTACTCTTCATCATTGTGTTAGAGGCTCTATCCAGGGAGTTTCGCACAGGCTGTCCATGGGAGCTGTTGTATGCAGACGACCTGATGATCAGTGCTGAGTCTATGGAGGAACTGCTAGTAAAGGTGCAGACATGGAAGTCAGAGATGGAGAAAAAGAGCCTACGTGTGAACATGGGGAAGACAAAGATTCTGGTGTCTGGCATTAATCTGGACGTGCTGAAGAAATCTGGAAAGGACCCTTGTGGTGTCTGTCAGACAGGAGTAGGTAGCAATGCAATCTTCTTTGGTGGCTGCAAGCGCTGGGTGCATAAGAAATGCAGTGGCATTAAGGGACCCTTGCGCCCTGACCCTGAGTTCAGGTGCGCCCGATGCCTTGGGACTGCTAGGGCCATTGATGAAAGAGAAAATACAGAGGTTGAGGTTGGAAACGAAAAGCTTGAAGTTGTCCCAGAGCTCTGCTACCTTGGAGACATGCTGTCTGCAGAAGGTGGCTGCGAGCTGGCTGTGATCACACGCTGCAAATGTGCATGGGCAAGTTCCGGCAATTGCTTCCCCTTCTCACCAACCGCCATCTGCCACTTCTGACCAGAGGTCAGGTGTACTCAACATGCGTGAGGAGTGTGATGCTGCATGCAGCAGAGACTTGGGCCATGAAGATGGATACACTGAACCGTCTCCGGCGTAATGACCGTGCCATGATCCGTTAGATCTGCAATGTCAAGGCAAAGGACGAAGTTAGCTCAGACTCCCTTCTCACAAAGCTTGGCATCCAGGACTTAGATGTGGTGCTTCGAACCAGTGGGATGAGATGGTTTGGACATGTAGAGCGCAGCACAGGCTGGATTGTAGAAGTACGCAAGCTGAATGTGGTTGCACAGAAAAGACTGGGCAGGCCAAGAAAAACATGGGATGAAGTGCTTATGAACGACAGAAAGAAGCTATGTATGGATTCTGCTGACCCTCAGAATCGTTCTGAGTGGAGAGGACGCCTTCGAAGAAACTTGTCAAACAAGCCCAACCCTCGGTAGAGGAAAACAGGGCTTTAAAATGGATATGATGATGATGATGATAGTCACCTTAGACAAATCTGGCTGCTCTAGGTTGTACTACCTCAAACTGTTGGATACATGATGTGGTATAGGTATCGTGCTGAAGTGGCATACTCGATGATGGGTCTGTCTACAGCCTTGTGGCTCTTGATAGCCTCCTATACCTCAAGGTCTCAAGTCTAGCCGACACATCAGCGCTGCAGAGGGACTTGGAGTGGGAACAGGACTGACAGATGTCGTTCAACCCCAGCAAATGCGAATTGGTCAGGGTGACCAAAAGGAGAAATCCAATCGAAGCCGCTTACAAGATCCATGGCCATGGCCTAACAATCTCCGAGACTGGGAAATATTTGGGCGTTGTCATTTCGGAGGATCTCTCATGGAAGGCTCATGTGGATGCTACCACTAAGAAAGCAAACAACAGTCTAGCCTTCCTGAGAAGGAACCTTTCCAGTTGTCCCCAGGATGTAGTAGCCCAGTGCTACAAGACATTGGTCCGGCCTATCATTGACTACGCCGCTTCAGCATGGGATCCACACACCACATCATGCATACAGCAGTTGGAGGCGGTACAATGACGAGCTGCCTGGTTTGTAAATGGAGACTACTGTACCACAAGTAGCACCTCCAAGATGATACAGGACCTTGGCTGGCAACCGCTCCAGCAGAGGCGCCAAGATGCCAAGCTCATCATGATGTACCGCATCACCTATGGACTAGTGGACGTCCCTGCCTCCAGATTCTTACATCCAACTGGGACATGTACAAGAGGGTACGCCCTTCGATATATGGTACTGTGCTGCATGACAGACATCTTCCTGCACTCCTTCTTTCCCTCGGGCATTAAACTTTGGAACAGCCTACCAGAGAATATCCGCATGTCAGAGACCCTTGAGGGCTTCAAGAGGGGTCTGTCAAGTCTCCATTAGACCGTACAGAACTGTTTTTACAGATTTTAATCAGCAACAGTTGTTTTATCGTCACTTGTTCGTGCCTCACCACAGCCTTGTACATAGTTCAAGTAGACAATGCTCCACAGTGGGCCCTGTACTGTACAGCTGTACGGGAAGAAGGAGAAGATAGTTGAGACTCCACATTCTAAGTAAATAAGTTAAATTTATTATCAATTTTACGATCAAAAGACTCATTAAAATACTCTTAGTCATCTAAAAATATGAAATAGTATGCTACAAATGATTCCCCCCCCCCCCTCCTCCTCGACTCCCCCGGTAACACAACCAACCCTCCCACAGCGGATCCACTGTCTGTTTATGTAATTCCAGGTGCCCTTGCATTTAGTAATATTTCTTAGTACTGGAAATGTAATACAGGTATTTCTTTAGATGTCTTTGTGGTGCTTCAGCAGTGTTTAGTAGGACCCAAGTTGGGTACTGAATTTTACCTAGCACGGATTTTTCGAGCGTATTTCCTACTCAACCAGGGCCCAATTTAATGGAGAATAAACAAACAGCTGTCAAAAGCATATATCTTTTTACTTTGACTGCATACTGCTTTGTGGTGTATTGATGCTTTGATATTTTATAATGAGTGTAAAATATAGAGGAATAACTTATAGGAGTGTAACAATACATCGGACTATCGATGTATTGCAATAGTAACTCGGCCGATAGTACTGCATCGATAGTAAAGTGAGACATCGATGACTATCGCCGATAGTGTTTTGGACTATCGATAGTTTCGATAGTCTCCTACATTACAATTTTTTCAGATAATTTCCGCTGTTGCCTTCTTTCTTTAAAGCGAAAGTGAACGGCAGACTGTTTGTACAAACATGGCTTCCGTTAGCCGACGTATGGCTGTATATTACGTCTGGGTTTTGCTTCCATACATCAAGAAATTTCACCTCTGGCGTCTGGCATACATTTGATAAGTGTTACATACGGCCGTTTGATGTTGTCCCGACGTATAAAACTCCCTACTGTCTATAAAACGTTAACACGTGTCATAATTAATCTGATATACAGAGCTCCTGATACGGGGCATTTTTGCGATTTTGATGCAAAGAAAATGGGTAAAACGCCTGCAGTCCCAAACTAATTCCTCATGAATAACGTTACTCCCACCGAAAAAGGAACTGACGAATCATGAAAAAAAATGGAAGCGTCATTTTAGGCATAGAAGTTCTTTCAAATTCCAGAAAAATGCATTCGCTCAGCCGCCACTGATAATAGTCCAGTGCCGAAACAGGTCACAAAGATCAAAGCATTTCGATCAGCTTTTGATGTCAAAGATTTAGCCGCTAACGGCACGTGCCGAAAGGTTTATTTATTAACCAATATTGATGCAATTTCGGAACATGTGTTTATTATACGTTACGGTCTGTAAGGTAGACTCGGCTCAGCCTGCATGTCCGCGGCGCCTGATCAGCGTACGCACACACATGTATATACGAATAATTTGAAATATGAAATTTAATTTGTTTAGCTGTGCAGTCCGGTTTTGGTACAGTATTTTCGCATGAAGCTATTCCGCCGAATACCGCTGGACAGACGAATTATATAATAATCAGAAGACAGTCATTTTATACGTATTTTCTGATCGGGCTGCGCAGATATTATTTCTGACTCGCCCCTACTTTTTTTTGTCAAATCCTCTAACGATGTTCCCCAGGAGGCTCAGCTTAACGAATTCGTGGTTGCACACTCTAGGTACTGAGTCTGTCTGTCCGTCCCATAGTATTCGAATTCGCAATATGTGCACCACTCGGTCCAGCTGCGAATGTCTCTATCGTAACACACAAGATAATCGAAAATTGTTTCTGCTGGCCCGCGAATGTACGGTTATCTTTCTAAAACCATTTTTTGTTATGAGACAGCGTACATGTTTTCCCGTTTCAAGATTTACGATGCTCACATATTACCACGTGGTTATTCAAGCAGACGATCTGCGCATGGCGTAATCAACCGGCCAGTCGCGTCTATATGCTATTTGTATATACTTTTTTCCGCGTTCACACTGCGCAGACGTTTTCCGGTATCATGTTCAACGCTTTTCGAATATACGCAATGTGCGTTCCCCGATAAGGCTGCGCTGACGTAATACGGTAGCAAGAGCTAAGCTAGTCGCATGTACACTTAGCCTCTTGCTCCATCAGACTACTGAGACTTGACAGCCGTTTTCCGCTGATGGCTGATCGGAATTTTTTTTTTTTCTATCTTACTTAATTTCAACAGTGCGAAAATAATGCATTCTGATCAGGTCTACGCAATTATTGAGCACAATACTAACTGCAGCGTTGATGTGCAATAACCTGCTCGTTTATGGGTCAGACATTGTAGAGATCAAAAGAGCCGCTATAAATTGATTGTAATTGTCACGTGCAGTGTATCAGACGGGTATTAAAAGGTACCTGGTTGCATACACCGATAAATCAAATCAGCCTGCGCAAACCGGTCTTTCCTGTTCACATCTAACAGTAATCATGAGCTCTGTACCTTGCGACAACTAAATATATTCAGTAAATTAAAGCCCTCACGCGCTCCATTCACAATACCGCTCATTTCTCCCAGCGGTAATGGACGGGGCGAGTTTACCGTTAATAAGCAACCACAGAAACTTGTTAAATCCTCAGTTTTCAGAATCTTCAGGATTTATGGTTTGTACATACAAACAGAACAGAACAAAACTTTATTCATGTAGGTAAACATGTCTGGTCACACATAGGTGACATATGATATTTATACAAGTGGCAAGTAATATTTACGAAAAAATATTATTAACAACAAGAGCTGTCGCCTGACAGCATAGCTCGCCTAAATAGGTGCTTGCCCATCACACAGTCGCTTTGGAGGTGTGGACTTCTATGCATAAAACTTCAGGCAAGCATGTCCATAATGACAACACATTTATAAACAAAAGCTATCTAAGAAATAAGTCTTAAAATAAAATTAAAATAAAAAATCCACATGAAATTCCAAAGTCCATGAGCTTGAGGTCAAAGAACTAAACGGTAGGGGTGGGGGTTGGGGGGGGGATGGCTAGGATGTAACAAAACCTTGAACCATTATCTAACATCAGTCCAAGTATTAGTATCAACTGAGTCCATCGTGGCACTGTGAAATTATGTCTTTATAAATATAAAACTTTAACCAAAATCTTTAAGACAAAATTCTAAGTCGATGACCTTGACTTCAAGGTCATCCAGTGGGGTAAGTATATAGTGTTTTGTAAAAACTCAAAAAAGTGTCTAACATCAGTTCAAGTGTAAACTAAATCTCTGCCAAGCATTATGAATCAGGATGAATTAGAAAACTTTAATAAAGAATAAATTTCCAAAGTCTGTGACCTTGACATCAAGGTCACTGAGTGGGGTTGGGGTAGTACTCGGCAAAACTTTGGACTAATATCTAACTAAAGCAATATAAAAAGAATTCATCACTGGGTTCAGGAGATATGTGTCTTTAAAAGACTTTAACCAAAACATCCAATCAATAAAAAGACAAATTTCTAAGTCCATGACCTTGACATCAAGGTCACTGAGGGGGGTGGGGGTAGTACCTTGGAAAACTTTGGACCAATATCTAACTACAGTGCAAGTATCAAAGGAATCCATCCATGGGTTAAGGAGATATTGGGCTTTATAAAACTTTAACCAAAACATCCAGTACAAAAATACTCCCAATTTTCTAAGTCCATGACCTTGACATCAAGGTCATGGAGTGTGGTGGGGGTGGTACCCTGATAAACTTTAGACCAATATCTAACTACAGTGCAAGTATCAAAAGAATCCATCCATGGGTTAAGGAGATATAGGTCTTTAAAAAACTTTAACCAAAACATCCAATCCGGACGCCGATGCGGACGCGGACGCCGTGGTGACAACAATAGCTCTTCCTGAACTTTCGTTCAGGCGAGCTATAAATGTTTCAGCTTCTGTCAGCTGATTGTTCAACATCTCCAGATGCACAAACCATTCAGGGAAGGCAAAATCTGCTATAGACAGATAATGGTTCATGGCCCTGGAGAATTCAGTTGGCCATTAGAACACATTTGATCTCTTTGGCCAATCAGATGAAACTACAAATGATTGAAATGAAAGGTCTGAAATGTAGGGCTTTATGCATATGCCAAACCAATGCACATTTGAAAAATGACTAGAAACTGTGTTTATGAAACACAATGATAGATTAAACTTTGCAGATGTTAACCTCTGTTGTACACATTTTATACATACAGAAAACAAAATGGGAATGATACCGTATTCATCATTTCCTCCTTAAAACAAGAATATATTTTTCAAACAATAGTATCGCAATAGTATTGCAATAGTAGTCCACATATAAATAGTAATGGTATCGCAATGGTACTTCTTGCAATGTCAATACTATCGCAATAGTCATTTTTGGACTATCGTTACATCCCTAATAACTTAATGGTGGACTAAAATTTGTATGGAAAAAAACTTCAGAAAAAGGTAAAATTTTGTCGCGACTTTTGTCTGCCTATATTGTTAAAAATCTGAACGGTTAAACTTACAGCTCTAAAGGGTCCATCAGAGTATAAAAAACCCTTTAGAGCTGTAATTTACATCTAAGCTTCTCCCTAACCTGCAACTTGCAAGTGCCTATGCCCCCAATTTGCCATTTTCAAGGATCAAACAAGCTCAGTAATATGACCGCAGTAGCACCCCAAGTTAAAATGGTGTATCCAAAAAAGGAGCTTCCCTGACTGTTCCTTCTGATGCTATTTTAAATTACAAAGCAAAATCATGCAATGCAGAAATACAAAATTCCTGTGACTCACAGTTTTCTAATAAAATCAACAGGTCCGTGCAAACGTCACACATATTTACTGGGGTCTGCAGCTTAAGTTTATATGATAAAAGGTCACTGCAGTGTTAAACTGGCCAATAGCTTGTTCATTTTGACAAAATACTGAGATTTTCATTGTCCAAGTTTCATTTTTCTTCCATTCCCCGCCATATTGGATCGACGGAAATAAACGAAAATAGCCGAGAGTAATAATGATATTATTCATTCGAGTTTTATACAAATATACGCGTAAATGTTTTAATTTTCAATTTCACTTTTCAGGCTTTACTAAATTTAAAATAGTTAGATAAAATATAAATGTAGAATAAAATATCCATGATATTAACCTATACGTGAAATCTACTTACTGTCACAAGCACAGCTTTCTGAAAAATTCCCAGCCTGTGACAGGCCAGGCAGATAATTTAAGTCCAACACATTTCGAAATTACAAATAAATTTACGAGCAGCTTAACGCATTACCTTTACTTTTGTACAGCAATCCGATCGTAAGAAAGATTTTTGAAGGTTGGCGAGGGGGGAAGGGGAGAGGGGGGGGGGGGCGGAACTGGACTTGGTCTCGACCGCATATATTTAAGTTTTCCTTAAAAAATGACCATTTTAATCACATGTTCACGTTTTCTTTCTGGCAGCCTTTTAAAAACGGTACGGATTCTTAGAGGACTGTAGTGTACAGAATATTTTGCCTTTATACAAGGGTTGTGCCAGTGGATTTGTCCAAGGCTTTCAACTGTCTTTCACATGACCTGCTCGATACTATCTATGTATCTATCCATTATTCATAAACCCTCTGTCGAGTATCATTTGGATATTTGTGATCAGGCATTGTGTGTTAGTAATCATAGTAAGAGAAGTAAAAAGTGAGATAGTGCAGAATAAAAAGTTTAAAAGTAGATGCATTAAGATGACAGAGTTAATGTTAGTATGAAGAGCTTAAAATCAGGATAAAAACAGTGTATGTACCTAAGGAAGGGCATGACTGATCTTACTGACTCCTAATTTAAAGGAGTCAAGATCTGACACCTGGACGAGATTAGCTGGTAATCTGTTCCAAAGAACAATAGTCATGGGGAAGAACGAGTATTGACAATAACAGACGGATGTATGGATCTGCCTGTAAGAAAGAGGATCACGTTACGTCAGATGTTGGTGACAATTAGCGTAACGCTAGAAAACGTCAGATTTTGAGCAGTGTTGCCAGTTCACTGCAACGGCCACAGCGCATTTCTTCAAATATTTTCGTAAACAAATACTCATTAAATGTGAATTTAATTGCCAACTGCAACTGCTAGCCGAATATATTCGGAAGGTATTAATTTTCGGGACAGTTTGCGATTTTGCTCGATTTAAATAGGTAGTTTGGTGCTGACCTGCTGACCTAGCGGTCCCGGGTTCGATCCCCGCTTGAGGCGAAAATCTTTTCAAACGCAAGCGGGGTTCGACTACACATAGCCTTTCCTTATCAACATCGCATCGTTCTGATATGGCTGAAATACTGATGAAAAGGACGTAAAATCGCAAGGCACCCATCCATCCCTTGACTTCCATAAAACGCAACCAACGTACAAATACAGTTGCGGACAAAACCGCTAGATTTGCTTATTCGTACTTTACATCGGCTCTCAGAGCATGATGAATTCCAAAACCATTCCTGGTAAAGAACTATTCGGAATAGGTATTTGATGTTCGCCTGATTTAAATTTACTTTATATTACTTTTTGATACGATTTTTATGCTCAGAAAATACCACCTAGTATGCAAAATAAAGAAATCTGGCGTTGTGGACAAAACTGCTAGATTTGGAAAATTTGGTATTTCTTTAACTTGGATCATACATTCCGGGGTCTGATTTCACAGTTCAAAAATTCAAAACAGGTATTGTATGCCAGTAGCTTTTCTACCCTGATTCTGCTTCGTATTGTTATTTAGTGGTCCCTTGATCTTCGTCGGGTGCCGCTTTTTAGTGCCAAAAATCTTAAGTTTACTTTTTTCTTGAATCGCTTAATCCTAAGCTTTCTTCTAGACGGAAAGGCTGAACTTGTTGGCGTTCTGACGTTAGTTTACATTACTTCAGTCGCATCGACGGTGAAAATTGTGTCGGTTTTTGAGCTCTAGTTTTCAATTTAAGCTGAAATAACTAATTTGCATTGCGAGTGCGTTGCAACGTCTTACCGCGTAAAAACTGACGTTTTTCGGTTTTTCAAGACGATACATTTATTTCTGTGTCTCGTAAATGAAGATTTTCTTTTTATCTTCCAAATACTCAATGAATAGCCTATTAAATGGTATAGAATTTATTGCGTTTGCCCGTTCGTTAGAAATACTGTATCAAGGGAAATTATAAAGATGGCTTGAAAATGAAATTGTCACCAAAATCTGACGTTACGTCGGATGCATGTGACGAGTATATCTGGTGGGCTGTTCGAAGTATGATAGAACCGACATGGAATGCAGGCCATAAACTACCTTGTAGAACATAGTAAGACGCGCGTCATAACGTCGATTCTCAAGCGACCGCCATCCAATCTTCTCGAAGCAGGGTCATTTTCAGGCGAGATTTAGAGATATTTGCTGCATTTTTGCTGAAAATCTCACTAAAATTTTGTAAATGGGAGCAAAAACTCAAGTAAAAACCTCATTCAATAGTACATAACGATTACATTGCTCTCTTTAGAGATAAAATTTCTCACTGATTTTGGCCAAATGAGATATATTTCTCTCACAATTTTTTGAACTTGAATTATCCCTGTCCATGAACATATGTTCTAACGGAGGAGGCAATGATTTTCTAAACGTTGCAGGAAAGAAGAATTAAATTAGAAATACATTCACGCCACTTACAGCAGACAGTGTTGATATATCTAGGACAGATCAATCGATTCGAACATGAAAGCAACATACTCTATCTTGTCCAAGACATTCCGCCATGCATCCAGCATTGCGAGAAGAACTGACTTACAGTTCTGTTCTTTTTTCAATTCTCCTAACGACGTTCCCCAAGTGGCTTAGCGGTACGTAACCATAGTTGCACACACTTGGCGCCGAGTGTCCGTCCAAAACTGACTTACAACGTTTAAGGAACGCTTATATAGGTTTTGGGTTAGCAGGTTTTCAAAACGCAGACTAAACTGTTATTCTGGGTTACCTTCATTATTATTATTTATTATAAATTCACATGTGAAAATACATGTAGAAGTAATTAATATTTTTAACATGTTAGCCACTAGAAGCAGCTCCTAGGAACTTGTTTGTATTTTCTCGATGAAAATACTGTACCGATTTTTTTTTTAATAAAATTTCCTTGACTTGACTTGAGATCAACGGGTCTAGATTCTCAATGATATGAAAGAGTTATAAAGAGTTTATCGTGGCTACAGTCAGTATCAGAGGACACGTCTGCACAAAACTAAATCGGCAACTGACACCGTGTAATGATTGCATATAAACGGTAGATTTTCATTTGAAAATATTGTAAAAAGATAGGTATTGTATGAATAAAGACAATGGGTGAATTATGCCCTGACAGCCGTCTTAAATGAACAACATGGTGAGCTCCGAAAAGTTTTTTGATAAAAACAATACAAAAGCTGGATAAACTGCTGCTTCCAAGTGTCATCCGAATTGCACTAACGTCTTGAACAGGGAAGTAGATGAATCGGAACACCGCTCGGCCAATTCCGTGATTCACAACTCCTCCTAAACCGTTTGACGGATTTTCTGTGAACATGTGAACACATATTGGTACGAAGATGTGCATTAGGGTTACAATTTTAAATTCTGCTCCTTTTTGTCTGAGTTATGCTTCTTTTTCATTTTTTTGCCCTATGTTAAAAGGTTTTTGCCATTTTTGCCTGGATTTTGTTCAAATTTGGTTAATAGATGCAGCATAAGAAAAGAGTTGATACATGTTTAATTTTTTTCCGGGAAGGTTTTCCGGCTGAGTTATGCCCCTTTATAGTGTTTATAAGAAAAGTTTGTTATCGCAACTCCTCCAAGACCATTTGACCGTATTGGTATGAAGATGTGCATTAAGGTTTTGATTTAAAAAATTGAACTTTTTTTTTGCATGAGTTATGTCCCTTTTTTATATGTTTTGCCCTATCTTGAAGGATTTTCCAGCCATTTTCCTCCCATTTTATACCGATTAGGTGCATAGATACAGGAGAAGGAAAGAGTTGACACAAATTGTTCAGTTTTTCTCAAAAGGGTTTTCCAGCTTTATCATGCCCCTCTGTAGTTTTCGAAAACAGAGTTTGTTGTTGCTAGTTTGACTGATATATTGGTATATAGATGTGCACTGAGTTTCAGTTTTGAAACTCCAGCATTTTGGGTGAATAATGCCCCATTTTGATAGTTTTTGCTCTATTTTTGTAAGGTTTTTGGATCATTGTTACTACAGGTTCTTCCAGATTTGCTCTCTGGAGTCAGCATTAGATAAGAGTTGGCATGTTCTTTTATCTTGGTAGGTTTATATAGATGAGCTATATTTGTTTGTAGTTGTCATAACATGTATGCTGTGTAAATGTAAAACTTAGCTGACACTGCTACATGACTAACTGTTAAATGCGGGGTATTTAGTAAGCCATGCTTACTGCCACCTCTAGTTTGAACACTGTGGCCCATGTGGGTACTTGAAAACTGAGCTAAATGCAACAGGTGAATATTTTTGTATATATTCAATCACTCGAGAAATATAGGTCATAGCCCGATATGCGTAGCTGCTTTCAGAAGATCTTCATGGCGAATCAGATTTATTCACCTGAGTTGCAGTTTGACAAAGCTAATGCATCCGATACCAAAGCTCTGTTTTTTAGATTTACATTTATCTATTTCAAGCAGACTTGTTTCATCCAAAATTTATGATAAACGAAATTACTTTGATTTTGACATGGTAAATTTTCCTCTTCTGGATGGTGACGTTCCCCGTTATACTTCTTACGGGGTTCACATTTCTCAACGTATTTGGTTTGCTAGAGTGTCTAGTCATGTGATGGATTTCAACGCCCGTAATAGAATTTTAACTCAAAAACTTCTCTAACAGGGCTATCGGTAAAAGCTTTATTAAAATTCCTATTTCGCCGACACTATGAATTTGTTTCTAAATCCAAGGTCGGATTAAACCCCTTTTGCAACAGGGCCTGTCGGAACCAGAATTTTATGGTGACTTAGTCTATAAATCAAAATAAAAAAAAAAATGCAGAAGGGCTTATTTTTTCTGATCGGTTCAGAAAATTGTTGTACGTTACCAACGTATATATAACATACATGTAATGCTGCAGTTCGCACGCATGTTTAGTGGTTATCCCAGTCATGGTTATAATAACTTTGCTTCCCTCTTTAATTGCACGCCGGTTGGTCAGACACCCCACTGAATGATGGGCCCGACATAAAGCTATTAAGTTTAGTTAGTTGGGGCCAGATCTTGCCTTGTCTGTTGCTTGGTTATTCGGGGTTTAGCTGATGGTTTCCTTTTGCCTGGTGATTTAGTGGTGTTGTTGGACACCCAGGGATCTCCAGGTGTCGTAATACGTTGTTTCTGTCGAGTCCCCATCTCTGATTCAGCATAAGTATTCTGTGATTTGTGTGTTTCTTGTGATGATTCATTGATGGGTCAGGAAACCTTCATGTGGACCAAAAAGCTAACTACATGTTTCGAACCACCGCAGAAGCAGAGGGTGAGGGTTTGGATCCAGTGAAACTAGTTATAGGCCCCAGTAATTATTTACTGACCGTTACAAGGCAGTACTTTTGTTATGGTTCCTCAATGTTACACGCTGTTAGGTCCGCTTGTCTATGCCCTCTAGCAATGTGGTCATCTGAATATCTGCCCATTCTGCTTCCTGTTTTGTTTGTTTTGTAATTTAATATAGAAAATTGGTAAAAATAGATGCTGCTGCTTTTCAATTAGGGTAGCTGAATGACCACCTGTTTGGGAAGAACTGCTCATTCGGTGTACCGTGCGTGTCTTTCGTGAACTTTTGTCAATTTTGTATGTGTGCTTCTTTCCCTTTTGGTTTTGTGGGCGGGATTAGGGATTTGATTGAATCAATCCCTGATCATTGCCTATCTTTTTTACTTTGAGAGGTTAAGACTGTACTAAATAACCCAATATTCAGGCCTCTGGTAGACTGGTTGAAAATGTGAAACAAATAATGATATTGTTTATACAATTGAAAATGACATTTACACAAACATTGATAACTGAAGTAGTATATTTTTCATAATAAATGAGTACATCAGTATAAACAATTGATAATGTTATTCACTTATTATCGGTAACAATTAGCCCTTGAAAACGTATTTGATTTTCAATTTACCTTTTAAGACATTCGTTTAACTCACCTTCAAATGACTGGATGAATTGTGGACTCTACAAAATATCTTGCCATTTTCATCCATTTTGAAAGCATTGTTGCATTGTAAAACCGAACTGTCCAATTTTAGGGCTATTTAATTTATTTGGTGTCCCATTTTAGAAATTTTACGGTAATGCTGTAGTTTCCCCATGCAGTGCAGTAAATCAGTTATTTCAGGCAGACAGGGAAAAGAGTCAATCGGAACACCGCTCGGCCAATTCAGTGAATATTCACGGAATATTCACGGAATTGGCCGAGCGGTGTTCCAATTGGGAAAAGAGTCAGATGATGTCGGGATGTGGTACAACACCCCCCTCCCCCCCTCAAAAAAAAAAAACAAAAAAAAAAAAACAAAAAAAAAAAAAAAAACACCCAAAGTCTGATCTGGATTCATCGAACCCACAACTGCCAGTTCATTATTCCACAGCGTTAACTCATGACTGGAACACCCCATGAATCTTGAAAATTAGTTCCAGTTGTATACATGTATAGGTCTAGAAATGCAGGACAGAATTATAAATACTGAATATGTATACATGCATACTGACCCTTATATTCACAACGTGGTTCTGGTTTAGCATCATTAGGCAAAAATCCAGGCAGGTGATGGAAAATCAAGGTTTCCAAATTTTGACAAAAAAAACTTTTGCATTCATTACCCGGGCAAATAAACTTTTACATTGCGACTGCTTAAGGCAGGCAGTCGACGGTTGTCTTGGAAACCTAGGTATAATTGTTTTTTCTCAGCAACAAGCAAATTAAAAGTGATAAATCATAGAAAATATTACATTTTCTGAAAGTTTAAATAGTGTATGAAGCAAACAAAGTCAGAAAGCTTAAATACATGTAGTGTATTAAGCGAACAAAATCCCTTTCTTTCGGTGACACAGTCTACCTTATTGTTAGAAATATAGAATGTTTTTGAAATTAAACGCCAAGATATGTGCAGTCAAGGGTCAGTGTGCGCATGCAGAGACAACGTGACATAATTTGTGAAAATGTCAAAATGGCTGAAATCCAAACTAGTCGGTGAAATTGTAAGTCTGAAGCTAATTGTAGTTGATGTTTGTAGCAGCACGGCTATATGTAGGTTTAAGAATCTGTTAAAAACAAACACTATGGCCCATATTCACAAACTAAACTCAAACTCCACCTCGACTCGAACTTACCGGATAAGTAGCTATAATTGCCTAACGGTCCAAGATTATCTCGAGGTGAGGTCGAGTCGTATTCACAGACATGAGTGTAGCTGGAGTCACCTCCAATAAGTAAGGTTTGGTCGAGGAACGGTGAAGCTCCCTCGACGGCGACTCGAGTTAAGTTTTATTAATATTTCAGCGTTTTCATGGCTATGCTCTGACAATTTGAAGCAGCACGACTACCTAAAATGTTGCTATAGACCAGAGGACTTCTGTATACATGTAATACACTATCAACATCTCTCTCTCTCTCTCTCTCTCTCTCTCTCTCTCTCTCTCTCTCTCTCTCTCTTTTTGTTTGTGACAAATTCATACTTATCAGTAAGGGTGCTGCGTTTCACAAACAGACAGGGTTTTGGCTTATGTCGTATGTAATTTGAATCTCCTGACAGCCATAATGTTAAGAAAATATTAAGTCTATATTGAGACGTCTCCATGAAAGAGAGAGAGAGAGAGAGAGAGAGAGAGACCCCCCCCTCCAACACACACACGGGTCGGGTCGGGTGACGGTGCTTGGTAACTTTCAGTTTTCGGCGCGTCCTACAAGTGTTAGCAAGAGCTTGATTCGTCCGCCTGTACGGAGAGATAATTCGCGAACTTTAGCGAGTGTCATATTAACCATGTACAGTCGTTCTGTCTTACTTATAGCACGACACCCAATGTAGGCATCGCACGTTACGGGGTATCTCATGCTAAAGATTGGGTATCTGAGGATCATACTATAAATTTGGATAAAAATAGGACATGGGCCGGCTGTGCAGCAGGTGTGGGATGAGTTTTTTTTTCACTTTCGTCTGTCCTATCTTCCTTTCCTTCTCCCTCTCTCTGGGAGGCCGAGCTCGATATATACTGAAATACTGTCTTAAACATCCGTTAACCCCCCCCTCCCACAAAAAATGAAACAACTTTCCCCAAACCTGTCAAAAATAATTGATATCCTTCAATATAGTTTTTAATAAGGAAACTCTGACATTATTTACACCATTACAAGTAACAACATCATCCCCTTGTCACTATATATGCCAAGTTTGGATAAAATTCGTAAAAGAAAAAAAAGCTTTAGGAAGCGTACACAACGTGTGAAGGCGAGGGGTGGTGGGGGCGTGGGAATGGGGGTTGGGGGAGAGGGGGACAGCCGACTCGGCGCAAAATACCTAAATAATAAACTACGGAGTACTGCCAGGAGGTAGGGTCAAAAGAATAAATACGTGATACGAGCATAGGAATTCGATTAAAGTTTTAGCAAAACACCGGAGAAGGACGGGATCGAACCCATGACCGATGTTTAACAAGCAGGTAGCTTAATCGCTACACCACAGACGCCTCCGCAAACACAGGAACGTAAACCGGACGGACGCTCAGACGTCAATCATTGTTCCTGCGGTATATTTAATTATAATTTTACAAATTGCTCAGTTAGTACGATCTAGTTCTACACTGTGTATTAAGTCAACCATGTCTCAAATTTGACATCATTACAGTTTATACGTTTTAGAAGGTCTGATCTGGGTCTACGATGTATTTTACATGGTTTGAGTCTAACTGGAGTGTAGCTGGAGTCTCCTCCACGAAGTCGAGGTGGAGTGGAGAACGTGAATACCAAATCTATACTTGAACTTCACTCACTCGAGGCTTCCTCGAGCGTCACTTCAACCGACCTCATTGGAGTTCGAGTCGAGGTGGAGTTTGCGGAGTTTAGTTTGTGAATATGGGCCTATAAATTTGTACTTACCAATCTCTTTCAGACCACGACCACCGCTTATGGTTTAAAGGTTTTGGAAATTGAGCAAGTTCCAATTAGAATATCTTCTATGTGTAATAAAAACCATTTAAACGAATGTGAATAATGTTTGAAGCACAGGTATTGGAATTAGCAATCTGTTGAAAATGCTATGTATATATTTCTTCTTAGTGATCAGGTAGAGCCTTCAGTAAAATAAAAAAAAATATAGGCAATGATCGGGAATTAATACAACCAGAGTTCGAGGTTATAAAACTTGAGAATAATCTCAAACTCAAAAAAAGCACACTGATTGGCTGCTTCCGAGCACATGCTCGGAAGCAGCCAATTAGTGTGCTTTATTTTAAGTTTGAGAATGTACTCAAGATTTATAATCTCTGGGCCTGATCCTTTATCACGAAAGATAGGCACGGTAACCGAATGAACAGCTCTTTCCCAGACAGGTGGTGGTCATTTATTTAGCCCAACTGAAGCACCACACAAAAGGCGAACGAAAGCACCGACATGGACAATTCATAGTTCCGTGGATTCCCTTAAGCTCCGCCTTCCCTCATTTGCATATGATTTTTTTTTCAAACCAATTTTTGTCAAATTTAGTAGATATTTTTCTTACAACATATAAAAGTAAGTCTGCAACTCTCTGAAAGCTATCTTTAGTTATTTAGGTAAGAATTTACTATATACACGTATTTTAATCTTTTTCAGTATATATGTGGGACTAGGTCCCACAAGCGGCTGAATTTGATCTTATCTCTCACAGCATGCTCAGTCAGTGGCACTTCTGACTGGCCAGTGAATGATTGTTTAGTAGGTGCTAATTAGCTTTGAGTGTCATCTCGGAACCATGAATAAGAACAAATGAGCCGCGACACGAGAAAACCAACAAAGTGGCTGTACGCACAGCGCAGACTCAGATCAGCCTTGCCATCCACCCAGTCTGATGAGAGTATTCGCAGTGCAATTAAAGGGTAGCTAGGGGTCTAAGCTGTCTCCATGCGGACAGCGAAGACTCTGATCAGACTGGGCGGATGCCCAGGCTGATCTGAGTCTTCGCTGGCCGTGCAACCACTTTGTTAGTTTTTTCGTGTCGCGGCTCAAATAAAAGTAAAGAACCACAACAGAAGTATCACCTTCGAATGGTCAGTAATAAATAACTTGGAACTTTTTGTGGATCCAAACCATCGCCCTCAGCTTCTGCAATGGTTCGAAACATTTAGTTAGTTTAACAACATTTTATTTGTAAAAGATTAAAAATGCACAAACACATCAATACGTGGTTAGATATACATAGACCGACTCAGAAGGATTTCCTATGACTTTTGTGAATCTGTATCTGTATACCATACTTCAACTGATAATTTACAATAAACTACATGTGCTATTAACCAAGAGTTATTCAAACATTTTTAATATGACATTTCATATCATAAAAATACATAGAGAAAGAAAAAAAAAGAGAAAGAAAAGGTCCACTAGGAAGGCTTAGCTATTTATACCTAAAGTAATATTCTTGTGAGAATAAAGGAATAGAAAAGGTAAGCGGAACAAAGATCATATGAGCCGCGACACGAGAAAACCAACAAAGTGGCTGTGCGCCGTGCGCAGACTCAGATCAGCCGTAGCATCTACCCAGTCTGATCAGAGACTTCGCTTAGCGCGCAAAGGGTAGCTAAGGGTCTTAGCTACCTCCATGCGGGCAGCGAAGACTCTGATCAGACTGGGCGGATGCCCAGGCTGATCTGAGTCTGCGCTGGGCGCACAACCACATTGTTGGATTTCTCGTGTCGCGGCTCAATATCATTTTGGTCCGCGTGAAGGTTTTCTAACCCATCAACGAACCATTACGAAAGATCAGTGATAACAATCACGATGGATCATAGATGTTTCCTGTAGCAACTAAAGGCCAGTGTATTGAAAATAAAGAAATGTCTAAATAGAACGTGCAGTTTTGAGTAATCTGTAGCTTATTTACAACAGATACATACGAGGGTTGATCCAGAAGTTCGTGGACACCTTAAATAACTAAGGAATCTGAAAAGGCCCATCGATGAAACGTTACATGCCCATTGGCACACCATTGGTAAATACTAAATACACGTGTAAATTTTGAATCAAATATCTAAAAGAGTTCATATATAACAACGCATTTTGTTCAGTTACCCTAGGTTCCGCGGCGCACGCCGCAACGTCACGTTGACGTCAGGTATATTCTAGTGTTCAAAATGCGAAGCTGGTAAGATCCACTAAAGAAATCATGAAACTAAAATCAAAGTTTCAACATTTATCTAATACGAGGAATACAGCAATAAGACAATCACAAGTTTTCCATCAGGTTTTATAAAGAACAACTTCTGATATCGCATAAACATTTCTTGCGCTCAGTTTTGAGGTGTAAAATCTACTATTTCATCGAATAAGTGCATCATTGCCATCCGGAGGATCCAAAATATGGCTCGAAATTTATTTTTATCATTCTTTTACACAGTATCTTGAAACGTTTATGTTTCGTAATGCTTCTTGTAAAATATGATATATTTCCATTGGTTTTATGTCTTTTTGTGTAGATCTTTAGACAAGCTGCTTGCGTGCAGACGTTGGAAAAACGTCATTTTCTTCTTTCGTGTCAGAGGGTGGTGGTCTGTTTTGTTTGTACGGAATATCATGTCAAATGCCAATAATAAATATTCATATCGCTTGAAATTAGGAAATGCTACGTTAGCACCTGACTGAAATTTTATATCGAAATTATAAGGATAAAAATATATTTGATCATTTTAAAAAGAAAATTTTGTATTTTTCTGAAAAAAAAATGGAGTGCGCCGCACTGATAACACCTGGTATATTCAAACGTAGATGCCAAAACCAATATTCATCAAATGTACCTGATATTGTGAGAAATTACTCAGCCATATATAGAGAAGCATAGGTTAAAGGTAGGTTCCTGGACTAGCGATAACAATTATGTCCACAAAATAATTTTGTGTTTTTCTGAGCAGTATTGAATTCTCATATTTTTCTGAATTTGTTGCTACTGAGAAACTTGTCAGATGTTGAAGAAAATAGTCGTTTTCTCTTTTGGTTTATTTTCTTTCGTTGGAATTCCAGTTCTAAAAATAACTATGTTTATGATGTCTATAAGTATGTGATTTCTAATGCCATTCTCCAAAGGTCAATTTTCCCTTGCCGTGAGCTCTCCTAGAGGTCCTGGCATGGCGGATGGGTTAAAACTATCCCAAAATGCAATGCAGCATGACGTCAGCTGCGTTATCTATATTTGGCGCGAACTAAAAATAGCCCTAACTGGTGTGCGAAGCAGAGTTAGGAAATCCCTTGCAAAACAACTTTTCTAATATTTTTTTGATTTACACTTTTTAGTGAAACTTGTTCATTCCCTTTTACAAGAGCTTTCCAACAACGTGGATGAAAGATCATCAAAATTATGATGCATTCCAAAGTACAGGAACCTACCTTTAAGTTTTGAAAGAAATAACTTATTGCAGTAGGACTTTATGGACTGTGTCCACGAATTTCTGGATCATCCCTCGTACATATCATAAAGGAAAGGAAAGTAATTGTATCTATATGCTAATCCTGATTACGCAGTTGTTCTTGTTTGAAATTATCACATGTCCCTACTAAACCTGTGAAGGAGATCCTAGATATATTAATCACAAAACTCTGACAACTTCGAAAGTGCGAGCCCCGCAATGGGTACCGTATACACCCTTATTGCTGGAAACCTTAATAAGCCTCCTAAATTATACAATAATTTGAATAAGATAATTTCACTATCTGACGTTATGTCAAATTGCTATACTAGTGGAATGACACACACTGCAGACCCAAGTCTGACTGCTCCTGGAGCAGTCTGATCTGGGTCTACAATGTTTGCTCAGACACTTCTGTGCTAACATTTAGGAGCAGTACAGAAAATTGAGGATATGCCCATAATGAAAAATGATAAGCGCACAAAAATGTAGCATTAGCTAAATGAAACTAATAAACTCAATACACATAAATTTATGGTTTTATATAACGACGTCTTTTCTTGAATAAGACATGCAAATTAATAAAGGTCTTTTATGCATATCACAGTTAAATCTCTGCACTGAAAAGGCAGCTTATACCAAGTAACGCATTACTTAGCTTTGAGGTTTAGTGGCGTTCAACAGACAGATAGCTAGATAGGTAGGTAGATAGAATTGGCTAGAATAGAATAGAATAGAAAAACGAATAGGATAGATAGACAGACAGATAGATAGATAGATAGACAGATAGATAGATAGATAGAACTTTCAACACATTGTCCTTTACACCAAGCTCAATAGACTGCGGAGAAAAATAAACCTTTCAACGCATGAACTTTTACACCAGGTTCAGGACGAGAATTCCCTCAAATTCAGTGAGTTTTCTTCTTCTTCTTCTTCTTCTTCTTCTTCTTTTTATTCTTCTTCTTTAATTTCAATATTTTAGGACACATATTCATGTAAAGGCAAAAGGTAAAGGTTTCCCATAGCCTAATAGCCGTAGGGGCAGTGGGGGTTAGAGGCCCACTGTATCTTGGGCACAGCTGATGAAAGGCGGAGCCCATTACTCTCCTTTCGCTGCCTTATCCTTTCCTGATTCGATTTACTGCTGGGTTGACAGAGAGAGTTTCCCAGTCGTCGGATGGCGAAACCTGGGCGCGATCTCACGACCTTCCGGCGACTTTCTGCACCATAACCGAGTCCCTCTCCACATATGATGTGATTTTCATTAAAGTTAAATTACTCTGAATCTAAATTATTTTAAAAAGAACTTGAAAACTGTTGCTTCAAAGCCCTTTTATGCTCGAGGCGTAGATTTTCCCTCGACTGGCACGCTGTGACGGGTCATTTTTTTTTTGAAGCCGATATTTTCATTTAATTTCGACAGTTCTGAATGAAGCATTATTTAGACCACGAGATGCAAGAGCTGTGTGCGGGTTACACCATTATATGTGGAAAACATCAGGGATGTCATTCACCTCTAAATTTTGCGTATTCACACCCTATTCAGTTTGCAAAATTGCAAAAAAAAAAAAAATAAATAAATAAATAAAATAAAATAATAATAAATAAATTTAAAAAAAAAATAACAAACCCTCAATTTCTATCCGCAATTTTTTTTTGTGTCGTATGAAAGCATACAAAAATATAACAAACCTGCTAAACTATACCTTATCTTTAGCTAAAATATGCTAAACTGGATGGATGGCTTGCGATTTTACGTCCTTTTCAACAGTATTTCAGTCATATCAGGGCGATGGGAATGTGATAATGAAAGGCTGTGTGCAATGGAACCCCGTTTACGGTAGGAAAGATTCTCGCCTCAAGCAGGATTCGAACCCGGTCCGCTAGATCAGTAGGCCAGCGCTTAACCCACTGAGCTACCGGGGTTCCTGCTAAACTGGAACTTTCAAATTTACCAGCTACGTTGTCGACTTCAATCGAAATACTTTGCTCCCTCTAACCCCCAATGTCCTTTCAACTGTAGTTTTAAGTAGCATACTTTCGCCACATATTTACGCGGTTTGTAGGGCAAAAATAGGGGTGGGCAGAGGGGCTACCCAAGCCCATAAAGTCTAAACAAAAATGGTCATTCTAACAGCTATCAAAAACCTGGTATGCGGAAACGCTTGACACAGCCATCCATAGTACATTTGTATTAACTGGTTTTCATTCGACCATGCAGCTGTGGTATAGTGACAAAACTAACCTACGGTGTAAGACTTTAAAAACGTCATTGAAGTCTAGCATGTAATTAATTAAGGTGGACGAATACGCAAGAACTCTGTTCTTACTTGTTTAAGGAAACAAAATAGAGTTATTGTTCATCATCAAATCGATTAACTGTTGAGTATATACAGTCAATGTTTACCGTAAAGATCCTAAGTTTTCGGGCACATAGGTCTGTACAAACAGCGAAACCGAGATTAGCCTGTTCCTTAGGCACCAGAATGATCAAGATCTTCACAGTTTCCATTCCATCAGCGCATTTTTGTCGACATTACTCTATGGTAGAACCGAATAACAGGAAAATAAATAATGGACAAGGACCGGCTGTGCTTGCAGCAGGTGCGGAATTTGGGCAGTCTTTTAACTTAAACATTGTTTTTCTAGGAAACGAAACGGCGAAATGTTTTTTTTTGTTTGTTTTATTCTTTAAAATACGATGTAAGTTTTACTAAAATAATATGCATAAGCATGCCCAATCGATCGACTATATTTTTCATGACGTTATTCATGAAATTCAATTTTCTTGCATTTTTTCAAAGAATGTAAAAATGAACTTATTAACAAAAACTGCAATATTTTGTTATCAGTTTGTTTCAAATATCCTTTATTACAAATTATATGATTTGCTGAAATGAAAGTGCATTCATGTGCTAGAGATATGAATTTTAATGAAAAATGTGTAAAAAAAGTATGTAGAAATACAAAATATCGTTTTTTTTAGGAAAACAAAAACGGTAAAAATTGTTTTTTTCTTATCCCAATGTTTTTTTAGTTCTTTTGGGTTATTTAGACGGTATAATGGTTTGAATGCCCCGCCAATATTTCTATTCAGTATTCGTCTACCTTAAGGCGTTGCCTCCACGTGCCTTTGGTGCCTTGTAACGTTAAAAACTGATGGATGGAATCATGTAATTAATTCAAGAATAAGCTACATCCCATCCCTTTTCCTGAAGTAAATAGATAAATAAAATAAAATAAAGTAAGAAAAAATACATTTTATAAAACAGATCATCCAGAAACACACTGAGAAAAGTATTTGATGAATAAGAACAGAATTTCAAATTTCGTTTTTAAAGATATAGGCTCCCTCGTTGTTGTTGTTCCAACGCCATTATACAATTTACAAGTAAATCTTTTTACAAAATTTTGTTAGATATATTATTATCATATCTAACTCTGGGTGAAAATTCATTAAATGTTTTGGTTTTTGGCAACTATGAATTAGAAAGATAAGTTCAAATCGTATATGCAAATTAGACACAAAAACGTGAGCTAATAAGAAAATTAATAGTCACTTGACGATACATAGGTAATTTTCTCATTCGTGCACGTGATGATTACGTCAAATGATTTTATTTGGACCAATCATACGATTTTGACCGCATTCCGCGATTCTTCCAGATTGTAATATTTTTTATTTTAAATATGTTTTACCACAATTTTATACCTTAAACCAATGGCTAACTGTCAATTTGGACCATTCCAGAGCTGTAAAAAACATTTCTTGACACATGTTTATTACGAAATTCAGCCAGGGAGTTAATCTTTAAATCATTAGCTGAGGTCACTAAAAATAAAGAGAAAATCTGATTGTTTATGAAAGGATGACTTATTTCACCCCTTGAAAAAAGTGATATTTCGAGAGTGGCAAATGCCTTAAAAAGATATTTGTCAAAGATATTTGTCACTTGTAATTGGTAAGATATTTGTCACTTGTCATTGTCTCAGTTTAAGCAGTAGGTTTGCTACAGTCATCAAGAGAATTTGTGCTTTATTTTTAAATGTCAAATGTATCCACAGCTACAAATCTGTTTATAAATCCGACAAAAGACACCAAGAGACCTCTTACTCCATCGCGACATCATAGGCCTACATGAAAACGTTAAAGTTGCAAGATAGGCTAGTCTGTCATATAACAGACAGAGCCCGGAATAAAATACATATTACGTGATTGTGTCCCTTCTCCGAACTACGCCAATGTATACAAGGAAGACTAGCTACTTTAAATGTTGTCACAGGTCTCGGTAGCACTATAACACATACAAGACAAGAAGTCGCTCTTCCTCTTATCTGGATGACACGGCCTATCAGTAATATGCGGTAACTTTAAACGGTAACAACAAGGCACTTTTATAGCAAATATATTCAATTACTGTCAAATAAGCTGATAAATATGACGTGAAGAATTGTAAAATTAGAAATGTATTTCCGTTGCTGTGAAATTTATTGTGGATAAAAATTTTAACATTAGCATGCAGACATGCTTTCAAATAAAGAAGAAGATAATAGATTATCATTTATTTATAAAACTGTACACGGAAGGACAAATACTTTAAATATTGTGTGTGTGTGTGTGGGGAGGGGGATTTCAATACATGCAGTGAATTGGGACACACCAATTTGATGTCTTGTTCTTCAGGACTCTCTCACCAAAATTTTCAAAAAGACAGGGGTTAAAAAATTTACTCGCCTCATTTTCATCCAAATCCTCATCCTTACAGACAGACAGAAATTAATTAATTTTGTAAATATCCACTATTTCGCATATTTTTCCTCTTATTTTTTGTTTTGGTCATTGTAAATGTCTGCTTAGTGGTTAAATCTATTCTAGAATAAGTGAGAAAGGTTTTATTAAATAACACCACTTCAGAATGCGTAGGGGGTGGTGGTCGGGCGTTGGTACTGGTTATAACTTCCAGTGCCGGTGCGTTCTACTTATTTGGATAAAAGTAGGGCAAGGGCTAACTGTGCTTGCAGTAGGCGCGGGCTGGGTTTGTTTGGAATTTTTTCTCTTGTCTATCATTTCTTTTTTCTTTCTTCCTCCCTCTGGGAGACGGCCCGACATAGACTGCAATACTGTCTCAAAGGGCCGTTAAACCCAAAATAAACAACCAACCAACCACAATGCCTATCCAGCGGAGGTTTAAATGATTGATAAAATGCTATTTCAGTAACACGCTAAAAACTTTTTCTCAGATTTTTCTTGAAATTTTCAGTGTATGACTGACATAATGCATCAACAATATTAAATTCAATAAATTTGCAGACAGCAAATTACAAGATTAGTGAATTTATTTGATATTAAAAGGCAACTTTGATAACTTTAGTACTTGTTAGACTAAAACGCATGAATGATAATCATAGAAGATCTGCACAAAAACAACTCTACAAAAACATGAGATGTTTTCCCCATTTATTGAAAGATAGCCTTTCATGTACATATAAATATTTTTCACAAAACAAAATAAAAAGTCTAAAGGGCCCTTCTGCTATTATTATTTCATAGGTTTAAAATTGGAAGTTCTGAAAAAGAGTTAATAATGGCTGACGAAGCAAAATCATATATGCAAATGTTTACTTGTTCTAGGCGAAGAACCAAATAAGCAATTTGCTTTCGTTCCAATCCTAGTATATTTTGTATGTCGTAATACATATATGTTGTGAAAAAGAGAAATAAAATATGTTTAAACTAAGCAATTTTCTGGGCCAGCCACCAACGATTGCAGCTTTTCTGCATTGGACTTGCTAACGTCTTTACCCTACAGCAATACCAGTATAATTGAATGATCACAGATAAATTCAAAAGTTATTTGTTAATTAGAATATTCATATCTTTGTAACAAAATATTTAAGACTCTCATATTTTCTTGGTAGTGTTGAACTTATTTTAAAAAAAGCAAACAAAAACAAATTCAGTATGTAAAATAAAAATCGGTCGCTGGGTTAAAATTTTCTTCGCTTCATAAAAGCAAGGATTAAGAAAAAAATAAAATAAAATATCGCTAGATCGCTCCTAATTTTAAAATCCAAATCCCGAAGAACAAGAAATCAAACTGATGTGGGTATATAGAATAATTCACACAATATTTTGAACTGGTTTGATTTGGATCATAGCTAGGCAAGGGCATGTACTTCTAAAGTAGGAGGATTAACTATATAGATAAGCAGAGGTGTCGATTTGTTCATTAATGTTACAATTTCTTAAGACTGAGATAAGTGGAACAGTTATTTTCGGTTACTGTAGGACTTGGTTTGAAGATAGTGCGTTTCTTGTTTCATAACGGAACTACTTTTGTTTGACAAACATTTATATCAATTAAATTAGGTGTTAAGCTATCAAAATCAAGAAAAAATTATAAACAGAGTACACCAAAGGTTTATGTGGGAAAGAATACCTCGATGTGTTTATTCTATATTATCATATTGACGGGCATGAAACAGAAAATAAATCTTGTAATGCTATGCTCCTTGATAATTAGTTATATTGACACAAGTTATTGTAAATTTCTTGGCGGCACAATCTCATGGATGCAAGACATTTCTACTAATGATGTGAGTACATTCTTTGCCCTCTTTGCTACTCTGTAAATCATTTTATCATTAAAGCCTCCATGGCTCCCCAACTGATATAAATTCAATACATTTTCGTCATTGTCAATGACAGTAATTTGCCGCTATACAAAAAACGTTCCCATTTTGACACTATACATATCTTCCAACATCTGTCACGAAAAACGAAGGTACAACCGCTGTTTATAATTCTGTAAGTTAAGGCGTGTTTTTTTTGCACCAAAGGGGGGACTATTTTTTTTTTTTTTTTACTAAGATCGAAATGTTGCTTGAACATCTTACCATATTGTAATCAGTTAAAGCTCAACGATAAAATTACTGACCGCCCCAAGCGGATGCTTCTGTTCTGGATCATCTTTGTTGTGGTCTGTCTTCGACAGCTCGATGGCTACCTGTCTTGAAAAAAGCAGTAAACATGTTGTCTCTTACATTTGTCATTTGCTGTTTCTATTCTTTTCCCATTTGGGTTTTAAGAAGATGTGAAATTGGATCTGCTTGAATCTGTTTTTACGCAAATGTCCCTTAAGCATTCCACTAAAATGTGTTTCATCTGAGCCTACGCTGTTTGCAAATTTAATTATTTTCAATTTTTGAAGCTTTCCATTGAATACGTATTGTTACGACCCGGCAGTGGTAACAAAAAAAAGATGGAAGTAAACCAGCAACAAGCCTGTTTTAAAACTTAACAAAATTTATTTCATGTACATCAAAATTAAAACAGTCATTAATCAATCAAGAAAATATGTAATTTACGATACCTTAAATTATCCTGAATGTCCCTCAAAATGTCCTATTTAAAACACAAGTCTTTTCATAGTTTCTGATCCCAAATATTAAAGTCAGCAGAATATTCCAATAATCCCAGAATGAAAGTCACAAAATAATCCAATGTATTTAAATCCAGCATAAAATGATTGTGAAAGTTTACAAAGATCACTAAATGAAAATTTGTGTTCTTTATATATTATCTAGGAACATTCAGGAATTAACCAGTGATAGATTTTACCAGACTGTTCTCAATTCTGACTTAATTTTATACCAGAAGATTCTTAATGTTTACAACAGAAATTTCTATTATTTTCTACACTACTAAAATTAGATATTCTAGAAAATTCTCGAAACATCTTGAATCTTCTCAAAGTTTCCTGAAGCTTCCACAGCATTCTTTTGACAATGGGGAGCAAATTCCAGAACTTCCTAGAAAATTCGTTCTGTTTCAGGAACATTTTAAAGATTCCCCAATTTCCCAGAATGTTCTAAAGTACAATGTAAACAACTTGTTTATTTCAAGCCTAGTAAACATCTAAAAACTGTCAAATCATGGTAAAAGAAAATATTTACACCATTTAAACACCATATTCATAACAGTATATATCAAAGGCCGGCAAAAACATGAGCAGAAAGATCAAATTATATCATGGTTTCTGTATGTTCATGCGTAAAACAATCTGAAAATCACCCAAGGACTGATGATTAGCATCTGAATGGAAGTTTCCCGAAGCCAGCAACTTAAAAAAGTGTCTCATCTTATTCATTTTATCTGTACAGAAAACATGTAAGCTTAAAAATTAAAGCCCACGTTATTGCCAAGGCGTCGTGTTTAAGCAGTGGAACTTAAGGCCCGGTGCTAACTGATAACCTACCTCTGTTAAAACCCCAAACATCAGTTTTCACTCGTTTAGCACAGGTCTGCGTCGTAAGAAATCAAGTCATAAATGGGTTACAACACGTATAGAAAACTGTGATGGTATGCAGTAATTAGCCTCATTCTCGTGCTTTCGTACACCCAAGGAGATTTGTGCACTTGACGGCCAGACCTGAAGTGATATCAAATTCATTTTTGTTTATATGGGCATCTTTCAATGTGATTCTTCTTTTCAGATTATTCGTGCAGATTTTATTTCATTTTCGTCCTTTGAGATCAGAGGATATATTCTGAGAAATCTGAAATTTTAGATTGGTTTAGATTCTTATTCTAATCATCGTCTTTTATATTATTTGGACCCTTTTTGATACTAGTCAGTCTTTGAATCGACTGCCCAATTAAAATAAAGAAATTTCAGTATGCTTTTTTCTGGTTTCATCACCAGATATTGCGAGGGTCACTGATGAGGCTTAATTAGCCGAAACTACGTAGTCTGGCCCATGTCCCTTCTTCTGAATGTATTCTCTGCTCTTGAAGGAATTCTTTAAGATTTTAATTATAGAAATATGCTGTGATCCATGTGATTGGGGTATTTCACGGTTGACCAAAATTTCTTCTCATCAAATTCGTACACCTTTCTAAAACTGATCTCAGAAGTGTGAAACAGTTTGTTGTCGTAGTCAATGGCACAATTTCTTTTTTATGCTCCGAAGGGACTTCGGGTGGCATATTAAAATCGCACCGTCCGTCCGTCAGTCCGTCCGTGCATCTGTCCTTCCGTCCCTCCGTAACTAATCGTATCTCAGTGATAACAAAAAAACAACAACACTGAAACAAATTTGATGAAATTTCACAAAAAAGATAAAGCATAATGAGAAAGTGTGTCGCGCACAAGATTTAGGTTCCCACGCCCAAGAGCAACGCCACAATTGGGTCAAAGGTCAGATCATTTCTTAAATCGTGTCTCAGAAATAACTTATAAATTATTGAAGCAAATTTGATGGAACTTCATAGAAAGATAAAGCATAATGAGAAGGTGTGTCACATACAAGATTTAGAATCCCACGCCCAATGCCAAGGTCACTGTCAGGGGTTGGATGTCAAAACGTGTCTCTTTAATTACTTGAAAACTATACAAGTGAATTTCATCAAACTTCACAGAAAGGTAGAGCAAAATGAGAAGGTTTGTCACATATAATATCTGTGTTCCCAAACCTAAGGTCAAAGTCACAATCTGAGATCAAATGTCAAATCATCGCAGCAGAAATATCATTTAACTCACAGAAAGAGAAAGCTTAATCAGAAGGTAAGCCATACACAAGACATAGACTTCAACACATAAGTTCAAGGTTACAGGCTGAGGTTGAAGGTCAAGTTGTTTCTCCCCAATTACTAAAAAAACTTCTAAAGCAAATTGGGTTAAACTTCTTCAAGTGATAAAACATAACGGAATGGTCTGTCACAAACAAAATTAAGGTTCCCAAGGTCAGGGCCACAGTCAGGGGTCAGAGATCAGGTTATATATCCAAACTGACTTGAGACTGCTGAAGTGAATTTCACCCAACTTCACAGAAAGGTGAAAAATGATAAAAGGTGTCCCACTTGCAAGATTTGGGATTCCTTGCCCAAGGTCAAGGTCACAATAGATGTCAAAGGTCAGTTTTCGGGGCCTTCGGGGGCATTTGTTACATACTGTAATATTTCTTGTTTTAAATAATACTACAAATGGCAAAGACATTTTTTCTAATAATTTGTTGAAATAAGATGAAAATAAAAGAAATTCCAGAGGTACCCTGAAAAAACAATTCACACTTTAGAAAAACTATTATTTTTGCCATAAAAATGATCTTCTGATTTATTACACCATTCTAAGTTTTCCAACATGATCAATAGTACAAGTATGGTTTTGATACTTATTTTGAAGAAATGTTGCTTTTATTGGGGTGTACGTATCCATGATGAGAGTATACGAAAACATGATAATCAGTCATACACTAATTTGAAACGAGTGTGTCTTTTATTAGACCTCTTCTTCCGGTTATTTATTTATCGATTTATTTATTTATTCATTGTTCAGCAGATACGTTTCACTTACCGTTTGTCATGGGAGAAAGGTACTGGACCATGTGGATCATTGTGTTCGCCGACTCAAATTGGAACTGATGTTACAGGTGATATCAGCTCACCTCCGCTGTCAGCTTTGCACTGGAGGTATTCAAATGGTACTATGTCTTGCAAACTAAGTGACGTCAATTACTACGTGACGTCTGTCAGTACACATAGCGCCCTAGGATGGGAACAAGGCGAGCATTCATTTACGGTCAAGATACCGCAGGAAATTCTGCCATATGTGGTCTAGTAAGTATAAGACAAAGGCTTGCGTAGAATATTACCGTAACACGGAAAAGGCCATCTAGGCTAGCGTAGAGTACCATTCACATTTTACAATATTCTTAAGAAACAGAGGAGCGGTGGTACAGTGGACTCGACAGTATCGGATCATCGACAGTATCGGATCACCCTTGTGTTATCACCCATTTCTCACACAAATGAAGCAATTTTTTACCATTATATTACAGTCATCAAGTAAGACCAATGACAAAATGCAGGGTGAAAAATTCGATGGAAATGTGCGGCTGTGAGACAAATCAGAGTTGCTGAAATGCTTGGCCCCTCTTCAGCGGCGCTTGCATTTTGTCTGTTGCTCGTTACCCCCAAAAAAGATTTCGGTTGTTTAAACTACCCGGTATTTTATCGTTAGGCGATTGAAACTAAATTTTCTTTGTAATGTGTCCTGGCATCCCTAAAATTGCAGGCAGTCATTATTTTTGTGACCTCCCAGTATTTGATGAAACTAAAGACTTGAAAACTGGGGCACAGATGTGCGACAGTAACGGATCATTATATAATTTGAACTGACTATAGGCATGAGCTGGAAATGCATGGTCTGATACTGAAGGCGAGCTACAAATCAACTGCCTAGCTGGTCTGTCTACTTTTATAGAAGATCGGTATAAAAATAACACAACAACCTTTCCGTAAAATACACCCCCATCAAACGCCACACACACTAGCGTATGATAATGGATGTTATGCATAGCACAACTAAGCTTCTGCTAAACATTCTGATTTAAGAACCCATTAATGACTTGCGTTTATCAGATGGACATTTGTACACTGTGTAGACTCAGGTTAATGCCGCAGAACATGTTGAACGACCATATACTCTGTTTGAATTGAAATGTCAATGTTAAGGCGGAAAATCACAGTAAATTTGTTGATCCTGATCAGACGCTATGGTCTTATCAGGGTCTATACTTTGCAAAGGCAGATAATTGTCTTTATTGTTTGAGTAGTTCCGTGCTATAGGGGGCAGGGGATTACTGAGTTAAGAATTATTGACATTTGTAAACATTCAACTGTTATTTAACGGACATAGCCGTTGTTGGTGAACGACCGCGTTGAAAGGCCGTAAAAATTTTCTATGAGAGTTTAATAGGTCCAAGTGTTTATGTAGCAAAATTATTGGAGCTAAGATGTTTGGTAGAAAGCCTCGGAGGAACTCCCGTATAAAACAATATCATATGATCCGATACTGTCGCATCTGATTCGTCACTATCATAAGACCCTCTTGTAAGTCTGGATAGGTTATCTGCCCTTAAATGAATTTCGTAAACATTTTGACATGGATAGATAGAATGGATATTTTGCAACTGTTTTGTATCATAACGTACATAATTATAGCATTCATATACAACAAAACAGGATTTGTATTGAACTTGATCCGATACTGTCGTGTACACTGTAGTATATTCCAACACAGTGTGCAATGGAAAGTTTCCGTGTTTTATTCTGCAACAATTTACTGTTTCGAAGCACGTGAGTCTAATCACTGACGTCACTGGCAATAACTGAAGTATTTTGTAAAGTATGGAGACGTTAGACGGTGTAGCGCCTCGTTTTCTTTCTAAAATCGCCATAAAAACGTACATTCGTCTTTGATGCAGTTAAGAATATTGGCAGGAGCATGAACGCACTAGCAGGAAGGTTGGACTTTGAATGAAAAAAAAAAAAAAAATTCAGCGTTTTTGAGTCGAAACAGTTCACTTCTATCGTTGAATTGTTGGGTAGTCATTCTATAATTTACTGTTTGTCGGTCAGTTGTAAGTAGATATATCACTCGCGCTCGGCGCTAGAGATATGATCTATTTTTAACTGACCTCAAACAGTGAATTATTGCTCAACAATTCACTGCTAGAGCTGATCTATTTCCTAAGTTATTTGTGTCCTAGACTACTAATCCAGGGGTCGTGGTGTCGATCCCTACCGGCCCTTCCGGGCTTTCGGACGAGACTTTAAATTGAGGTTCCCTCGCCGTATGACCTATTTGTTGATGGGACGTCAAGTCCGAGCTCACTCGCCCACTCTTATGCAAGTGTTTTCCCTGCAGTAAGCTAATTGACGACAGTGCAATACAACCCCACTTACTGTGTATTTCATTTTTGATCAACAACGACATAAAATTACCAATTGTTTTGCAGAATTTCAAAGAGGGTCGAGGTTACTACTCCACAATTTTTGATTCAATATTAATCCTGCCCATGTCCTTGGACTGATTTTCGCGAAAATGGAATTTTGGTAAAAAAAATTGCAATTTTTCAGAACAAGTAAAAAGCATGAAAATGTCAACAAAAATTGAAACAAACCATGTTGGTAATGAAACCGAATGTCTTACAATGTGACCCATTTGAAAGGCTCACTTTGAACTCAAGTTTATGAGATTCTTTTAGACTTACCGAAAAATGCCTCGATTTCAGAAAATTAAAAAAATTGCAAAAAAAAAAAATCCATGGAAATGAGCAAGGCATCAGTTGAATTGAAATTCTGGTTGTTTTAAACTTCCATCCTTTTTCAAAATGCTGCAAAAGAATGAAACAAGAGGGCCATGAGGCCCTGAATCGCTCACCTGAACAATTGGCAAGGTGGCTTTTTCTTATCATGTCTGAAATTGTCAAAATATGAGTCGTGGGTCATGTACTCATTTTTAGGCCAAAATCTTCAAAACTTTCCATGAAATCTTATTTTCTAGAATTTTCCCATATTTGATCATGCCGCAAAAAAGGTCAAGGTAAACCCAAGGTCACCATTTGAACAGTCTTGGTGGTACTCTAGTACTCCATGCTACTTACCAAGTTTCAAGGTTGGTTGGTTGGTTGATTTGATGCTTAACGTCCACGGTAAACAACTAAGGTCATGTCGGGACGGTCAGTTAACCTAACCACACTATTCCTGGGCAGGCTTAGACCTCCTAAGCGGTTAACCAGTACTAAGTGCACATACTTTCGCCAGTAACTGACAACTGCCCTTCTTGAATCAGCGGAAGGAGAAACGAAAGTATGTGGCCAGACCGGGATTCGAACCCAGGACCTCTGACTTACGAGTCAGGTGCCCTACCGATTGCGCTACCCGGCCCGGCCCAAGTTTCAAGGCCTTAGGTGTATCGGTTCTGGAGAAGGAAAATATTAAAGATTTATACCATAAGTGGTAATGGAGGCCATGTTGGTCATGTGACCTGGACCGTTTGAACAAATTTTTATTCAACCAACCCCTGGAGGCTCTATATAAAATGTATTTACAACTGGCCCTTTGGCTTTTGAGGAAATGGTTGAAAATGTCAAAATATGAGGGATCTGGATCAAAGGTCAAGAAATGACCTTGATCTCATAATTCTTCATGACCTCATTTAGACAACTGTATATACCAATTTTTAGGCCAAAATCTTCAAAACTTTCCATGAAATCTTATGTTCTAGTATTTTCCCATATTTGACCTTGCTGTAAAAAAGGTCAAGGTCAACACAAGGTCATAATTTAAACAATTTGATAGTACTCAAGTAGCCAATGCTACATACCAAGTCTCAAGGCTATCGGTCAATTGGTTCTGGAGAAGAAGATTTTTAAAGGTTTTTACCATATATAGGTGTGGCGGCCATGTTGGTCATGTGACCAGGACCATTAGAAAATTTATTCATTGCATCAACCCCTGGAGTCTCTATATGAAATTTTGTTTCAATTGACCCAGTGGATTTTTAAGGAGATTGTTTGAAATTGTCAAAATATGAGAGTTCTGGGTCAAAGGTCAAAGAATGACCTTGACCTCTTGTACTCATAAATCTTCATGTACTCATTAAGATGACTGTATATACCAATTCTTAGGCCAAAATCTTCCAAACTTACCATGAAATCTCATGTTCTAGCATTTTCTCATATTTGACCTTGCCGTAAAAAAGGTCAAGGTCAAACCAGGGTCATAATTTGAACAATCTTGATAGTACTTGAGTATCCAATGCTACATACCAAGTCTAAAGGTCATCAGTCAACTGGTTCTGGAGAAGAAGATTTTTAAAGGTTTTTACCATATATGGGCGTGGTGGCCACGCTGGTCGTATGAATAAATTTTCGTTCCCTCAACCTCTGAAGGCTCTATATGAAATTTGGTTTCAATTGGCCCAGTGGCTTTTGAGGAGTTTGTTAGAACTTGTCAAAATATCAGAGTTCAGGTCAAAGGTCAAAGAATGACCTTGACCTCTTGTACTCATAAATCTTCATGTAGTCATTAAGATGACTGTAGATACCAATTTTCAGCCCAAAATCTTCAACAGTTTCCAAGATATCTTATGTTGTAGCATTTTGCCATATAAAAGCATAAGGAAGCAAATTTGACCTTACCGTAAAAAAGGTCAAGGTCAACAAAAAGTCATAATTTGAACAATCTCGGTAGTACTTGAGTACCCGATGCTACATACCAAGTTTCAAGGCCATCGGCCTATTGGTTCTGGAGAAGAAGATTTTTTCAGGTTTTTACCATATATGGGCATGGCGGCCATGTTGGTCATGTGACCAGGACCGTTTGAACAACTTTTCGTTCCTAAGGTCCCAGGAGGCTCTATATGAAATTTGGTTACAATTGGCCCAGTGGTTTCAGAGGAGAAGTCGTTTGAAATTGTTGACGGACGGACGACGGACGGACGACGGACGGACGGACGGACGACGGACGACGGAGCCTTACCATCCTATAAATTCCCCCGGAGCCGCTGGCTCAGGTGAGCTAAAAATCTTGGCCACTGATGTTCGAATTTATGGGTCGTTGAACTGAGTATATGTTGTCTCTAACACAGAGCATAGGATGCATTCGTTATTCATGTTCGAATGCATAGTCTGTAAGGCAGTGCATAGTATGCATTAGTAATTCATGCTCATATGCATTATTGGTCTGTAATGCAGTGCATATGATTCAATAGTAATTCATGCTCATATATATACACTGTAATGCAGTGTCTAGTATGTAATAGTATTTCATGTTCAAGTGCATAATCTAAACTACAATAATACTGACAAATCTTTTATATTTTCTTTGAATAGTTTTGATTCCATTCCATGGATCGATTCCGATGCTGACAAAAGCTCTGCAATGGGATATATGGAGACCAGCGTTAATCCTCAATTGAGAAATGATACAAAGAAGATAAATGCAAGCCCATACTCATCACTCCCGCCTGTCTTAGGGTACAGTTGTGTTTGCTTTATTTAATATTCATATGCATATTGGAAAATCTTGGTTAACAGTTGCAATTACTATTGCTTAATAATATTGCCTGCCCTTACAAAGCAAATTTATCATTAGTCGCTACAGCAGGCCTGTTGTCATCTACGAAAGTCTAAATGGAGAGGATGGTGAGGGGTGGGTTGATTTTACCACTTTTCATAAAATCTCCTTTGTTCTCATTCGTGATGATATCCCCTTTCACTCGCTTTATAATACGAAATCTTCTCAAGCGTAAACGGGATTACATTGCACTCAGCCTTTCACTTTCATCTTCCCCTTGCCCTGTTATGCCTGAAATACTGTTGAAAAGGCTGTAAAATCGCAAGTCGTCCAACTATTTATAATAGTTACTTTTACGCAGCAAGTTTCGTGCAGTCAAACGTTGCCAGCTTTTGCCACAAGTGGAGATAAACCGGCTATATTAGCTTAGTTTAACAATCAAGAAACCTAGTTAACTACGTATATACAAGGGCTGTTACCAAACGAAAGATTTTGTTTCGTAACAGCCTTGAAAACGTAGGGGGCGTTCGGGGTTCTGCCAATGTCACCACTGGCATGCCAATGCCGTTCAGTCACCATTGGAAGCCAATGCCGTTCAGAGTTTCACCAGTGGCACCATCGTCTACAATTGGTACCAATGGTACCAATATTGCCGACCATTAGCTGCCAAGTGGGTGCGTTTGGGGTTCTGCCAATGTCACCATGGCATGCCGATGCCGTTCAGAGTTTCACAATTGGCTCTACCATTGGCTCTACCATTGCCATTGGTACCAATATTGCCGACCATTGGCTGCCAATATTGCAGACAACTAAGGGTGTGGGCAAAATTACCAACGCGGGAAAATTTCGTTATTCAATATAGTGAATCCATCTTAAACGCTCGAGTTGAGACAGGAGAACAAACAATTTTTCCCCACAATGATAAAGGCAAATTAGAAAAACTATAAATTTCTTATTACAGAAAAATAATGGCTCTGCAATGATGCCATTTGTTCTGCCAGTGATACCACTAGCGCCATTGGCTCTACCAATAGTACCAATGGCACCATTGGCCGTCGATACTGTTCAGGGTTTTACAATGGTATCACTGAAAAAAAAACCCGAACGGAGCCATAGTTAACAAGATGTGTTAACAGTTCATTTAGAATGTGTTGTGAAAGCTTATCAAAATCCTTTATATTTTCTGACAGACAATTGAATTCTCTTGATCGATATAGTATTATTTTCATCCTTTTCATACTTAAAACTGCTTTATTTTAAGTGTTAAATACTTCACCTTTGAATGCACATTTTCCTCTTACACTTTCTAAAGTGAATTTTCTTTTATTTTTTTCGGAAATATCTTCTGTTTCAAATGTTTGTTTCATTTAGTAAGTAAGTAAGTAAGTAAGTAAATTCTTTATTTAGAGAGGGTAACCCATTTGGTATAACCAATCTTCCATGGGGCCCTCTTTCAAGTCATTATTAACATGATTAACAGATTTTTTACACAAAAACATGACATTATACATATTGAAATAGGAGTAAGTGAAATACATGGTGACAAACTGATACATATGAAAATGATATATACAATGCAGAGCTGGGATGAAGGTATATACTGTCTATCAACAAAAACAAGTTTAATTTATTCGTTTGTAATCCAATCAACTACACTCTTTGTAAAACTATTAAGTGTTGACAAGTTCTTAATATCCGATGGAATAGCATTCCATATGACCGGTCCAGAATATGACAAACTGTTTTTATATAAACTAATGTTTGGTTTAGGGATGCTAAAATTCTGGTTTGTGATTGACCGTATTGAGGTATCAGGCAAAGTATCAGCTCGAAACTGAAAAAGTTCCTTAATATATTGTGGCACCATGCTATGTACAACTTTATACATAGTTCTCGCTTTGTTTACAAGTACATTCTGGTCAAAAGATAAAATATATAATCGTCTCCTCGCGCTTTCAAGGTCTGAATATTCATTCCCTAATATAATTTTACAAGCACGCCTTTGAAGATTTGTTATTCTTGACACATTATGATTGGAAGAATTTCCTCATACAATATTGCAGTAATTTAGATGCGGCTGAATATAAGCATTATAAAAGATCGACCTGTGTTCTACACTTAAATATGAGTGTATTTTAGATAGAAGCCAAATATACGAAGAAACTTTTTTTACATACATATTGAAAGTGATTAGTCCATTGCAGATTCTGATCTACATTTTTACACCAAGTAATTTCTCACCCACTGTCAGTTGCAAATTGATATCATTATATGTTAAAGTGAATATTTTTTCATCTAGCCTAACTCGCTTCTGCCTAGTTGTAATTAGCATTATTTTTGTTTTATCAGCGTTCAGAAGCATACCATTTTGTTTACACCATATTTGAAGTTTAACAAGAGAATCTTGCAAATTAGATTCTAGTGTTTCCAAATGAAGTTGCATGTCATATATAGTTGTGTCATCTGCGTATAAATCAGTCGAATTAACTTTGTCAGATAAAATCAGTTGCAAATCATTGATGAAAATCAAAAATATCAAAGGTCCTAATACTGATCCCTGTGGGACACCACACTTAATGTCAGAAATACTGGACGTTTTACCATCAACAGCTACAACTTGAGTCCTTTTTCCTAGATAAGACGCCATGAACTTTATAAAAGAACCGCTACATTTGTAAAATTTGAGCTTCTTCAGAAGTAAAGAATGTTCGACTAAGTCAAATGCTTTGCGGAAATCGACCATGATAGTGCCAACAATATTACCGTCATTTATTGCTTTAAGCCAGCGTTCAGACATGAGCGTCAAAGCTGTTTCCGTGGAATGATCGGAACGAAAACCACTTTGAGACTGGTGCAATAGATTATACTTATTTAAATAATCAAATAAGTTCTTTGAAATGAATTTCTCAAGTAATTTTGATAATGTTGGCAATATGGCAATTTATCGATAGTTGTTTATTTCATCCTTCGAACCACCTTTGAATAGCGGATTCACCTTAGCCTGTTTGCAGCTATTCGGGAACTCTCTCATGGAAATACATGCCTGCGCTATGAAAGTAACGCTTTTCGTTATAATTGGAGAAGAAAGTTTCATAGGCCCTGGACCAATACCATCTAATCCAGTAGATTTGGAAACATCGAGTGTTGATACAAACTTAAAGACAAAATTTTCAGTGATAGATGGTAAGTCTGAAGATACATTCTCTGGAATTTTCGCATTTATATGTTCTTTTAACTCTTTAAATTCACAATATTCAATCGGCTCCTTTAGTTCCGATACTATGTTGACAAAGTAGTCATTTAATATAGCTGCTAATGTATTTGGGTCCGATATTAAATCATTATCTACTTTAAGAGTGATACATTCATTATTATTAGAACTTTTGTTTGACGCACCAAATTCTTTGAATATTTTCCAGATTGACTTAGGATCTTCCTTACCAGCCTCTATTTTTAATTTGTATGATGCCCTTTTTGAGTTTTGTATCAAAGTAGATACTTCATTACGTAAAGATTTATATTCATCATGTTTATCTTGTTTTTTAAGTTTATCTCTTTCCTTAATCTTATCTGCTATTTCGGATGTTAACCAGTCTGCCTGGTTATCGTGTTTAACTCTATGGGATTTTATTGGAGCATGCTTTTCAACGACAGATATGAAAAGTGTATACCAGGCTGTAACTATATCATCATCATTATCGTAAAATTCAATTTGATGCCATGGTAGAGACATAAGGTCATTCAAAAATGAATATTCGTCAAAGTTTTTAAATGATCTGTATGTAATAGTTTTGTGCGAAGATTTCTTGCTACTATAAATTACTTTTCTATTACAACAAATTGCGAAATGATCGCTTATACCTAACTTCTTTACGGATGCGTCTGATATATTTTCTTCATTGCTTACATATATATGGTCAATTAGCGTACTTGATTTGATCCATAGATGACAGAAACAAATCTGTCGTCATTATAGTCAACAGAATCGCTTGGCATTAATGTTACACAGTACCTTTATATTGGTGCGAAATTGCTTCTATCTTAATTTACTTTCTGCCATGTGCAAGATTTTCAATCGTTTCAAGTTCTTGTACAGAAAGTCTAAGCGCCAATGCTAGCGAGTATCATGATTTTGAACAGGTGAGACCACACAAGGAGTCAAAATTATCAGGTCACAAATTTGCCATTTTTAGCTCACCTGAGCCATAGGCTCAGGATGAGCTACTCTGATCAGTCAGTGTCCGTCGTCTGTCGTCTGTCGTCCGTCGTCCGTCGTCAACAGTTTACTTTAAATAACATCTTCTCTGGAACCACTAGGCCTAGGGCTTTGATGTTTGGTATGAAGCATTGTCTAGTAGACCTCTACCAAGTTTGCTCAATTAGTGATCTTGGGGTCCAAAATCGCCCTGTGGCGTGGGGTCTTGGGTTCGAAATTCAAATATACTTAAAAATCTTCTTCTCCAGAAGATGCTTGAAATTTGGTATGTAGCATTGCCTAGTGGTCCTTTACCAAGTTTGTTCAAATGATGGTCTCAGGGCAGGGTCCAAAATGACCCCGCCCAAGGGGGTCCTGGGTTTAAACCATAGAAATATGCAGAAAAATATCTAAAAATCTTCTTCTTCAGAACCACTTGGCTCAGTTACTTAAAATTTGGTATTTAGCATTGCCCAGTGGTCCTTTACCATGTTAATTCAATGATGGCCCCTTGGTCAAAACTACTCCGCCCCAGGGGGTCCTGGGTTTGAACCTTAGAAATACATAGAAAAAATATTTAAAAATCTTCTTCTTCAGAACCGCAAGGCTCAGATCCTTGGAATTTGGATTGTAGCATTTCCTAGTAGTTCTTTACCTAGTTTGTGCAAATGGTGGCCCCAGGGTCAAAATGCCCCGCGGCAGGGAGTCCTAGGTTTTTAACCATAGACATTAAAAAATCTGCTGCTTCAGAACCACTTGGCTCGGATACTTGAATTTTGGTATGTAGCATAACCTAGTAGTCCTTTACCAAGTGTTTTCAAATGATGACCCAGGGTCTAAGTGGCCCCGCCCCAGGTGGTCCTGGATTTGAACCATAGCAATACATAGAAAAATCTTCAAAAAACTTCTTCAGAACCACTTGGCTCAGATGCTTGATATGTGGTATGTAGCGTTGCCTAGTTGTCCTTTACCAAAGTAAGAAGATGGGCGATGATCAGGAATTAATGCAATCAACTCCCACATTCCGCTGTCAAAACCAATAGGGAAAGAAGCACATACACACAGAAAGTGACACAAGTTTACGAAAGACACGCACAGTAAACCGAATGAGCAGCTCTTTCCCAAACAGATGGTCATTCTGCTACCCCAATAACGGCATCAACATCTATTTTACTTATTTTTCTTATTTCAGTTACAAAACAAAACAAAACAGAAGGCAGATTGTGCAGCAATACGGGTTGTTCAAACCGCCAGAGACCATAGACAAGCGGGCACAGCACAATATAACACCAAGGAACCGCAACAGAAGTACCGCCTTGGAAGGGTCAGCAAAATATTACTGGAGGGGGGGGGGGCTTAAACATGTTTTACTGGGCCCAAACCTCGCCCATTGCTTCTGCAGTGGTTTGTTCAAATGATGTTTGTTCAAGTTTGTTCAAATGATGGCCTCAGGGTCCAAAATGGCCCCGTGGCAGGGAGTCCTGGGTTTGTACCATAGAAATACATAGGAAAATATTCAAAAATCTTCTGCCTCAGAACCACTTGGCTCAGGTGCTTGAAACTTGGTATGATGTATTGCCTGGTGGACTCCTACAAAGGTTGTGTAAATGGCGGCCTGGAATCCAAAATGGCCCTGCGGCGGGGGTGTGGGGGGGGGGGGGGTCTCGGGTTCGAAAATATAATATACTTAAAAATGTTGTTCTCCAGAACCCCTTAGTGCAGATGCTTGAAATTTTATTTCATGCATTTCCTAGTGGTCCTTTACCAAGTTTGTTCAAATGATGGCCCCAGGGTCAAAAATGGCCCCGTCCCAGGGGGTCCTGTGTTTGAATCATAGAAATACATAGAAAAATATTCTAACATTTTCTTCTTCAGAACCACTTCGCTCAGATGCTTAAAATTTAGTATGTAGCATTGCCTAGTGGTCCTTTACCAAGTTTATTTAAATGATATCCCCAGGGTCTAAAATGACCCAGCCCCAGGGGGTCCTGGGTTTGACCCATAGCAATACATAGAAAAATGTTCAAAAATCATCTTCTTCAGAACCATTTGGAAATGGTTGCAAACTATCAGATTTGTTCAAATGATGACCCTAGTTTGACTTTAATCTTTTTTTTGCTCAGGTGAGCGATTCAGGGCCTCTTGGCCCTCTTGTTTAGCCTTAGCTTCGGTTTTCTGCTCTGTGGTTGATTGCTGGCGAGAATAGTTACATACATTCAGGATGATGATGGCGACCACGTTGGAAGCTTCTGACATAAATACATTGTTTTGATCAGTTAACGAGAAATTTTATAAAACGTAAATAAGAACAATAATACTTACATAAACTCATAAATAGTAACACTATCCAGCTATTGCATCTATGCGCGGCCCGCACAGTCTGTTTTCGCTCTGGGCATATCAGGTTAATTTGTAAGAATGATTAATTCATAAATTGTGTTTTTGTACGGAATTAAAATTTATACCTTTTCTTTCTTTGGCTCAGTTTGAGAAAAAGGTGGATAGGGTTTAAAGTATCCGACTAGTAAAATGCGAAATGTATTTTAAAAAGTGACCCTAAAGAAATAGTTCTTATTTATTGGATGTCACAATCCTATTATGCAAGAGTCCAGTGACACGGTTATTTTATAAGAATAACCCCATCTCATATAGGTAATGACATAACAGGGTCATAAAGCCATTAAAGTGTGGTACCACTGTTTGGCTTACTTTATGTATCCCTATACTATCATGGGCGTGGACGGGGGTATTACTGAAAGAAACTTCGGATCATATCTATGATCATAACAAATATGGATCAAACCCATCATATGGTTTGGAAAATATGAGCTCTTAAGAAACTTTAACGGCAACACCATATATAAAAGCGGATCTGTCACGCTCAAAAGTGGAAAAAGTCTCTTATAGGGACACTAGGTGTCCCGTATTGTTGTGGTATTTTCATTAAATTGTTGAATCAAATCGTTATCTTGATTAAAATATTAAAACACTCTCTTTTCTTTGAAAGAAAATCTTAAATCAAGAATCAGGGCTTTGCTTATTTAGCAAGTCTTTGTTAGTCATGGGTACGAACCGCAATTAATCTGCCTGTGTGCATCTAAATATTGAAAAAGAAAAAAAAACGAAAAAAAAAAAAAACCGGCTGGAAATAGGACAGAAGTAGGTCCGTTCCGCTCCGATCTGGTTATTAGGGCCATTCCGGTCCGTTTCGGTAAATTTACTCACCGTATAGAGACCAATGAAAAACAGAGATTTATGCAACTGACCAATAACTATAGGTGTTTCCTTGAAACTGATAAAAGTCGGCTTGAAGATAGAGCTCTCATCAAAATTGGCCTATCGCCCAACATTGACGGGCCGTGCAGTTACGATGTAATTACAATAATAAATGCACGTACTTGACAAGCTCAACCATACACCTCTGCGAAGAATGAACTCTGACACATACTTAGTATAATGTTGCTATTTTTACAGAGTGGCATTTGAATGCACAACAACCATTCGACTTCCAGCCGACGATCCAGATGGGGATATAATACGATGCCGTTGGGCTGAACAGCCAGAATGTAAAAATGCTTGCACCAATAGCCCTATCAACGCCATCAAGCTTAGCAAGGTACCTAGAGTGTCTCCTTCATCGTAATTTCCATTTTCTAGCATTAAGAATAGCTCAAAGTTTGTTCATCAATATGGAAAAGCTTGCTTATTAGATTTCAAGATACGTAATCTATTTTCGAGGCCTTTCGCCACAATTATTTTTGTAAACCATGCAGTTATATACATGTTTTGAAGATATTTTGGTCTTAAAGCGTATTTCATTTTTATGCATTTCTAAATGTATTTGATTGTTCGGCTTTAGCTGTATAACCTTAGTATTGACCTGCATTTAAAGTATGTTATTGGCCAATATAAATACACCGGGGATTTTTATGTAAGTAGCTTACTTTCGCTTTCTCTTTCTACTTTCAGTTCCATTTGACTATTGGCCTATAAACCTATAGTCGTGATGAATCTAGATATTTCGGTCCAAATCGCTTTTTGACAAAGAACATTTCGCCTGTTATGTCGCTCATGTAAAATATAAACCCAACAAGATAACTTGACATAGAAATCGAAGACGAAATTCAGTAATTGTTGCTAGCTTAGTTGTTGATGTTATGTTGGACCTACGACCCTTTTAAAGGTTATATGTGGGGCGGTCAGCCAACCAATCATCATTGTTATATGCAACACAGACATACCCCAATCAAAATTCAACAGCATTTCCGAAAAAGAAAACCCAACACCAGCAACAAATATGCATATCAACATACGCATCCGTACAATCTGATCAGTACAAAATGTACCTGGCTCATACATATTACAATACACACTCTATTTAATCTAAGCCGATTATCTTTTTTAAAAGATATTTCTTGTATTCACCTTCATAGGTATGCCCTGCAACCACGTGAAACGTATAATACGCCCCTTCTCATTGAAAACGGGCATACATAATGATTAACAAGACACACACACACGATGCCCAACAGGACAACTAAATTTAAAGCAGTGATAATCTAAACAGTTGACCATTATTCCAATGGTTTCAAATCAACTACATCAGTTAAACAGCATCTTAAGCTGGGGAATTTTAAAATATTTCAGGCTAATTGTACGCTGACAATCAACGCGTACAGTGAAACTGGATTTGCTCCAAATGCTACTTACAGACTCGCCATAGTGGTGGAAGATTTCTCCCATGGCCTCATCTCTGTCGGAAACAAGAGTTTTGCAAGAGATCGACCATTAAGTAGAATACCTCTACAGGTTGTATTATTTAGAAGGTTCATATATGCCAAGATGTGACTGTATGCATGCAAGATTTAACGATCCTGCATTTTTGTATAAGAAATTACTTTGAGCTGTGTCGACACAGGATATATATCAAGTGCAATGATTTAGTTCTAACCCTTGTATTTGAGCTGTGTAATAGGTTAGTTTTTTTTTTTTTGCGTCAACATACGAAGGGTGTTCGAAAAGTTTTGCAAATGGCCTCTTAATATTGTTTAGGGGCACGCTGGGTACAAATGCTAAGCATATAATGAAAACACTACATTTTGTCTTTACACTGATACCATACACTATTCAAAGACACTTTTCATTATTGAGTTGCCACCTATTTGGGAAAGAGCTGCTGACTCGGCTTATCTGGCCCGTAGTCTGGCCCATGTTCCTACTTCTGTATGTATTCTCTGCTCTTGAAGGAACTTTTTATGATTTTAATTATCACTTGTAATTTATTGTTTGTTGGGATGTCTTTGTCAATCTTTCCCTTTGATGTTGGGGATAGGGTTTGGGATCTGATTCAGTCAGTTCCTGAAGTGTAGTTACTCCTTAAATTTACAACGCATTTAATTAGGCCCAAATCATACAACTGAGCTAATTTCATATGTAAAATCTTTTCAGTATTAGGCTTACAAGTCAAATATCGTTGTAAATACAAAATTGACCTTTGTCAACTCTTGTCTATCGTTGCCTACAACATCCATACAAAAGTTAGAAGGGTTGCAACTGTTATCGATTTATTCCTTGCAAAGCAATGCGCAGTTCTTATGACGTTATTGAAATATACGTCAACGTCATTTTTTAAAAAAAATTACGGCCTACAGAAGTAAAATTCTGCAGTGTCTTTAGGGTATACCCTTTTCAAAGAAGTTAAAATGCGTCCTTTTTTTATAAAAAAAAATACACTGTGTTTGCAGACTTCTCTACGCATATCATAGCTTTACGTGTTTTTGCGATCAGAAGACCTGTCTTTATGGTAGTTTTCAAGCAATTACGTCATGTGCAAAACTATCCGAACGCCCCTCGTATGCCTTTAGGGTGAAATCATTACTTCAAGAAATGTACATGCGAAAAAAAAATCTGATCGAGAACCATTTTAGGTAAGCCACTGAGTTCTAATATAATGATTATATTGAATGTGGAAATTTTTAAAATATGCAAATATGGTCTCTAGCAGTCTAGTCACCTGAATAGGTACTCATTCTGCTTTCTGTTTTGTTTTATTTTGTAATTTAAAATATAAAATAGGTAAAAATAGACGTTGCTGCTGTCTTTAATTAGGGTAGCTGAATGACCACCTGTTTGGGAAGGAGCTGCTCCTTTGGTTTACCATGCGTGTCGTGTCTTTCGTGAACTTTGGCAATTTTTGTGTTTGTCTTCTTTCCTTTTTTTGATTTTAAGAGCGGGATGTGGGATTTTCTTCCAAAGCTTCATGTGTTCAAACAATCTTTTGTGTTGCTTTACTGATAAATATTTTCAGTACCATTAGTGTATCTTAAGGAATTTTCTGATGCTGTCAGCTAAATTATGAGCCAAAATATTATTTGAAGTGAGGATCAAAACATGGCTGCCAAAGCTAGAAAATGACAGGAGTTGTCATGGACCAGTCAAAATCGAGGTCTCTCGTATTGAGCTTAGGTCACTCTGTATTCATATGAGATCTCTCATTTTAAGCTGAGGTCAACTGCATTGGCCCGGTTTGTCACTAGTATGACACATACCAAATTTTGCATATAAAACCTATATTAATATAGGTATCAAAGATGTTTTTTATGCATTAAGGTTTCAACGTTAATGCATTGGAAAAAATGTATGATCACTATTATTGCATAAATTCAACAACAATGCTACAAAATAACGGAAATGTTTGGACACTATTTTTCGGCCTCATCGCCATTACCTTGCTGATTCCTACACCCATTATGTCCATGTATTTCTATAAAAATCCTTGTTTCAGGCCGTGGTCAGCTGTTGTGAATTTTTGTCCAAACTTTGGCAGCAGTTCACAAGTCATAATCATGTTCATCAAAGTTTTCAGTCGATGTCGTCTTCGCTTCCATTTTTACAATATCCGAATTTGCATAGCTCTTCCATGTAAGTCTTTTAAGGATAACTGCAAATGCAATCTTGCCGCCTGTTTCTGTACTGACGGAATATCGCCCTACAACATGCATACGAAAAGGCGCAAAGCGAGTCATTATAGTCCGAGAATCGCCTTGTTAATACATGTACATGGTTTTGTGTTCGTTGAAACATGCCTATTAATAGCGTGTGACACTGAAATTTATGCAATAATGATAGTCAATTAATAACATCTGATTTGTTTCTATGTTTATATATCTGTGTTTTGTATTGCAGCTGACGTTGACAACATCCGGAGTAGATTGCACACCCATCTTCCTCAACCCTTTCAGTTTACGAAATTACAGGTCCAGCTATGATCCTGGGACAACGCCGAACATTAATTCCTTTTTCAATAGGCTGCCGCATGATTTAAAGTAAGACAAAATTTAGTTTGCATGGAACTATTGGCATTTTGTCAACTTAACATGCGAAATGTGGCAATCATTGCAATCAAACAACCGCTATAGATAAGGAGCAGTCATCTGATATTATAATTATTAGAATAATCAGTTTCGATACTATAGGCCTGTATCAGAGCAGCTAAAGATGATTGATTGGATTCTTAACTGTCCTTTGCCTCGCCATGTTGAAACTTTTTTTTCTTTAACACCATACGCCATTTTACATATTGACAATATACATATAAACAGAAGTTTTACGAGACAAAGGGACATTTTTCTAAAAGACCGCTCATGTGTTTGCTCAGTAAACAAAATTACGAGGGTTGTTCAGAAAGTTCTGATTCTCGCCGAATAACTTTGTTTAGCGGCATGCTGGGGGCAATTGCTTTGCATGTATTGAAAGCACTACATTTTGCCTTTACAGTGATACCAAACACTATACAAAGGTGCATTTCCTTATTGAGGTACAACGCGTTTTATTAGGCCCCAGTCATACCACTGGGTTAAAGTCATATTTGGATTTATTTTCAGTGTGTCATTCAAGTAAAAAATCATTGTATATACAAAATGAATTTTTGTCAGCTGTTTGTCAGTCGTTGCCGTCAATATCCTTTAAAAATTAGAGGGGTAGCGAACGTTTCCAAGTCATTCCTTGCAAAGCAATGCGCGGTTCTAATGACATTATTGAAATCGACGTCAACGTCATTTTCTAAGGCTGTGACAACTTCGTTTTTTACAATTCTTTTAATTATTCGACAATTTCGAATTGGGCCATGCAAAAGGTTTTCCTGACAAGATTTTGAATGCTAAGGCATTTGTTTTCGTTTCAAAAAATGATGATTTTAGCAGACAGGGGGAATTTGCTACCACATAAAATGCAGATAATCCAAATTCAAGGGGCAGTATGGAACATAGATTAAATATAATTTCTGCGATATTTACAGGACACGGTTGCCTAGGGTTTGTGTTTAGGTAGCCATGACGAAAAAACTTAAAGACTGCTTATATGTGAACTATGACCTTCTAAAGTAAAAATTCGCAGTGGCTGTAGGGCAAACCTCTTTCAAAGACGTTCAAAAATATGTCCCTTAGAAAATATACACTGTGTTTGCACAGTTGTCCTGTCATATTACAGCTGTATAAAGTTCCGTTATCAGAAGGTCTGTATTTATGATGCTTATCAAAATATGACATCACGATCAGAACTTTCTGAACATCCCTCGTAACATTATAATCATTATACTACAGCACAACGGTGCTGTCCAGCATATAAGACGAGATTTCTTCTTGTTTTATCTAAGAAATTATTATTCTAACTATAACCTGCTCAGAGTGATTGGTGACTACACGTAAATTAAGAATATTTGACAAGAACTTGTTCCGGTGTCGAATGGTTTCGATCACTTTTTGTTACTTACTTAAATTAATTACATTTGAGTTTGAAGTTATGATACGAGGGTCATCCAATAAAGAGTAGGACTTGTTTGATGTTATACGAACCCTACCCCATTACTTGAGAATTTTACATTAAATTTTGCCAATGACTTATTCGGTTATAATTCGAAATGTAAGGCACCAGCGAAGTCATTGGCCGGGGTTTGTTCCATAAGGCAGGAATTAAGGTCTGGCATTTATCCAAATATTTTGACATTTTTGGTTGCATTACGTTTTAATTTTGCTTATACCGTTTGGACTATACATTAGCCCACTGACGATTCGTTGCGTAGCAACCAGTCTATTCCAGAAAATATTACCTTAATCACTATGCATGATCCGTGATTACATCAACCGTGTGTTTCTTCAATATATGCACTGTCATTCATATGGTGTACTTCACCGCTTAGAGTTAAATGCTTACCATAATGTTAATTTCCTTTAATTTATAACACATATTTCACCCCCACCAACAATTATAATGCTCAAGTTTTGCAATTTTTAAATTAAAATTTCTAGCTTTTTCGACAATTTCAGTCCAAAATGAGTTATTTTCACAATGTATGATTCAAATATAGTAAGGTATAAAACAAAAAAAATGGAATAAATAGAAGAGCTCAAGTAACCATGGCATCCATTTTACAAACCTGGCAAGGAGCTTTTCCCTTGCCTTCTGTCGTTGCTAAAACAAAAAATCAGCGGTCAGATGAAAATCTGGGATGCTTTGTTGTATGCGCTATAAGATATGCCACGCAGTGATCATATTCTCGATATGAAAAACATATACAGTCACAAATTATAACTAAAATTCCACTCTTTATTGGATGACCTGATGGATGGAATGATGGATGACTTGCAATTTCACGTCCTTTTTAACAGTATTTCAGTCATATCAGGACAAAGGATGAGTGATAATGAAAGGCTGTGTGCAATGTAACCCCTTTTACGGTTGAAAAGAATCCACGCCTACAGCGGGGCTCGAACCCGGGACGCTATGTATGTCTTTCGTATATATATTGGAAAAGTGTGCATACTGGCTGTCGGCAGACAGTTTACGTGTGGTAGTTTATACTCGGTAGACTTTCAAGAATATACACTTTATATCGAGACGATTGTTCATCAGGCAAAAAACTACATGACCTCCATTGGCGTTCTCATATGTCTTCACGAGCAATAAGTAATATATAAATATGTATATAAGTACACAGAGTGCATAATGACCAATCTTACTGACCCATAGCTTCAGAGGTCTCTGGTTCGATTCCCTGTCGAGATGCTCTACGGGACTATCCTTTACAGTTTTTTCTCCTCTCATAAATTCTGAGAACGATACACAGTTATCTTTTTGGGTAGCAAGTGCTCAGAGGTCTAGAAATAGTCCGAAATATTCGCTTGATTCTTTGTCGTTTCATCAATATTTTCTTGCCATGTTAATATTCAGGATTTTGAGTAGATATAAAGAAAAATGTCGATTTGGGCGTACTTACTTTTTGTTGATTCAGAAAATAGACTTCCCGTACTTTCCATAAGTCTATAACAGTGAAGACTATCTCGATAGAACTTGCTTGTAATATGTATCTTGCCTATAAACGATAATGATGCGAACAAGAATGGCAATTCTGATTTGCTTTATACTTTCCCTCGCATATGCCAATGTTGGCTAAAGGTCTTTAATCGTCTACAATATTTTAACGAAGCGTAAAAGAAACGTGTAGATGCGACATTGTGTCGCGTAAAGGAAACATTCTGAAGCAATAAACACACACACACTCTCTCACACACACACACACACACACACACACACACACACACAGATTCGGAATCTGTATGCTGTGTTGCGAACATTTTACAGTCCTACCAATTCCACACACTCTCACTCCCCCTCGGTCGCCAGTTGTTGCGGATCACCTGAACACATTCGAGTTTACTGACTTTGAAAACTAAAGCCCCGTACACATAGACAGATTTGCTCACGTGAGTATTTATTTGCTTATACGCAAATTTGTATACGTAAGCAAATTGGCGCATGTGTACGCTTTTACTTACGTGAGTAAATTTTACTCCATACGCAAATATTTTATTTTTGCACTTGGTGGAGACGAAGTGCAAATCTCGAATTGCATATATGCAAATTTTACTCATGTGTAAATCTGGTCATGTGAACGCTAAATCGCATTTGCTTATGTGAGTATTTTTGTAATTAGGTCATATTAAGATTGATTTGATTTTGTTCCGACATGGACTTCTTTGTAAGCTTATAGCAACTGACCTCTCCTTATACCCTATGTTAAAATAGTTGGCATTCTTGATTTGAACTTAGTTTAATTCAGTCTTTAAGTTTGCCGACTAAAGGTATTCCGATACTGAATCACTCTGTGTTGCATTTGTCCAAACAAAACTGATTTATTGTTCGTGATGAATCGCTCAACCTTTGGGTAGCTTACCACTAAATATTCATGAACCATCTCTTTGGGGGAGAAGCTTCAGTCAAGAAAAGAATGGTTAGAGAGGCCACCATTAGTCAGGTTACTAATGTAAACTATCGTTAAATAAAGTAAATGACCCAGATGAAAAAATCAGATAGCAACATTGATGTTTTGCTGTAAACCACTGAAGCATCAGATAGTTTTATAACTTTACCCAGTACTAAAATGAAGCACAAAATGTACTGCACGTGCTGTGGTTACGTGTTCTAGTAAAATAGCGGCCTCCAGATCAGGGAAACATGTAAACGATCGGCTAGAGTCTTTCTTCATAATGCGGTATTAATTTCGAGTTTTCTAGTGACTAGCTTAAACGTTAGTTCTGTTATCTATGTAAAATAATAGTGAGAAGAACTCTATAAGCATACAGCTTCCGTTCTAATCCCATAGCTTGTACTGATATGTTATTTGTACATGTATGTATATATGTATTTTTATATGTATGTCAGTTGAAAAGCGAAATAAATATGTTTAAACCAAAATAATTAGTGGTAAGCTACCTACAGAGCTGACACTAACTACCGTTAAGATCCTAAGTTTTCGGGCAGATAGGTTTATATAAATAGTGGTCACTGAGATCAGACTTCTCCTTAGTGACCTTTCTGATTTGCCATTCCGTCTGCACATTTGGTTGCATTACTTTATGGTAGAACCGAAATAACAGGGGAATAAATAGTAGGGCAAGGGCCTGCTTTGGTTGCAGCTGGTGCGGAATGGAGTTGTCTGTTTATTTGGGTTTCTCAGATTTTGGGGTGTTTTTTAAATTTAACATTGCTTTGCAAGGAAACGAAACGGTGAAAATTTTGTATTTTTGTCTTATTCTGTAACATACAATATAAGTTTTTCTGTATATCTATATATTTCATTTTCTCTCTGTTTGTATCTTATGACTGAACAGAAAAGCTTTGTTAATAGATGTTAGTTAAAATCATCTGTTGTTTCAAAGTTAATGTTATTGCAAAATGTGATACAGATAAACATAAGTATAAGACTTCCTTCTGAATCTCATTTGTATTATATTGTACTTCCGATTACATTGTATTAGTATGTTCTGTAATTTCATTAAATATATACAAAGAAATAAAGTTTAAACTAAGTTTTTTCTGAAATAATAGGCATAAGCATGACCCATCGATCGAATATATTAAACCTGAATTTTTTCATGAAATTAGATTTTCATGCATTTAAAAAAAATGTAAAAAAAAAATACTTTTTAAAGACAAGTGCATTGTTTTTCTACCAGTTTGGTTTAAATATCCTATCTTTTAGATTATATGAAGAAATAAAAGTGCATTCATATGCTAGAAATATGAATTTAATAGGAACTGTGTAAAAAGTATGTAGAAATACAAAATTTTGAATTTTTGGAAAACGAATCGGTAAAAATATTTTTTTCTTATCCAAATATTTTATAGCCCTGTGAGTTATTAGACTGGTAAGGTGGTTTGAATGCCCCACCAATATTCTTCTTTAGTATCCAACTACTTTAAGTATTTACCCTTTATACTTACTATACGACAATCCGCTTTTATTCCTGATTGATTTAAATTCACTTTTGATTACATTTCGAGAATGTCCAGAACTTGTATCAGCACTGGCTTCTTTTTATGAGAATAATCATAACTTACACAAATTTTTCGTCACAAAAAGGATACAAGTTTTGTGGGTAGCATTCCGAAAAGTTATTTTGGACGTCAGAACAATTTTTTATCCTTAGAAGTGAGTTTCTTTGTCTGGCATTTGGAATGGGTCGAGCTAGGGTGGTGATATGATGCGTTTAAAAAAAACTTACCATGTAACAAATTCAATATATAAGTGTTTGACTCTTTTGAGCATATTATGGCGCTGTGAAATGCATTGTAGACACTTATCAGCTTCTAAACTGTTGACATAACAAAGTTTACACAAGGATACAAATGTTTTATGACTGAATTATCTAAAAAGAATCTTTCTGCACAAAAAAAACCCCAGTTTTCCTTTCTGAAGCTTTTATTTTTCTAAATTTATGCGTTCTAAATCTCAAAAGATTTTAGACTTGCATATCAGTAAGTGGAAGTTGACTCTATATTGTTTTGTCGAATTTTCTAGGCGAAAACAAAGTAATATTTGAGAAAACCTGAAGAAGAATATGCTTTAGAGATACAGTTTTCATCGTTGTTTTTTTTTTTTGGCAAACGTACACCTTGGTCTTTTCTGGAGATTTTTGATCATGTGTACGCTGAGCGAAAATACTTTTGCACATGGTAAGCAAAATTTGCATATTAGCAAACTTACTCACATACGCAAATTTGTCTCTGTGTATGGGGCTTAAGTTCATTTGGCCACATCTCAAAGTTTTCTGGCTAAGAAAACACGATCCTATAGGACACACTAAAAGGTAAAATAAGAAGGGGCAAACAGCAGAAGAGATGGTATACAATATTAAAGAGTGGACAGAGGTGTACTTTGCCAGCACCTATTAGGGCAGATGAAAATAGAAGCATCTATGGTGCCCAAACGACCATGTGAGGTCATGGTATATATTGGAATAGACTAAAAAAACTAGAAATCATCTAATTAAACTCTTATTGCAGCTCCACTGAGATAATGGCTAGTGTTCCACGATTCATGAACTACAGTTATAAACTAACCACATTTTCGGAATTGGTTATACCTTTATAAGTTATGCATTAGTTCCAAAACAGTCGCAGTACGGTTACATGCAAATTTGCTTCTGGGTACAACGAGAGGACGGGTAAGTAATCCAAACACCAAATTCAGTATAATGCACGAGGGTTGTTCGGAAAGTTCATAGAATTTTGTTATAAAGTAGTGTATAGTAGTAGTATCATGAAAAAAAAGGGGAAAAAAAGAAAAACAGATCTACATGAATTTCAACATCTGTTCTGTACTGTGAAAATCAGCAAGATATATATACAAACAACATTTTTATGTAGATTACTAGTAGGCGTTCTTACGTGGAAAGAGATTGGATTCAGCAGCTGAACTTTAAGTCTTACCAGACTCAGATTGCTATATCCTCATTTAGCGGAGACTGGTTTGTAGAAACGTACTAAAAATAGGTTAGCATGCACAGGAAGTGCGTGGATCTTGCAGGTGACTATGTGGAGAAAGTGCGACGTTCGCTGCACTTACATGGCCCATGACGTTTTAGCGACGCCATATTGATTTTGACGTTCTCCGGGTATGTGTTACATACCTATTTGTAATTTACATAAAACTGTTGTTGTATGTATAGCTTGCTGATTTTCAAAGACTATATATAAAAGATGTTAAGATTCATGTAGACCTGATTGTATTAAACCCCGCCACACGTTAGTGGCGGGGTATTATGTATTCTTGCTGGCTGTCGGTGTGTCCGTCCGTCCGTCCGTCGTACGTATATCTCTCCGTCCGTGAGCACTTCTTTTCCGTTCGATAAATTGAGCATTTAGTAGCAGGTTTTCTGTAAACTTGGCATGTGTATTTTTCTTGGGAATATCTCAGTTGGGATTGTTAATTGAGCCAATTACGATGTCTTCTGATGGAGTTATTTAAAGATAGGTTTTGGTTTGTAGTTACTTCACACTTTAAAATATCTTGATGAAATTTCACAGAAATTATCGAAGTAATATAAGCTTTCTGTTACAAGCAGAATTTTGTCCACCTTTGTTATCTGCCCTTACCCTGGGGCTATACACATGTATTAATTAGGGGGAAAATATATAAAATCAGAGTTGAAAGGGATTTTTTCAAACTTGTAACAAATTATCAAATTAATATAGTTTCTGTCATGATTAAAAGTTTGTCCCCCAGTGGTTACCTGTCCATGACACAAGCAGAATTTAGTCCACAGGGGCTACGTGCCCCTGTCCCAGGGCTATATACATGTATGAGATTATGAAAAAATCTGTATAAAATCAAAGATGAACAGAATATTCCTGCAACACATTGTCTAGGTAATATGAGCTTCATGTTATGGTCGAAATATTGTCCCAAGAGGTATTCTGCCCCTGTCCAAGGCCTTTATACATGTTTAAAATGATAATAGAACTCGTGTAAAAAAAGGTAAAATAGGGGTTTTGTTTGCAGTGGCGTGGTATTACACAGTCGTTTACGATGCTTTTATTTCATGTTACTACTACTATACACTTTTTTTTTTTACAAAATTCTACGAACTTTCCGAACAACCCTCGTACATATAGTTTGTTTTTCCTCGTCCTAAATAATCTCTGACCTAATTACGTCGGCTTGGTTCTACTTTCGTCGCCATACATGCTATAGAATGGCTATTCTTTTAAGCTTTAAAATAGACTAGCATTCCTGTGCAAACAGTGTACACCCCGATCAGACTTCTCCTCAAGGAGCAGTCAGATCTGGGTATACAGTGTTCGCACTTTCCCAACAGGTTTGCGTAACTCAACCTTATAGGAAAAGTGGATTTGTCAACATTCAAAATTGGAAAAAGTCTCTTATAGGGACACTACACTACTGACAATGGTGTCCCGTATCATGGTGGTAATTTTATTAATTGTTAAATTAAATTGTTATCTTGGTTAAAATATTAAAACACTCTCTTTTCTTTGAAAGAAAACCTTAAAACAAGAATCAGGGTTTTGCTTATTTAGCGAATGCTTGTAAGTCATGGGTAGGAACCGCAATTAATCTGCCTGTGTGCATCTACAGATCTCTAAAATCGACTGCAAACAGGACAGAGTCCGTTCTGGTCTGATCTGGTAATTAGGCCCGTTCCTATCCGTTTCGGTAAAATTACTCACCGTACAGTGACCAATGAAAAACAGGGATCTATGTAACTAACTTATAAGTAGATGTTTCCAAAAAAGATAAAAGTAGGCTTGAATATAGAGCACTCATCAAAATTGGCGTTCGGCCGAGCAATTATGATGTAAGAATAGCAATATTAAATGCATGCACAGGTCATGTTACTTCTACTATACACTATTTCATAACAAAATTCTACGAACTTTCCGAACAACCCTCATATATATGGTTTGTTTTTCTCGTCCTAAATAATCTCTGACCTAATTACGTCGGTTTGGTTCTACTTTCGTCGCCATACATGCTTTAGAATGTCTATTGTTTTAAGCTTTAAATAGACTAGCATTCCTGTGCAAACAGTGTAGACCCATATCAGACTTCTCCTCAAGAAGCAGTCAGAACTGGGTATACACTGTTCGCACTCTCCCAACAGGTTTGCGTTATTCAACCTTATAGGAAAGGTACCACAGCCCATTAAACTGAATAGTTATCAAATGACAACACTGACAAATCCGTTGTGTAATATGTATCGGTTCGGCGAAAGGGTTAAGGGTTCCAGTCAAATTTTCCAATCTTATTGGATCACTCTCTTGCATATTCGTACCTCGCAGTGCCTCACCCATTCTTGTACTTATGATAAATTCAAACAAACTGGTATTACTTTACTTTTCAGTGTGACTACCAACGCCCTGTGCAAAGTTGAAACTGTAGCGGGTAAGTAAGTCTTGAATACCTCCTTGGCATCGTTAAGTCAACTTTGCTCTTTGTAGACTTTTCCTTTGAGGTGCTTCTAATAGCCTTGGTAACCATTAACCTAGTGTTGGCATAACTTCTATCAGTCTGATGTCTTCTTTCCAGGTGCTTAGTTCGTGCGCACACGGTTGTTTTCAAGGACTCCATCCTTATTTGGAGATCATCGACATTTATATTTGGAGCAGGAGTTTTACTTTACGTCATTATGCCGAGATAAACAAATTCGTATGCAAGGAAAGTGCATTTATGACCTAAAACGACAGATGAGTGTTTTGGGATTACCCTAACAACACTTCAAAGCCGTATTGGTCAACAGAAAATAGAACGTTTTACGAATAGTTACGAGGAGCAGAATGAAAAACGAAGCGGATTAAACGTATGTACCTAGGATCGATAAAACCTCAACAGTGATCCTAGGTATGCGAGGAAGGTGCCAAATATTTTGAACAAGAAACATCTTTAAAAAAGATAATTGTCGAAGATGAAATTAGTTTTTAAAGAACAACTTTTTGATCATGTCAGGACGGATCTACCGCTTCCTGGGTATTATCAGTACTTTTGTAAAGTAAATGTGTCTTGTTCAAGGACAAAACATGAATTCCCGAGTGAGGATTATCGTGATAAGCCTTGGTCGAGTTCGATTACAACTATTGTCTGACAATAGTATGTCATGGAAGAAGCGGGTCAACTCGGCCTGCTTTTTGTAAGCCTGGGGTCTTCACGGCTCCTGGGTCAACTCGGCCTCCATTCAACTCGTCCGGGTCAATTCGGCCTGCTGTCATTTGCATCCTCGCCCCAACCTACGAAGATGGGCTGCACCAGGAATGAACGGAAACACAATAAACGAATAGAATTTGTTGGGTTGTTGATTTAATAAGAAGTCCTTCAAAATGGTGGACAAAACATGAATTAATATAAAGGGCAGCCCAATAATCCCTCAACGGATAACTGCAACTGCAGCTAGACTATGGTAACGGGACGTTCCGGGCCTACAATAATACAATGGCGCTGGGATAGCCGGACCAAGGTGCAGGGCAATTATATTTTAATTGTTTCCATAGTGCCGGAGTTTTAAGATTGGGGTCCTTTACCCTGTGAGATTTTCTGTAGTATAGGGTCGAAATAAGAGCAAGGTTGTTACCATCAGCTAATCATCACAGGTCTCTGAAATGTAAAAATTCCATTTCTGTAGGTGGGGTGTGTGGATACAAATGACTGGCGCATAGATATATAACCATGCGGCACCATGGCCAAAACTGATGTTTTCCTTACTCATTTTCATACAACTTCGATATCCTAGTTTATTTGCCACAAGTAAGATTTAATGGCATGACTGAACTGCAAAAATACCGATACCTCACCAGGAGCTAGCTGTAACCGGGGGGGGGGGGGGGGGGGGGAACACTTATTAAAAGTCTTAGCTTTTTCTGCCTCATATTTTCATGATTTTCCCTGACTTCGTTTGGCCCAATTGCTAAGGGAGTGAATTCGTGAGTTTGTGAGTGAGTGAGCGTGTGTGCAATTGAGTGAATGAGTATCAAGATAAGCCTGCATCGAAATAATTCCTTATCTAGAAAATTTTATCGCCGATGCAATGAATTGGTTTCAAAACTCAATGTCAGGTTAAAATCACTTTCACATGAAGGCCTATCGGAACCAGAATTTTATGATGACTTAGTATACAAATTCAAAAAGATAAGGGGTATGTCTGATTTTTTGTTCAGCTTCGAAAAGTAGTTTTTTGTTCTCATTGTATTTTGTTCAGTGCTAGCACTAACCATCAAAATCAGGAAGTCATATGACTTCCAAGGTTTGTCATTTGGCAGTCAGGCTGAAGGATAGGCTTGGTTTCTTCCAGAATGTCCATATTTATATTGCCTTCTCCTTCATTAATGGGTGAAATACCATTATTACAACAAATTTAACTCATTATTTAAGTCAATATTCACTTTATAAAAGGTAGGTTATGATAAAAATTGGAAGTCACTGACTTCCTGGCATTCAATTTTAGAAGTCACAGACACCCAGACTTCCACTAGTGAAAGCACTGTTTGTTTCCTTGTAATTTTAGTTAGAAATACACCAGTTGTTAAAGAAAATTGATTTCTGGCGCGGCAGATGCGGTTATGGCTTTCATACTAGACCTTTAAATACACGATTGGAAAACTCGAATGCGCCTGATTTACGGCTGCTCAAACGGGTCATGAAATTTGCAAATACACTTTTCGTCATTCGTTATTATTGAATAAAACACGTCTGTCCGCAAATAACGGCGATTAAATTAAAAAGGAAACGAAGCCAAAATAAAGTTTATATTCATAAAACGTCATTTTAAAACTGTTTCTTTTCACAAATGGTAGATTGTGTTTATTATCCCCCATACAATAAAAACCCGGATGCAGGTCATGCATGCTCTGATATGTCTACGACAAATAATATTTCAGAACTACATTTATACTGCGCATGCGTATCTTATTATGTCCCCCACCAAATGTGAGTGGTGTGTGGGTGTGTGGTGGGGGGGGGGGGGCATATTGGTTTCAGTGCGGATTCCGTTGGTTTCGGAGTTCGTGTCGGCATCACATATTGGTTTCAGTGCGGATTCCGTTGGTTTCGGCGTTCGTGTCGGCATCACAGTATATTTATGTACCCACTATATTTCTAAAATCAGTGAGTGGAAGCTTACCAAACTTGCATGGATACAGGAGGAATAAAATGTGTGCAATTTTCCCTACAAATCAGACATTTCTTGATCCGATGGATGTATATACATCAGACTTGCATGAATATATAATTGTGCCAGGTTTAACACAATTTTTAGCTTTTGGGGATATTGACCTCATTTCCAAGGTCAAAGTCTTGTATGTAGGATATATTTTGAACCAGTGGATGGATTTTCTCCAAATTTGCATAATATAGCATTGGGACAAGCTCAAGAACTGATTAGATTTTGGTGATATTGACCTTATTTTCAAGGTCACAGGAGGATTGGAATATGTGAAAGTTTCACTAAAATGACAGCTCTGGAGCTTGTTGTAGTTTTGTTGCTTTGTCCGCATTAAACAGTTATGGTCATGTCTGGACAGTCAGTTACCCTAACCAAACTATTCCTAGGCAGGCTTAGACCTTCTAAACGGTTAACCAGCACTAAGTGCAAATACTTTCGCCAGTAACTGACAACTGCCCTTCTTGAATCAGCGGAAGGAGAAACGAAAGTATGTGACCGGACCGGATATTGAACGCAGGACCTCTGGCCCTTGAGTCAGACGCGCTACCGACTGCGCTACGCGGCCCGGCAGCTCCTAAGCTATTGTCTTGATTCCCACCAAACTTGCATGTGTATACCTTTGGGCCAATCCCAAGAGGTTACTTTGTTTTAGTGACATGTTTAGCTTTTAGTGACCTTGGGCTCATTTTCAATGTCATAGCATTTTATTTGGGATATCTTTTGAACCAATGGATGATCCCAAACTTGCATAGATATATCATAAATACAAGCTTAAGAGCTTGTAAGATTTTGATGACCTAGGAGCTCTTGGCAATTTTACCAAGTGTATATTTTTTGAACAAGTGGGTGGAATTTAATCAGACTTGTATATATATGAGCCAGTCTCTGTGAAAACCGGTCTTAATGACATAAAAATGAAAAATTAACTAACTGCATCACTGGAAAGTATTAGCTTTTCTAAACATTTCCTGAAAATTTGAGGTGATTACCATTATTCACTACTGAGATATAGCCTTAAGAAGCATACAGATAGTGCAATTTCTTTATATGACGTTATTAACGTCATGCAAGTATGTTTTGACGTCAACGTCATTACGTTTGTTTGAACGAGCTTTCGGTGCTTGTTGCACAAAATAACTAGGACAAAAAATGTGTTTGCTCATTTTCAATGTGTATTTCATAGCACACACATGGTAAATTGCATGCTTTAACGTTTTTTCTCAAATGATAGGTCTTTGTGATGGCATACCATATGTTTTCAAGGCTTTAGGGTTACCATGGAATAAGCGTTGTCATGGCAACATATATCATATTTATAAATGGATTTAGCTTGATTTCATAACTTTTCTGTTATATCTCAACACCTAAGGTATTTTCATGGAAATAAAGAGAGGTCCGAAAAATCATTAATTTTGGTGTTTTTTCATCCGTTCACAACATAATTCATTCGGAACTCCTCGGCCAATTCCATGAATCAGACCTCGGGCGTATGTAAGGCGGAGCAATATGCAGCAAAATCCAACATTTTGTTGTTCGGCCGAAAGTATACGCCGAAGCCGTAGATCTTTAGGTCTACGAATGAATTAATTCTCGACCTGCGACCTTTAACAGCTGTTGCACGGACATTCATTTAATGCTTTGCTGTTGTTAAAACAGAATAGTCAATTATTAATGACGAGACATTTGCTTCTTCTCATTTGGTGCGACAGTGCGGCCATCTTTGTTTATATCGTTGTTCCTAACAACAGTCGTGTGACGTAAGTAGTCCCACGTCATACATCCGAGGTTGATTCACGGAATTGGCCGAGCGGTGTTCCGATTGAACATAATTATTACGTAATGTCATTAAGCCCGGTTTTCACAGAGAACGGCTCATATATATACTCGAAAAAGTATTAAGGGGTCAAACTTTTATCCTGTGATTTCTGGAACATTTCAAACATTTGGTAAAGTAAATCATTTCTACCCTCTATTTTATTCATTTTGCAAGTTTTATACACATGAAGTTTGAACCTATAGCCTTTGTCTGGACCAAGTCCAGGCTTTAAGTCTTTACCCCAGTGATTTACTTTACCAAATGTTTGTAATGTTCCAGAAATCGCATGGTAAAAGTTTGACCCCTTAATATTTTTTGAGTATAATTATAACAAGCAAAAAGAAATGATGAGGATTTTGGTTGTCTTGGTCCCATTTTAAAACCACAGAAATATTTTGAATGCTCTTGAACAGATAGACATCTGTAGACCAAATTCGATAGATTATATCTAGGATACTGATTCAAGCAGGTATGAGTTAGTAGGGGGATTTCTATTTTTTCTCTGAAACTCATTTCAAGTTTGCATGGCTAAAGACATTTTGTCGAAAATGCTAACTACACCTCTTAGCCCAAAAAGCTTTTTTACCTGTAGTTATTTTGATACTGAATTTTTGACATATGCTTTGCAGTATTTTGTCTATATCATTTAAGAGGACTAAAAATTTAAAAATCAGCATCTTTGAGCACTGTTGTTTGATTTCAGATCAAGACTTATGCAACAGCGGAAATTTCACGTGCAAGAACGGCGGATCCTGTGTTAACATCTTCAATGTTACCTATGAAATATGTGACTGTCCTGCAGGATACAAACCACCAGACTGTTCTTCCGGTGAGATTATTGAAGTATTATACTGGCATCAATTTATTAAAGATAGGGGACTTTTAAAAGTGAGTTCAGTGTGTTCCTTTGCAAACTGAACCTGACGTAGAATCTATCTTCAGCCTAATCACCACTGCACAGCTTTCATCCTATCAGATTAGACTAAGACGAATAGAATCTCGACTCGTTAAAATGGGTATATTTCAATCAATACTCGGTGTGTCTAAAGCCAGAGAAAGACGCATTGTGAAATAAGAAAAGTCTGGTTAACAAGTCAACAACTGTCATGATATGCAAAAACTGCCTAGTTTATTTTATGAAATATGAGTATTGTATCGGGAAAGAAACAGTAGTCACTGATTTGAGGTGAAGTAAACACTCTGCATAAACCGCTGAAATGCTGAAAATAAGCAGATCTTTTCTAAACTCCGCATATGCCTTTTTTATATTGTTGTTCGCAATTTAGAATTCCAAAACACATGACTTGTTGATGTTAAAAAGTGTTTATATAAGAAAATACCAAGAATTTTCTGGAGATTCAGGGAACAAACCTACCGGCCAGTAGCCTACGTCTATTTAGCGACTGGTATAACTAAGATGAATGGTTATGATGCATTTGTGGTGGATGTGGTATTTTGTTTTCTGTTCTTCAGACAAACTGTTTTTTTTTTAGTATTTGAATCTTTGAGAAGTCAAAAATATGTCAATATTTCGTCAAAACAACATCAAGCTTTCCATTTGACTGGCATTTATCTGCTTGCTCTCCAACCTAATAACTGCATCGTCGCCCTTCAGCAAGTAGGATAATCAACTTCCGAAAACTGTGTTAAGATTGAAGTCACCGCATCTGTAAGTAAAATGTAACTCAAAATATAATTTCAATGGAACTTACATTTAACCAATGACAGAGAACATCTTTAAGCCGTTCATTTTAAAATTGATAGAAAATCCGAAGGCAGGTACCATTATGGGCCTACTGATGTGAAATTGCAAAGACATGCTACGTATCTTTCTTGTATTTCTTATATAAAATCCTCGGTCAGTGTAACATGATGTGGGCAGCTATTATGACAGTGCGGTCATTTAGAATTTGACTTGTTAACTAGTAAACATGGTGTCAAAAAATCGTGGACCTTATTCAGATCGCTGCAACTCCTTAATCTATCAAGGAAATTTTTTAAAATTTGTATTGTTGTAGCAAACAATCCTGAGGGTGCTTCATAACAGAAAAGCACTTAGAAAAAAGTGACGCCATAATCACATCGAAATGTATTTATGACGCCATTTTCTGTCATCCGCGCTATTGAAACCACTAAAAGACAGCGAGTGAAAAAATATGGATTCAGAGTGTTCTCAGGTTTACATTCTGAGGAAACAATAAAACTCAAATAATGGAAGAAAATCTGAATAGACAAAGAACTGGGTGGTTAAATGGACGTTCATGGTTAAATTGGGGAGTTTAGCAGGAAGCGGTAGCGACAGGTCCATATAGGTATCTCTTCAAAAGCATTAAAGAACTGGCAGTGTCAAACTTTCCTACCAGTTTTCCTTATAGTTGAACGACTTTCGCATTTTGACATTTTTTTTTCATTTTTATGATTTTGAAGATAATTTCGTGTTGGCCTGCTACTTCCCTTCTAAGCTCTCTATTTTCACCAAACCATATTCAGGATACCCATTGTCTGAGATAGTGTCCTTCTTTCCTAATAGTCTGGTTGCCAAATGGAGATTTTGGGTGCAACCCAAAAAAATAGTCCGCACAAAATGTTTTTGCACAAATGTGTTCACCAACATGTCCGTACACTGAAACTGAATGATGCCACCTTGGCATCATTGGGGAAATTAAAATATTCAAGATGGCGTCCAAGATGGCTGCCAAGGGATAAAATCCTCAATATCTTCTAAAGTATGTGGGCTAGAAACATACTTTTGGTGACTACTTGTAGGTTTCCGAGGTCGAGGAATCGATTAAGAATGTCAAAAATTATTTCAGACGAATAAGTTACAAAATGGCGGACAAGATGGCCGCCAAAGCATAAAATCTCAATATCTTCTTTAGTATACGGGCTAGAAACATGATTTTGGGTCTGCATATAGGTTTTCGGGGTCAAGGAATCCATAAAGCATGTTAGAATTTACTTTAAGGCACTAACTTACACAAAATGGCGGACAAGATGGCGGACGAAGCATCGATTATGGAGCTGAATGTCTTAAGAAATGCACTTTTTGATAGCAGAATTCAGGCTTTAGAAAGTTTTTTAACCCGGAATTTTGAAATTATAAGATCTATGAATTAAAAAAATGAAGTCATATATAAAGACCTCATTTTGCGTCTGATAGTGTTATTACCAAGGAGACCATGATGATCCATAAGAGCCCAGTCAAGGTATGGGCAGACAGCCCCGTTTAGAAAATTTAAGTCGCAACCGAAAGACATTGACAGCTCGATAATTCATTGTTATTTTAAGAATGTCGTTTTTAATGGCTTTTTTACGTTCATAATTCCATGCACGTACTTTTTGGTAAAGTAAAATGATAGACAGAGATCAAGAACTAGTACAATCAGACCCCACATTCCGCCCTCAATACAAAAAAAGACAAATAGTTGCGAAAGACAAGCATAGTTAATCGAATGAACAGCCCTCTCAGACATTCAGTTACCCCAATTGAAAATAACAGTAACATTTATTTTACCTATTTTTATCAGTGTTTCAAATAGGACAAAACAGAAAGCAAACTGGGCAGCTATAAGGTAACCATATTGCTAGAAGACCACAGACAAGCGGACATAAGAACACGTAACATTGAGGAACCAAAAGGGAAATTAACTAGTTTTACTTGGTCCAAACCCATGCCTTCTGCTTCTGCGGTGGTTCAAAACATTTAGTTAGCATTTGCTCTGCATGTAGGGTACCCAACCCATCAATGAATCATCACAGAAAGCAAATCAATCACGGATAAAACCTGTAATAAATCAAGTACGAGGACTCGACAGAAACAACGTATTGCGAAACCTGGAGATCCCTCCGAACAACACCAATGAAATCCTGGAGCAAAAGAAAAGCACCAGTAGAACCCCGAATGGCCAAGCAGTGGGGCAAAATTTTGATCTTGGCATAAATGGTTCGTTTACTTTGATTGCTTAGCTGGATTTAAGTTTTATAAGAAAAGTCCTTTTTTCCCCCTGACTTTATAGATTTACTTCTTTTTCCGTATATTAGCCTTTAAGCAGGGGTAAATAACCCAGAAGGAAAAAATTCCAGTCGTAACATAAAAAAGTATCTTTACTTTGATCTTTTGTCAGGAGCTTAATAAAAAACACTTTCAGGTCTTTGATTTTATGCTGACATTATCTCAGTGTTACGCTTATAGCATATGGTTAGTTAGCGTATGGGCTAGAAGCAGGAATAAACAACTTTTGGCGACAGAGTTTTAATCTGCCAGGAAACTGTATTGCAGTTTTGGAAAATCCCTTTTAGAGATGGTCCTAACTCTACTTGTAGATCTACCTTTTCTTTTTCAGTTTCTATAAAGTATGTGCCCCGAGTTTGGGGGGGGCAAACGTGACCCGACGTTTACATATTTAAAACTTTTGAGGAATGTGAAGTATTACATGAAAATACCAACTTATGTGTACTTCAGTGGTTCAGGAGAAGAGGACTTTTTAGATGAAACGGTGACATCTTGGGCCGCAAGCATTCATGCCAATTTTCATTCTCTCAAACAAATGGAAGTATAGCTATTTATCAAGTTATACCAGAAGCCTTTGTGCCATTGGAGCAATGAGTTGTTAGATTCTCACTGTGTCTCTGGCTTAGCGCTATTATGAAAGGTCGGGCTAAATCTATCCTTGTGCCGTCTTTTGACCATCCTTGATTCTAGTCCGGTACGAGTACATATTTTTTGCTAAGTCGACAGATAGCCGTTTTCAGTTGTTGTCAGAGATAGGATTCAAACCCCCTGTTTTCTGTACTTAAGCCAACTACTCCAGTAACTCAAACAGTGATTCTGATCGGCCTAGCAGCTTTGGAGAAGAATCTGTTTGAATGTTATGGTGATCTAAGCTGGCGGGTCTATGAAGCCAGTTTATGCTATTAACTTTCCTGTAGCATTGCTCGGTCTATGAAGTCAGTGTATGCTAATAACTTTCCTGTAGCATTGCTCGGAAGATTTAGTCAGGTAAGAATACTTGCACAAACTGGCATGACAATTATGCACTTTTGAAGCTAAAACATTTTAAAAATGCATATACAATTTGTAGTCAACTGTTTATAATCATGGGTAGTACTGTCTCCTTTATACTTAAAAGAACTGGGAAAATACCAAAAAAAAATCAAAAGCTGTTTACAAAATTTGTTACTGCTTTGAAGAAAGTATAAAAAAAAATATGATCTTTTCTGACATGTAAATTTTCCATACCGGCCAGATGCTAAAACTCTGGCTGTGGCATGGCACGAACCTGCGACACTCACACCACTAGTGCCGACCATGAGCTATTATTTAACGACGCAAGCAACCAACAAATATTTTGTAAATTTTCCATACCACCCAGATGCTAAAAATCTGGCTGTGGCATGGCACGAACCTCCGACACTCACACCACTCACTGATTGCCGACCATGAGCTGTAATTTTAAACGACGCAAGTAACCAACAAATATATATCAGAGTTTCTTAACCTGAACTTTCATTGAAGAAATTAAAATAGATAATAGAATATAACAAATTTCTTGTAACCTTAAGATTGTTACTCGTAACAACGGCTTTCTGTAATGACTAAAGCTTTGTCAACGGGTTATCTGCCCTTGCCTGCACTAGATTCTTGTGAACCATCTTGGCCCTCTTGTTAAAACACTGTTAGAATGGGACTTTTATAACTTCATTTTTATATTTAACAATCTTATACATGCAAAATCCGGGTTTCTAATACACAAACCAGAATTCTGCTATCGGAATGTGCATTTCTCCGACAATTAGTGCCGTGACCGTTGATTTGTCCGCCATCTTGTCCGCCATTTTGTGTAACCAGTTTGCTTTTAAGTTAATTTCAACATGTTAAACCAATTCCTTGGCCCCAAAAACCCATATGTAAACACCAAAATTATGTTTCTAGCCCGTATACTATAGGAGATATAGAGATTTTTTATGTTTTGGCGGCCATCTTGTCCGCCATTTTGTAACTGATTTGTCTGAAATAATTTTTAACATGCTTAATCGATTCCTCGACCTCAAAAACCTATATGTAGCCACCAAAAGTATGTTTCTAGCCCTTATATTTAAGAAGATATTATGAATTTTATCCCTCGGCGGCCATCTTGGACGCCATCTTGAATATTTTAATTTCCCCAAGGATGCCAAGGTGGCATCATTTTGTTTCTGGTTAAGGACATCCTAAATAATAAGAATCTGCATCAAACATTTGTGCGGACTATTTTTTCGGGTTCTCGTCCCGGCACCCAGACTATAAGAATATAAGCATTGGAACACTTTGAAACTTTTACTTCATTAAGACCAGTTGCAGTTTCACAGACACGCGCGTCTGTCGCACTAAATTTCGTATGGATACGCTTATATTAGTTTAAACACATTCTATTTCCTAAACAACATAGCAAAGGGGTCGGGCTACAAGTTCTCACAACATTAGTTACAGCCCTTCCCCTACAACAATAGTATGCATATCAACATGACAGGTGATTTTCTAATAGCAGAATTATAATAACAGTGTAAACTATGTACCTGAGGAGCTTCAAAACACCATCTATATATACTGTATATTTGCTTCCGTTCATACAGCCATCCGACCACCGCCCCGCTCCGACAGCCGGAACAGAGAAAACCGCAAAAATACAAGCAACACTTTATCATAGTAACTAATTTAAATGACCACAAAGAGAACACATTTTAGCTTCTTCTGTCGGAACTAGGCAATAATCGATAACTGCAAGAAAAAACAAGCACCTACAATCAGCGTTTTCAAGCCACTCAGCAGACACGTGATTACATTTTTATCAGAAATTATATCTGAGAAAATCAACTAAATAAGGAAAAAAATAAAGAAAAGAAAAACAAAAACAAAGACAGAAAGTATTATGTGTGAGTTGCGAACACCTTAGTGGGTTTCGTATCCTGGATCCTATAGCTGGACGTAAAGAGAGCATTTTCTCTAATCATAACACAATGATAGCTAAAGAAATATTCTAGACGCCTTGATATAACGATGAACGGCCTGAAAAAGAAGAAAAATACTATGATTAGACAATGAAGACTTGCCATTTGTATATATTCAAGACTTAAAAGACAAAATTTCTCTGTTTCTTTAAATAGACGTATTCTTGCTGCTGTACAGTTTTCACATTCGAAGAAAAATTGTAATGCATTTTCAATATTGCTACCACATGAACAATATCTATTAAGCTTCAGTTGATTTTGAGTGACAAGCCAGATTGTAGATCGCTACAATAATTTCCTATTTCTGGCATGAATTATGGGCCAAAAGTGCAGACAGCAGGAAAAAATGAGCCGCGACACGAGAAAACCAACAAAGTGGTTGTGCGCAAAGCGCAGACTCAGGTCAACCTGGGCATCCGCCCAGCCTAAACAGAGTCAGTCTGTAAGCGCTTAAAGGGTGGCTAAGGATCTAAGCTACCTCCAGGCGAAGACTCTTAGACCCTACCCTTTAAGCGCTTACGGAAGACTCTGATAAGACTAAGCGGGTGCCCAGGCTGATCTGAGTCTGCGCTAGGCGCACAACCACTTAGTTGGTTTTCTCGTGTCGCGGCTCAAATATACGCTTACAACATTATGACCTCAGTTTCTCTGAGCAGAGCTACATTATACTAAAACATCATTAATGCAATAGGATATTACATTGCTAAAACCACACAAAAAGTTTTTCGATAGAGAAAGATGTCACAACAATTTCAATATAAGTCCACGTTTTTCTTGAGACACCCTGTAAAATACAAAACTACTTTCTTTTGAACAAAAATAAATTTCTTTGTTTGTGTCATCGGTGTTTTAATCTGGCGTAGTTTATTAGTATTCTGACTGTCTGCTGTTCGTACACTTATTTTTCAGGGATTCGTTGTGCAGATAAGCCTTGTGAAAATAGTGGAGCATGTCACCTGAATAAGTCGAGGTCCACCTGTTCTTGTTTGAATGGTAATTTTGCAATATTAAATTTCGTTAGATACCTGCAGCTGACTCAAGGTATTATACCCCTAGGGAAGACCGAGGTACGCTTCTTGTATGCCAGTATGAGTAGGTGCCATAAAAAAAACTTTTTTGGGGGGCCAGGGTCGCTTTCGAAAGACCCCCTTTTGCCGCCAAGTAAGACCTCTTTTTTCTTTTTTTTTTTTTAATTTTTAATTACATTTTTGGGGGTGATGAAACCCCCTTTTTAGTAAGTGGAAGGTCGTTAAGCCCCCGTTTATATACCCCTTCCCAATGCTGCAAGGCATTGCCATACCACAGTTGCAAAACGTATGGGGCTTGTTTTACCATATTTACACACTTGTTTCCATAAATCTACAAAGTCTTCGACATAATACGCACACACACGTATACCAAAAGTTAGCCTGTCTGTTGTAGATGGATGGATGGATGACTTGCGATTTTACGTCCTTTTCAACAGTATTTCAGTCATATCAGGACGATGGGCGGATGATAATGAAAGGCTGTGTGCAGTGGAACCCCGTTTACGATGGAAAGAACTCCGCCTCCGGCGGGGCTCGAACCCGCGACCGCTAGATCAGTAGGGTCTGTTGCAGAACCTCTGGTTCTATGATATAGAATACTGGGTAATAGAAAGACTCCCAAAGTTAAAAATCAACTACAAGGCATATTGTTATATAATTAATCATTAAAAATATACAAAGTATCACGTACATCACACTGGGTATCTGCTGATTAGAGAAAATTGAACAGAGAATGCCCACTGTTGATGCAGAATTAGAAATATGGCAAAACAGTTAGGATGATAAGGAAAGTAACGAATGCCATTTAATTTACGAAACAGATTTGACGTATTCAATCATTATTTACTTGGCAGTAGATACACCAATCCCAGTTTCCGCTTAATAAATATACGCTGTGCATTTTAATTATACCCCCTCCCCCGCAAACTTGTTTGAGGGGGTATACGGTTTTCACGTTGTCCTTTCGTCTGTCCGTCTGCAACACATTAAATTTGCTCCGATTTGTTTTAAATTTTGTCCATGGATAGAACACACGAAAAGAGTTGAAAAATATTTCTCATTTTTTTCCGGAAGGATTTAGTGCTGAGTTATTCCCCTTTGTATTTTTCGTAAAAAAAAGTTTGTTATCGCAACTCCTCCAAGACTGCTTGACGGATTTTCTTGAAATTAAGTATATGAACCCATACTGGTATGAAGTTGTGCATTAAGGTTTTGATTTTCAGTTCTGACCCCTTTTGTCAGAGTTATGCCCCTTTTTGATATTTTTACCCTATTTTGTGCTTTTTTTTGGCCATTTCTGCTTTGATTGTATTCAATTTTGTTCATATGCGCAGCATAAGAAAAAAATAACAGATATTTCAGTTTTTCCTAGAAGGGTCTTCCTAAAACACTTTAAATTTGCTCCGATTTGTTTCAAATTTTGTCCATGGATAGAACACACGAAAAGAGTTGATAAATATTTCTCATTTTTTCCCGGAAGGATTTAGTGCTGAGTTATTCCCCTTTGTAATTTCCGTAAAAAAACGTTTGTTATCGCAACTCCTCCAAGACCGCCTGATGGATTTTTTTGAAATAAAAAATATGAAGACATATTGGCATGAAGATGTGCATTAAGGTTTCCGTTTTGATTTCTGCCCCCTTTAGCCTGAGTTATGCCCCTTTTTGATTTTTTGCCTATTTTTGGCCGTTTTTTCTTTAATTGTATTCAAAATTAGTTCATAGATGCATCATAAGGAAAGAGTTGACACATATTTTTCAGTTTTTCCTAGAAGGGTCTTCCTGCTTAGTTATTCCCCTTTGTAATTTTCGTAAACACTGTTTGTTATCGCAACTCCTATGAGACCGCTTGGCGGATTTTCTTGAAATTAAAAATGTGAATACATATTGGCATGAAGATGTGCATTAATGTTTCCATTAATTCTGCGCCCTTTAGCCTGAGTAATGCCCCTTTCTGATTTTTTTGGCCTATTTTATGAGATTTTTTTTGCCTATCTTGCTTTGATTTTATTCAAATTTGGTTCATAGGTGCAGCATATGAAAAGAGTTGACATGTATTTTTCAGTATTTTTTCCGGGTATTGTTTTCCTGCTGAGTTATACCCCTTTGTATTTTTCAAAAAAAAAAAAAATATTTTTCAAAAACAAAGATAAAAAAGACAGATTTTGTTATCGCTAATTCTCCTAAGTTGTTTAACCAATGTTCTTGAAATTAAGTATCTGAACACATATTGGTATGTAGATGCACACTTGCTGTAGTGTTTAAAACTTCAATGTATGTTCTGAGTTATGCCCCTATTTTATTTATTTATTTTTTTTTTTTTGGGGGGGGGGGGGACAGTCTTTTTTTGCTCTGATTTCTTGCAGAATTGGCCAGGAGCCAGCATTAGAAAAGGCTTGACATGATGTTTTCAGTTTTTCTTGGTCATATTTAGGGATGAGGTGATTGTTGGTTTTTTCAACATATATATTGTGTATATGTAAAAGTTAGATGACAAAGCTAAGTGCTAAATGCTGGGTGGGGGGGGGGGGGTATTTAGTAAGTCATGCTTACTGCCACCTTTAGTTGTTCCTGATGATGCCAAATAATTGTTATCTTATTGTCCATTCATGTGGTGATTTTAACATTCTATTTAAGGATTCAATGGATATTATTGTGAACAGGAACCACACTACTGTGCGACATCGCCATGCAACAATAATGGAACCTGCTTAGAGTTACAGGACCGTTACTCATGTTTGTGCTTAACCAATTTTACCGGCAAAAACTGCGACACGCTGCAGAATGGTACGAATACATTTATTATAAACCTTTCTGTTTATAACCGTCTGTATCATACTTTCCTTCAGTTCTTTTTCTGACACTAATTCTGAAATTTATCAAAACGGTTTGATAAGCAGTCTTTCAGAACAGTAAAAGTCACAAATTTCTTAATAATTATTGTTTGATTAGGCAATAATACACTCCCAGAGAGAGAGAGAGAGAGAGAGAGAGAGAGGGAGAGCAAGTTGCCTAACTGCAGCGATCAGTTATCTGAGTTCTAGTATGCTTAGGTTATAAAGGGGCCTATGGGTGTTTCAACAATAAAAGTAACTCCAAGCCTGCCACGATTATCTACAGGTCTGTCCGAAATAAGGTCGAAGATGGCTATTTTTAGCCATATGCAGTCTTCGTATTTCTAGAGATGATAACATTCTTGTATTCTTCTTTGAATCTGTGAACGGATGACGAATAGACGACGGATCATGGTTATGTTATACACTTTCTTAAGATGGCTTAAGTATTGTGTCAAATCTCACTATTAGATTCTTAAGATAAGACTGTCAACTTAGGAAAAAAGCACTCGCCTTTCCGATTCAAGTTCTTTTCGTGTTTGAAAGATTCGATTAAACCAATTTACCACTACATGTTTAAAGTGTATTACGGCCTGCTTATGCCTATAAGTTTACAGTTCAAGTGAGCTAAACAAAAGATGCTGACAAGTTATTAAAGATAACTTTAAATTTGGACAAACCACGGCATATGTTTTCAACTGGCCAGAAAACTAATTTTATAGCCCCACCACTCGCAGTAGCAGGGCAGTACATTCTCTCCTCTGCTGTCTTTCATACACTGTGTGTACGCTTGTTCGCACTTTAACATGTATTTGAGAATTACCTTTAAAGGTCCCTTTGTGTTGGGTATGTCTAACCGAGATTTGTCAATTGACAGATTTTGCTCAAAGTTCATAATGGCCATTGTCACTGCCCTGTTGTTCCTTCATTTTAATTAGACTATCTAGGTGAATCTTCACAAACACACAGAGTCAAAGCTGATGTAGAACCAAATCTCTGGCTGTTCCGGTTTTTTGCTATGTCTGCCAAAGGATTTGGGGTTATAATTCTTTATTGTTTCGAAAGTCTTGATAAAATCTCGCAGATACTTAGAAATATAAAACAAAACCGTAACTGGTAGGATCCAGACATTTATGAGTAGATGGATCATGCAAAAGTAGCTGACTCATATTTTTTCCACCAGGCTTGTACGAACCTTATGCGTTTTGCAAGTTTTGGATCAGTTGTTAGAATAACTGTTGGGGCCTAAGATAAAATTTTGGGAATGCTTGGTAATATTGTAGCAAGCTCTCTTCTATAGATGGTTTAGGGTTGCTTTGTCCATGAGTGAGAGAGTGAACTCGGGTTTAACGTCCCGCCAACCATTAGGTCATACGGAGACGGAACCACGGTTTAAAGTCTCATCGGAAAGACCAGAGAAGCGGGGGATCGATCTTGCGACCCTTGGATTGCACTGTCATAATCTGTCGCAGTCGATTGTGGTGCTTTTATTGTGTGTGTGTGTGTGTGTGTGTGTGTGTGTGTGTGTGTCATACGTTTTTCTGAATTCATCAGTTGTAAATGAACTATTTTGATTCAAATATACAAACATGTTCACAATGGTTTAAACTGGCACGTAAATACCCTGGATAACAACATACTGATTTTTTCTTGGTAAGTGATTAACATTCTTTTTGTATCTTTACAGAGCCAACTGAAGAGTTACCTGTGAGTAAAAATGTTCTCAAATATCTGTCTACCAATCTATCTTGTAACTTGTAAACTGACTTGACTGTCTTATAATTTGGGTCACTGAGGTTATACACGTCCCGTCTTTGAGTCTTGAATACTTAAAATCATACTGGTTCTGTCTTTCTACTTATATGGTCACTATTGTTTTAATGGTATCATTTCTTGACGGTCTAATTAGTCTTTGTCTCAACTTTACCATACCCAACGGTATAGATGAAGTTATCTGGGAACGAACGCATTTAACGAAGGCAGCTCAGATACACTTATAATGTGAAACATTGAAAATCAAAACGAAACAGCATATTAACGACAGTAATGGCGTGCGACCACTGGCAGCCGTTTTGTAACACTTTTTCAATCTTTTACCCAACTAAGGCATTTAGTTAGTCTATATATTAATTAAATTTACTAGGGCTACTGTCGTTATTATACCTATTTATTTTTTTAAGTAAACTGTACCATGTGCCTGGGACAGGTCCTCGAAAAGGCCACAAACAAGCAGCAAAACGCGCAAGTACTGTACCAGATCAGCCATCACTTGCCGTGCGCTGAATGATGACTTTTCCAAAAACTTTCGGTCAATTTAAATTATGAATAATCATTTCCCTTTTCAACACAGTGGGCTGTGTCTCGTTTTATGCAGTGTAAGTGCGTTCGGTATATAAATCCAACTGATCCCACTATCCAAGGGTCAAGAGTCATAGTCCCCCAGAAAAGAAGTGATGTTGGTATGAGGGTACATGGGGCAGTCATTTATTGTTTGTCCCCTTAGAGGCAATTTGTGCCCGTCTTTGAAGTATGCGTTCGTCTTTGGATTTTTTTTTTTACAAATTTCATAATCTTTTATGCGACAATACACGCTCAAATCGGATATGGCCGCCATTGGTACGCGGACCCCATTGGTCATCAGCCAGTAGACTTTGTCAAATAAAGAGGACTAGTAAGAAAAGAACCGTCTCGAATGAGTCGGTAGTAAGACTGATTGGGATTTAAACGGTTGCGACATTATATCTCCCTTAATTTTGACACTTGTCTGCAGAGACAGCTATTAGGGTGTTGCCTTACATACTCAATCCTTTCTTGGAATCGATTATTTTACCTGGTTAACTAAGTATATGCAAGGACTGTTACGAAACGAAAAGGAGCTGTTACGAAATGATAAAGAGTCATAGTTACCGAACGACCTGATTACCAGGTCGTTTGGTAACTATAACTCTTTTTCGTTTCGTAACAGCTCGTTTTCGTTTCGTTTCGTTATATTCCTGAAAACATAGTTAACCAGGTGTGATATTCAAATAGCAATAACGAAATGCTGTGCAAATAAATATCTTTAATCCAGTTGTGAGACTAGAGAGTCACTAAGAAAATATAAAGCACTGTTATCAATTATCTACTTCTCAGTTTGTAATGATAATTATTAGAAATCAGACTATGCTATAGAAGCTGACTTATTCATTTAATCGCCACTATCTCCAAACCATCGGATGATTATGGCCAGAAATAAGAGTTGAAGTGAGGAAAGCAACGCGTGTTTTGTGTCTGTTTTGTCGGCGTTCTTTCGAAAACAATTATTGCCCCCCCCGCACCCCCCCCCGCACCCCCCCCCCCATCTTATCTAGTTCAGTATTCAACGTCTTTTAGCAAAATAAACAAAAATCATGTTCAGTTCTAGAAAAGAGACAAGATATGAAGGAGGTTCAACTGCTGTGGAGAGAAAAAAACGGGACCAGATATTAAGAAGCGGAATCGGCTATGCATGGGAGAGACATGCATCATCATATTTAAATGAACGTGAAAAATAATGATTTGGCAGCAAGTCATACAAAAGAAACGTCCAATGATGCATTGTACTATGATATTCAGAACCTTTAGCACGTTTATATAAAGTGGCAATGTTCAAGAACTGATACAATTAGCTCACAACCCTCCAAATCCTAGTAGATTGCTCCCTCTGTCGCCAATAATACTGGTGTATATATGGCGCAAATTGGAAATAGCATATACCTATGTAAGGTGGTCTAAGAAATGATTGAAATGTAATCAAGATCCAGAACCGATATTTATGAAAGTTAGGACAACGTAAGACTAAAGTCGGATGCAATATAAACTACTCAGAAACTGACAATATTTAGTTCCACGTTCCACCCAGAAGCATAGTCTTGGGACAGACGTCAGTATCTTATACCGGTGGGGTTGGGTTGGTCTTGATTAACACATATTAACCCTCCAGTTTTTGCCAAGGTTCATCAGGGCACTAGTCATATATACATGTTTACATAGGAATTTTGGATCCTTTGGAAGCAAGGAATACACCAAAGAAACGAAAAAAACGAAAAGCCTATTGAGACAATACCGAGTAAGTTTTTGCAAGCGTAAATACGGGGACTTTACTATAAAGGCAGTTCATGCAGAATTTTGATGTCTTTCAATCAGCTTAAGGGTTCAGTCGCATATGCTTTATATGACGGAAAAATCTTGAAATTGAAAGATAAAAATCAGTTCACATTCGCTCATATTTTGGTCAGCAATTTTGCTAGTCAGATCTGACAAGCCCAACAGGAACAACTTGTTCGACATTTACATTTCTGACAATGATTATTTTAATCTAAAATGTGTGCAGTGCTAACCCTCTTGGTAGGTTTGTTGTGGCTGATATAAGCCAAATCTTTGCTTTAGTCATGTCATTGTAAATACAGCAAGCTCCTCCTGAAGATAGAAACTTTGTTAGTGATGCATGAGGTATGAGCTCTGGCTTTGCGCTCCTAATACTGATGCTCAGCTTCTTAAATTTTCTTGCCTTCATAAACATTTGCACGTTTTCGGATGACAGGTGTCATTTAAGCGTTCTTTCGTAATCTGTTCCGAAGAGTATGATGGTGTGTTAGGGACATTAATTATATGGACAATACAAAGGACCAGGTGTGTAACAAGCCAAAGACACACTCAGTCTTCAGACTCCAGCTTTCTAGTACATGGTCGAGTAGGAGTTTTAAATCACATCAATGAGACACTGAACGAGCTAGATTCAACTCTCTTTAGCAGACGAGAAACGAGCAATTCAGCCTCAATATAGAAAGCAGAGGCTTTCATCAGATTTTTTTCATGGCTGTAAGTCGCGCATGAACATTTAGTATGGATCAATATTGTTTAGTCAGCGTGTGGTAGATACTTGATAAAGGTTCATCCCGAATTAGCTGCTCTTCTATGATTACACGCACAACAATGAGACACTTCCATTTTTAATAGGTTCCTCTCCTTCATTGCCATAATATTTTAGTACACGCACAACAGTGTTCCACTTCCATTTTAATAGGTTCCTCTCCTTCATTGCATATTATATTTTAGTACACGCACAAGAATATTCCACTTCCATTTTAATAGGTTCCTCTCCTTCATTGCATATTATATTTTAGTACATGCACAACAATATTCCACTTCCATTTTAATAGGTTCCTCTCCTTCATTGCATATTATATTTTAGTACACGCACAAGAATATTCCACTTCCATTTTAATAGGTTCCTCTCCTTCATTGCATATTGTATTTAAGTACATGCACAACAATATTCCACTTCCTTTAATAGGTTCCTCTCCTTCATTGCATATTATATTTTAGTACATGCACAACAATATTCCACTTCCATTTTAATAGGTTCCTCTCCTTCATTGCATATTATATTTTAGTACACGCACAAGAATATTCCACTTCCATTTTAATAGGTTCCTCTCCTTCATTGCATATTGTATTTAAGTACATGCACAACAATATTCCACTTCCTTTAATAGGTTCCTCTCCTTCATTGCATATTATATTTTAGTACACGCACAAGAATATTCCACTTCCATTTTAATAGGTTCCTCTCCTTCATTGCATATTATATTTTAGTACACGCAGAACAATATTCCACTTTCTTTAATAGGTTCCTCTCCTTCATTGCTTATTATATTTTAGTACACGCACAACAATATTCCACTTCCTTTAACAGGTTCCTCTTCTTCATTGCATATTATATACTGAGAGAAATAAGTTTAGCAATTTTTCCAAAGGGTTGTGAAATTTTCTTTAGGGATAGTATTCCCAGGTTGTTGATCGCATATAGTTAGTTTAAGTTAGGGGACTGCGATTACATTAAACTTGGACGAAAAAGATGACTTAACGCACGTTTGACGTCACTGTAAGTGAATTCACAATTTGCGCGGGCTGACAAACAATTAAACAAAGAAAATTGTCAAATGCTTTTGAAAGGTTTAAACTGGGTCCTTGAACAGGAAAACCGTAAATGGGTATGCAAATAAACGCATAAGACGCCGGCAATGGGGCACGTTAGTTTGACGTTAACTTGCCGAAACATTCAGCCGCCATTTTAAACATTATCAGTTGACGTTTTGACTCGAATCTTTTGCACTTTATTACTGTCAACTGTGGGAACACTATCATGCAAAACGATTACCCCTAGTAATCCATTTGTTTTAATGCAACGACCAGAACTTGTCAAGATTTGAATGGAGGCGTCAAGTTTACGTTATGACGGAAAATTACAAAATCTATGGATATGCAATGACCCTTATGCGCACTTAGAGAAGAGAAACTTTAAGTTCAGTATTGCTGATGTCAAAAAGATCTTTGATGGTTTTAGAAACTGACGTCAGAATGACGTAACTGTCGAACCGGGTGTGGTTAAATCTGCGGGAATAGCGCCAGTTTACAGGAACAAATTGCTTGAAAGAGTTCTTGTCATTTTGAGGCCTTGCCATTGCAGTTTGGTTCAAGATTTTGGAACAATTCGTTAATGGTGACTTTTGCTCAGTCTCAATTGCTTTGTGAATGCCAATTTTGGCGGCGTCATAAGCACATTTACGTTTATCATGGTAACAATCTTTCAGCAAATAACACTGTGTCCTTGTTCACAAATGTCTACACCGCAGCAAATTGGCTCTGGTGTAAGATTTGAGGATGAAACAGCGCCTGAAAAAAGATGAGTTGCATAAAAGATTTATGGAATTATTTTGGTTAAACCCTTGGGTACAAATGCGACGCGATTTTGCTCTATAAATAATCTTTCGACCTTAATTGTTGAGTTTCGGATATGCCTTAAACAGCGGAAACAATACAATTTCCCACTTCCAAAATAAGTCTGCATTATACGCTGATTTGTAAAAAGTTGCTAAATTTATTTCCCTCAGTATATTTTAGGTCTAAGCACAAATTGTTGTGCAATTTCTCTAAACAGATATTGCAAATTGACGGTTGATTGGTGGTAATACATATTTTCAAGAGAAAGCCGACAAAACAGTGACTTGAAACTAGTTATGTGTCGATAATTGACTGTTTGGAAACAAAAAATCTCACTTCAACACAGATTTCAGGCTTAAATCATTCGTCCTGACCGATCGGCTGGAACTTAAATGACTAGGTAAGTTTTCAGGCATTGTCCGTTTTTCTAAAATTTGACCCTGCAAATGAGAAATAAATAACTTGAAACATTGACCGTTTTCTGGTCCCACAGCTGCATAATAGATAGGCCCTCTAACATATTTATACGCATAGCATTCGGTTATGAATTAATGGGATTGTCCACCGTGATCAGTGCTTTATGGTCTTTATATTTTTCGTTTCGTTGCCTAGAGTGAGGAAAAAGCCGTCCCAGTTTGGATACCTGTAACTGCCTCTCTTGGTGGACTGGCAGTGCTTGTTGGGGCGTCCATTTGTATTTACAAATTCAAACCATCAGATACTGAAAGTCTGAAAAGTAAATCAACACGGATCAGACCGATAAAGCCCAACGTCACAGAATCAAAACCGGTGAACACAGAAGACGCCAGACCAAAAAGTCTACAATTCTAGAGTGTTGAACTAAATATTTATATGTATATTTTTTAAATTATATGTTTCAAAAAGTCTTTCACTACTTTGATTTATCTATTTTTACATAATGGTGAAGTTTGTATGAACTGATTCGTACCACGAGATAAGTTACACTATAATACATAGAAACAGCGTCGATTCTGACCAGCAAGCATGCACAACTGCGCAGGTTTATCATAAGCTGTTCTTAGCAATTGCAAGAGTCTTCAAGATAAGGATAAGGCACCTTTTTATGGAAGTGTTAAAATATACGGGTACACCGTCATGTTCTTCAGCGATGTTTTTAAAGGTCGACAACTTTTGTGATTTTTTGTTTGCTTTCACGTCTGACGTTCCAAAATGGGATCTTCTCTCTACTCGTAGAGGAAAGAATTTTCTATTAGAGGCGCATTTTTTCCTTTTTAGAGATTACCCCCCAATGGGAATTTAGCGGCAAAAATGAAAATGGCAGTGTTGCTTACCCTGAATTAGTATTCACACACTTAGAATGTTTTTTTAAAGACGTTCATGTTTTATCTTATAAATTCGATTGTAAACAGATAAGATAAAGCCTCGTTCACACAAGCAAAGTTTCTTTGTCATAGAAACTTTAGCAAAGAGAGTTTCCCACACGTTTTGCTTTCACACGGAGCAAATTATTTGTCACAGAAAAATGTAACAAGTAATCCATGTCAAATAAACTTTGCCAATGAAATATTTGCTGCAGTGTTCACACGAACAAAGGTTTCTCGTCAAACTCACCTGGACAAAAAAATTTACCCAAGTAAACGGTCAACTATGCCACATTTTTTGTTAAATATATTTTGTTCAAAATCAAACAGTTTTATTTATGAGCAAAGTTTTCTGTGTTCATCTACATAGGTAGTTTTTTGTTACCTATTCTATGGCAAATTTTCTGTTCGCACTAACAAATTTTGTGTCAAATAAATTTTACCATATGACTTTGGCAATGAAAATGTGGCATTTATTTTCATTTACATGAACATATGTTTCTATACCAAACCTACTTTGTCAAAGAAACTTTGCCCATGTGGACGAAGCTTAAGTATTAGCCATAAGTAAATACTTCACTAAAGAATACATAGAGTCAGCAGAATATATGGCAGAATGGCTTATTGTCACGTACTGAACATGTGAAGGAAGAACTATTAACCATTTCTGTTGCTGTTGTTTCAATTATCGGAAAGATTGTCTCCAATAGGCTCAGTAGAACGAATCCGTGGCTGCACCCCCAGCACCGAGTCTATCCCTCGCATTTGTTTTGCGCAAGTATGTGAGTTATATATGGAATGCAGGTCAATGTTATCCTCTGGTGGATAGTGATGCCTTCTCGTATAGGTTGATCTGCGCAGCATGTATCTTATACACATAAAGGTCTTATATCCCACTTCCCGCTCTCATAAAAGAGAGAACAACGCCGGTGCCGATGCTCGGGCTGATCTGTGTCTTCATTGATCACAGATACCGTAAGGCATCTAGTTTTATGGCAAGAGAGGCTGAGCATCACCATCGTCTGATCATAGTTTTGGCTTTTTGCTATAAGATTCACCAGGATTCGTTGATTGTTGTTCAATTCCACAACGTCACGAAAGACTAACGGAGTGACGTTTTGAAAGAAATACAAAAGTTCAACAGTTATAGTACACCAACATGTCTATACCTTTCTTGCCTTCCTGTTTGCTTCCATGGGTAGGAAGCCCCTCCGAAAGGGGCATATTCTTATTGATAAGAACTTGCTCCTCTCTAACCTTTAAGAGTTGCCCCCATTTGAGAAGGGAGCCAAAAATGAATATGGCAGATTTGCTTCCCCTAAACCTGTACCCATTCACCTTTACACATTAACGTGGCCAATCGGAACACCCCTCGGCCAATTCCGTGAATTAGTGGTAAGAGTTTTATAATAGCTATCTTTATTTGCTTCAATTTGCAAAAATTAATGGATTTGTTTGAAAAATTATTGAAGATAGAGCATACAGCAGACGGAAAATAAACAAACAAACCAAAATGAACGAGAAATGACCGGAACCGAACTTACTGTGAAGTTATTTGTTTTACTTTATTTCCCTGTAAGAATATTTAATCATGATATTATCATTACTTTACCAATCTTATTACAAAAATGAAGGGTACTAATTTGTTAACCGATCTGAACTGTTGATTAGTTTGCAATAAAAAATATTAAATGGAATTTTAGTGTTTTTAAAAATTAAGCTAATAAGATACGAAAGAAAAATAAATGCAGGATATGTATTAATAAAATAATTGGTGCGTAGAGGAGTAAACGGAACAAGATAATGCGCTCACAGATTGTTTTTAATCAAGATGAGAGACGTTTTTGGCGTTTATATGGTTACAACCATTTTAATATGTTCATCTTATTCTCACTTCCTTGGTGGAACAATATCTTGGATGCAAGACATAAATAATAATAAGGTAAGTTTATTGGTTACTGACTTCTTGTCCGATCACGTAATGTAAAATGTATGAATTGTATAAAGGAACCAAGGAAAGCAGGAAAAATACGCAGTTTTCACAGATTTACGGTGATAGCTAGCTTCCCCTGCAGTCTTTGTCATAAGTAAAGAATTTTAATAGTAAAATAACAGCGTCGAGTCATTCAAAACAAACTTTAAGAACTTCTATTTATTTATTTCTAAGTCAATTCATTTAAGAAATAATTTCGATACTGGGACCGAATTGTCGTTAACACAAGGTTAATTAATTAACGACGGCGACGCCAAAGTGGATTAATATTCGCTTCTGCCTGACAGCACGTATTAATAATCTATTCGCCGGTAAGGAAATTAAATAATTAATTTCTTACCGGTGTATTGTCATTGATAAACACACGATTCTGGGGGTTGGGACAAATCGCGAAATATAAACAGAATGTAAACGTTCTTACATATAAAGATTTTCCAGAAACTATAAGTCGGCCTGATCATCTGGAAAAGATCAGTCTGCTTCAGAAAAAAAAAAAGAAACGAAGAAAAAAAACGTTAGAAGTTTCTGTGTACTGATCGAGTCTGTCTTCGTGTTTACTTTATATTCCCAGATACGTTTTACTTATCGACTGACATGGGAGAAAGACACTGGACCATGTGAACCTGCATGCTCTCCGGCGCAGATGGGAACCAGTTCGACGGGGCTTGTAAATTCGAGTCTGTGGTCAGATATGCGATGGAAATATTTCGATGGAACAAAGTCAGGCAATCTGAGTGACGTAAATTACTATGTGACGTCTGTTAGTAAACTGAGCACTCTAGGATGGGAGCAAGGAGAAAATTCGTTTTATGACAATGGAATCTTGTCTCCGAATAGTTCATATAAAGTATTGTAAGTAACACTTTAATAATTACTGTATTTCAGTGAAGCAAATACTCACTGCGTGTATTTCGTGGAAAATAACCCGGCAAAAGAGTTTGAAACTGACTAACACAGTTTCATGTCCCTCTTTTGTTGGTTCTGTTTCTTTCGTTCCCTTTCTTGATTCTTTTATCCGATTTTACACCTTTTCTTACTTAAAGGTAGGTTCCTGTACTTTGGAATGCATCATAATTTTGATGATCTTTCATCCAAGGTGTTGTAAAGCACTTATAAAAGGGAATAAATAAGTTTCACTAAAAAGTGTAAATCAAAAAAATATTAGAAAACTTGTTTTGCAAGGGATTTCCTAACTCTGCTTCGCACACCAGTTAGCGCTATTTTTAGTTCGCGCCAAAAATAGATAATTCAGCTGAGATCATGCTGCATTGCATTTTGGGATAGTTTTAACCCATCCACCATGCCAGGACCTCTAGGAGAGCTCACGACAAGGGAAAATCGACCTTTGGAGACTGGCATCAGAAATCGCACACTTATAGACATAATAAACATAGTTATTTGTAGAACTGGAATTCCAACGAAAGAAAATAAACCAAAAAGAGAAAACGACTATTTTCTTCAACATCTGACGAGTTTCTCAGTAGAGACGTTCTCAGTTAAGCTGGGCCATTCGCAGACAAAAATGGCCATATATCTAACCATGCCGGAATTCAAGAAAAAATCACGACCATAATGCTCATTATATCTGCTTCAAATCTTTGAAATATTTTCAGATAATAGTTTCAGATTATGGAATACCAACCATGTTTAGAGGCACACCCTAACAATTAGAAATGGTGTGTTTTATGACGTTATTTAGATACGTTGAAGGACGATGTCGCATACGATTTCTTTGACATGCGTAGCATTGCACATTTGCTAATATACTGACATTTGATTATTTTGGCTGGTTTCAATTTAAAATGTTTTTCTTTGCTTTTATGGAAGAAGGGGGTTTTCTATGAAGCGCTGCTGAATCAAATTACGTCAACGCTTTCAAAACGTGGTCTTAGTGGCGTTGTGACGTAGGTTACAGTACACACTTTTTAACGTTTTTATACCATTTAATGTTTCAGAGCATGAAATCTAAGCGCACCATCTTGTAGCTGTTACTAGGCAGGATTTTGCACATGATTTTCATAGCGATTGCTTTGTTCAGTTTTAAATAAAGCCCGTGACGTAAGGTTACATTCTTACAGAAAAATGCGGGGGTAATGTATTTTGAAGTCGAGTAAATTAAACAAAATGGAGCAAATTTGCACAAATGATATATAACATTGAAGAACGCATATTTCTTCGTGTGATCTTGTAAGTTTTATGATGCCGGGCAATTTTAGTTAACACATGTATCATGAATTTACCGCTGTGACGTAGGTTACATAAAATTTGCGACATTAGTTCCCAGTCTCATTTCGTAGTAAAAACTACCCTTTAGATATTTTCTTAGCGGGGAAATATGTAAGAAATCACCTGAATTTAATAACGGAACTCGATTTTAAGCAGTGGTTTATCTTTTTTAGCCGTGCGGCGTCCATATATATGCAACGGCAATATTGCGACATTTTAAAACGTCGCCTTTTTAACCAGGGTATCATTATTCGAACCGGTGTTAAAAATGTCTAACAAAACGCATTTATGTCTTGGTACGTTTAACTACTTCCTAAGACAGAGGGTTACTTGTCAGAGGGTAATAAAAACCATTATTTTGTAATTTAAAGAAAGGAAATAGGAAGGACAAAATTAATAGCTAATGGCCCAGCTTAACTGAGAACGTCTCAGTAGCAACAAATTCAGAAAAATAAGAGAATTCAATACTGCTCAGAAAAAGACGAAATTATTTTGTGGACATAATTGTTATCCCTAGTACAGGAACCTACCTTTTAAATGCCAATCAGTTTTGTATATCTTAAAAAAACGATCATGTTCAACGATGATTATAAGTTTTTTTGTGGCTGCTTTGAACATAGGCGGGTGCAGAGAATGTATATTTTACATGTACGTGTTGTGGTTGAGTGTGTTGCAAATGATAGTGTTTGCTCTGTATCTGTCGTCTTTCTGATATGTTGGCTGAATACGACGAAACAAGAAGAAAATATTAATTTGATAAACTGCATGTATCTCAGTTTGTTAGCATTTCCTCCAACGGCTTTCTCTTAAGATGCACGCCGGTGGGTTGGGCATTGGACTCAGTGATGATTCAGACATAAAAGCACTACGTATACGTATAATACCATATATTTTATTAGGTTTAGGACGGAGCGTTTGGTTTAAACATATTTGTTTCAAAAAATTCTATGAACAACATATATTGTGACGGACCTTTTGTTGTCTGTTTCTTGGCCATTCGGGGTCCAACTGGTGGTTTTCTTTTGCTTCTGTCTCTCAGTGGTGTTGTTTGACACCCTAGGTATATCCAGGTGTCGCAATATTGTGTTTCTTTCCAGTCCTCATCTTTTACTCATCATATATTTTATACGTATTTTTTTCCGTAATGATTCACTGATGAGTAGGAAACCTCCACGTGGACCGAGCAGTTGACTAAATGTTAAATGTTTCGAACCATTGCAGAGGGAAGCTGAGGGCGAGGTTGGGTCCAGTGGACCTACTTTAAGCCACTCCCCGCTCCCCAAGCCCCCAACGTAATTTACAACTGACCGTTCCGGGCAGTACTTATGTTGTGGCTCCTTCCTCTTGCTTGTTTATGACCGTGTCGGTGCTTTCGTCCAAATTTAATGTGGGTGGTGTTATTGGTTTGGATAGCTGAATGACCGCCTCCTGTCTGTGAAAGAGTTGTTTATTCGCTTTATACCATGCGCGGCTTTCGTAAGCTGTTGTCAGTTTATGTATATATACGTCTTTCCCTTGATAGACATATTAAAATGAACTGATTGTATTAGCTTATGAATAAAAAAGCAATCAAGCCTGGTTGCCATACCTTTTGATACAGGAAGGCTAATAAGGAAATTGAAATCTACTTTAAATGATGCAATCGAGGTATGTCTGAAGTGTTCTTTTTTTTAACTGTGAACTCTAATAATGTGACAAGTGATAATTATTTTAATGACCGTTCAAAGGCGGAGCTCCCGTTGTGGTTTATCGTTGGTTTTGTTTGTTCTCTCTGTTTATCTGTAGCCTTCGAGAAAGAATTCGTTTTCTGTGTGTTTTCTTCTCTTCCATTCTGCTCTATATATTACGTATATAAAATAGAATATATGTAAAATAGATGACATGTGCTATGTATGCCTAATATATTTATGTTCATTTAAGGCTAGCTTTAAGACCACCTACCTAAGGGAGCGCTATTCATATTGTTGTTTTCTCGTATCATTTTACTATTTGTGCTGTTACCGTGTTGATTTCCATGCTAGGGCGGACGTGGGCAGTGTTGCAACATTACATAGACTCATTATAACCCAGTCTGCTATTATCGTTTCTCTGGTGCTATCCATGCTTCCAGAATTTTATTTCATCTTCACTGCACCTGGTTTTGGGTGCTATGTGGCAGGCACAAAAAGCTTCCTAAAACTTTCTCATATTACAGTTAATGTTTTTTCTGATTCTTTTGGATGATAAGGCTTATTTCGAGTTAGTTTAAAAATAGAGACCCGCTAAGTTCTGTACTTTGTGGCTTGGGCAGTGTTGCAACATTACATTACTGCACATGAACAGACTTTGTTGAACTCAAGTTTGCTATTTTCGTTTCTCTTGTGCATTCCTTGCTTCTAGAGGAGCATCCTTCAGAACTTATTTCATGTTACTATTTCCCGATTTGTGTCGTGGATGGGATGTGGAATCTGATTTAATCATTCATCATATGACGTCGCTGTTATTGTTATTCAGTGGATAACGTCGTGCTATAAAAATCGTATGACAACACGTGTAATAACACTTAAATTTGGCGCGCATACGTAACGTCATTGACAACGTCCATGTCAACACTGCATTTTCTTATTTAAATTATGTTTATTTTGAAGGCGTTTAAATCTCATTTTAAAGGGTCATATGATAAACAGAATCATACACTCGTGGTCATTTCATATGAAATTTAAGAAACTCGCCGAAGGCTTGTTTCATAAATTTCATATGAAATGACCACTCGTGTAAGATCCTCTATTTATCAGTTCCTGACCATTACCCTTTTACACTTCTTTTCTACTTCAATTTAGTTTAAAGGACATTCCATGGATATTATCTTATTCTGACACAATAACTACGAAAGGATATATGGAAACAAGGTTGGACCTTCGACACAGGAGTGATACAGGGAAGATAAACAATAGTCCTTACGTTTCTTTGCAGCCATATTTAGGGTGAGTGTAAAGCTTGTAGTAACTTATTACATTGTATCATGCTACATTTAATTAAGCTTTAAACAGAAACTCAAAAGCATCCTTTTGAGTTTCTGTCTAACTGTCTATGGTTATTGCTTTATTGAATTAAGCAGCGTCGCAACCCATAGCACCCTTCGCGATTGTGATTTTTGTGGCAAGCAACTGGTCTTTGAAGCCGAAACAGAAATAGATTGATGTGCCTGCCAGCCGTGGTTGTCGCTGGAAAAGGGTTAGCTCGAATCGCTACTGATTATGAAAACCTTTTTACGGAATTAACTTTACAGCTACTTAGATAATTTTCCAGTCATAATAAAGAGTGTTTCCATCCTTCTTTGGTTGAAACGGGTGTAATTTTTACATGCATCTAAACTGCATTTATTAACTTTTTAGGTTAGAGAAAAATTAATAGACATGTATTGTAAAAACATACATCATGTACATGGTGCAATTATTAGGTTGCACTACAGTAAAAAATGCTCATTATGCAAGCCCCAACTCTTTTGGGGAGAGCTTTCAGGAGTATAATGAATATTTGCAGGCCCCTGATTGGTTTTATTATGAAAGTTATATATTTTTCTGAATGTAATGCTTATTTATTATTATAAAAAGGAGTTTATTTACAAAGCTGTTTTGCTACATTTTTGTTAGGGTTGAAAAATACACAGGGAGTCCATTGAAAGTTTCGAGATTTATTCACTGCGAACTAGGCCTGTCAGCACTAAAATAGAATAAGTCAAAAATATGCCTCACAACCCCCAACTTTTTAGCTATTACTGGTAAGTAAAGGTGTTGTCTATTCAGCGCCATGCCTCAATTTGGAAAGTTTAGACCAGGAGAAAATTGGCAGTGCATTGATTTTGACCCATTTTGCACTGTGAGCTATGGGAATTGTATTACTGTAGTGCCACCTATTGGTTGCACTACAGTAAAATAATGCTCATTAAGCAAGCCCCGCCTCTTTTGGGGAGAGCTTTCAGGAGTATAATGAATATTTGCAGGCCACTGATTGGTTTTATTATGAAAGTTAAATATTTTTCTGAATGTTATGCTTATTTATTATTATAAAAAATGGAGTTTATTTACAAAGCTGCTTTGCTACATTTTTGTTGGGGTTGAAAAATACACAGGGGGTGCCAGTGAAAGTTTCGAGATTTAGTCACTGCGAACTAGGCCTGTCAGCACTAGAAATAGAATAAGTCAAAAATATGCCCCACGACCCCAAACATTTTTAACTATTACTGGTAGGTAAAGATGTTGTCTATTCAACGCCATGCCTCAATTTGGAAAGTTTAGACCAAGAGAAAATTGGCAGTGCATTGATTTTGACCCATTTTGCACTGCCAGCTATGGGAATTGTTTTACTGTAGTGCCACCATACATCATGTACATGGTGCAACTATTACACACTGATATAAGACTTAAAAAAAACTGGCACAAACTCAATATGAATTGACCTTCTTTTGTTCTCTACACTGCGAATGACAAGCCGTCACATTGGAGTCAAGTCAGGTACATTCGAACAGCAGGTCAATTCGGAAAGTGACATTATTTCCTTTATATGTCAGTTGTTTGGGAATAAAACGACGATAACTGGGCAAGCAGTGAAAATCCTGACGAGACGGCTGATTCTGAGCCGTCGCATCTGGATTTTCACTGTTTGCAATTATATGTCCGAATTTACCCGCTGTCTGAAGTTACCAGACTCGACCCTCATGTTGCAGAATAGCGTTCGCCTCATCTACCAGAGTTCGTCTCCCAGCTGAAGACCAAGATGGAGACATGGTAAGATGTCGTTGGGCAAAACCAGACGAATGCAAGGCTGCTTGTACAAATGTTCCACTAAAAGCTGTTAGACTGAACAAGGTAAGCTGTGTTAGAATTGCAGCACCTAGTTATTAAAGATTGTCACCTCGTTCATTTAATGTTTCAGAAGTAGGCTACATGGTTGATCAAAATTGCGTTCTATGTATTCAACATAATCTGTAAAATTTTGGAAAAAATATTTGTCTTTTTTATGATAAATACGAGGAGCGGTAAAAAGCATAGAACGAGGATGATGATTTAATTGGTCGAACTTACATTCGCGAGTAGCAGCTTGTGCAATTTGTGAGTTGTGTCCTAAACTTAAGACTTTGGTTTTCCATCATTGCTTGATAGTTATCAATTTTGAAGGCTCTGAGAAGCTATTACTGTGACAGTTTATTTATAAATAAATTGTCACTGTAATACTGTGACAATTCATTTGTTAAATGAATAACTGGGTATGTTGTTTATATAAACTGAACCTACAAAATAACACACCAATTTTATTATGCCTCCATATGTTTAGAATATACACGACCTCTTTTATTTTCATTTATCTATATTAGTATGAGATACATAATGCACATAAAAATGAATTAAAACTCAAACGTTTCTTCAATGAATCAGACTCTTACTGTATATTCATATACACTGCAGTAAATGTTCAGAAACTAATACGGGCTAATAAGACTGGAAAATATTTAACTACTACTGTGGTATTAAACTCCGAGTGCGTCAAGAATTAACATTAGAAAATGAAGTTAGCAATAACAGAATTGTCTTCACAATGTATGTCAAATCTGTTTCATCTCCTGACTTATATGATAGTCATCTCCTGCAGGAGATGACTATCATACAAGCAGGAGTCGACTACCATTAAGCATTACGCTTACCGTCAGATCCTATATTCAAACTGATTTGTATGTATACTTAGGTTTACATGTATATAACAAATATTGAATGAAATATTGTTTAAACCAAATCTGTTTCAGTCAGACTGTACAATAACAGTGCATGCCTATAAAGAAACTAGTATGACAGCAAACGCCGTCTACAGGCTAGCTGTTGTAATAGAAGACTTTCCTCATGGCCTCATCCAGGTGGGCAAAGAGAATTTTACAAGGCTTCATGCGTTGAGCACAGTTCCTCTACAGGTAAGGCAAGTATAAATTCCAATTTGTATGTATTCAGAGAAAGCATCATGGAAAAAATAATTGATTGGACATTACTCTGAATGCATTGAAGTGCCTTCAGATTTATAACGTTAGTAATGTTTCAGATTTTTTTTGTGCCGCAAATTACCCTCTGATCTCTTCTTATATAAGCCCTTTTGTAACCATCAAGAAGTCTCGCGTTTTATAATTCAGCGTGTGGAAAACACCATGAAGAAAACCGCCAAGTTTTGGGAAGATGTGTTATATTTTCAGCATTCTCTGCAGATTTTTGTTTTCACCATGAATCACTGATTATCACCACCTTAAATTTGAACTGGTTTATATTTATAGCGTTATACTTTTTTGAGTGTGGCATGTGTTTAACCACTTCTTAATTCTATGAAAAGAAACTGAAAATAAGGCATATGATTGCGTCTTTATAGGGCATCTATCTTTTCATTCAGAGTCGATACTAAATAATTGGGTGAATATGTGTATATGATTTTAATTTTCTGCAGTTTACACTGAAGACATCATCAGCCAACGTGTCTTACTACAATCATCAGGGTTACTTTGTCAACCCATACGCCAGGAAATATTATCAGACGAGTTGGGACCCCAAGATGAATCCTGTAGGCCTTAGTATTGCTCTGAGTCTGCATGCAGATGACTTGAAGTTAGTCTACAATAATTGGTTAAACATGTTTAAGGTGTATGGCTATACCTCCATGCTTTTCAGCCACTTTTCAAAGGGGACATACTTTGTGACTTCCTGTTTGTTTCCTTGACGACATAGCACATCAAAAGAGGAAATTACTCTTAATGAAAAAAGTTTTGTCCTGAAGGAGTTATACCTATTAAAAGTTGACCCCTGTTGAGAAGGGAGGCAAAAATGGAAAGGGTAGACTTGCTTCTCTTGAAAGTTTACCTATTTAGCTGAAGAAGTGAAGCGTGAACCGCGCCGCTTGAAAATCCGCTAATCTATAACATAAAATGAAAAATATGCGTACCTTTTCTTGATCCTTATGGCATTCTACTTGTATTGTTATATACAATTTTCAGTTAAATTTTATCTACTTTTATAGGGGGTGCCTCTTTGGCCTTCAGATCTTCGTTTCAAAAGTAGATCAAATAACTGCATTATTTGCACTCCTAATATTCTTGTTTCAGCAAACATTTTTTTTATTTTATTTCCACGAAAAAGGTAAATAATAGTGCCTATGAGTACTTTGTATTTGGAATATATCGGATATTTCGCTGTGTCAACTTTTCCAAGGCTTTTCATTGAAATCGGATGAAGTTTGCAAAATATCTTAACACTGATACTGTTGAATGTACCCGTCGTAGATATTTAGTTACTTAAGTTTAGCTTTTTATTTCATTTTATTTATTATTTGTTTTCAGTTCTAGAGTTACTCATTATTTTTTTCAGTTCTACAGAGTTCATGGCAAGCTTGCCGCGTTTCATGACATTCGTGACAAATCCCGACCCTTTCAACAAGACGAATGTCTTTAAAAGAGTTAGTTTACAACCGAAAGCTTCTCAGTATGGCTATATGCTGATATGTTTCTGGGCACTACGATCGGATGGGTAAGTTAATGTGTGCTGGTAACCATTGAGCTGCGACACGACAAAACCAACAAAGTAGCATGTGTGCCCAGCGAATACTCAGATCGGCCCAGACTGATCAGAGTTTTGGTTGTGCGCTTAATAGGTTAGCTAAGCGTCAAAACTAGCTCCATGCGGACAGCGAATACTCTGATCAGACTGGGCAGATGCCCAGGCTGATATGAGTCGCCGCTGGGCGCACATGTCACTTTCTTGGTTTTATTGTATCGCGGCTCAAATGATCAAATGGTTGTTCAATCTAGAAAGTGTACCGTCAAAGGAATACAAGTATCAGATACCATCATTTAAGACCATCGATGTAGTTTATTATATAGTGCTGTATAATAAAGAGTCGTCTCATTCTCAGTTTACTATTACTTTCAGAATTACAAGGGACTCGGGTTGCAGAGCAGTTACTATCAATGGCAAGTATGATTTCAGACATTCTTTCGATATTTTCCTAACTTAATAAAAAATATTTGAATATGTGTCACCATTAACATTTTTCTGAACTCTAATATTATACAAAAACAATATTCCATGCCTACAATTGACACAGTTTTGACAATATTTTTTTTTTCTAGTTAGGGACGAGTCATTTATAATTAGGTGGGGGGCCGGGTACATTTTCATATGATTCACCAAAATTTTTCCGACCCCCCCAGTCTCACCAGAATTTTTTTTCCGACCCCCCCCCAGACTGGTGACAAAAAAGTTTATGACCCCCCCTACCCCACTCCATATCCCAGCTACCCTTCACACACACACACACACACACACACACACACACACACACACACACACACACACCATATTACCTATTTTATGGCCGGGCCGGGTAGCGCAATCGGTAGGGCACCTGACTCGTAAGTCAGAGGTCCTGGGTTCGAATCCCAGTCTGGCCACATACTTTCGTTTCTCCTTCCGCTGATTCAAGAAGGGCAGTTGTCAGTTACTGGCGAAAGTATGTGCACTTAGTACTGGTTAACCGCTTAGGAGGTCTAAGCCTGCCCAGGAATAGTGTGGTTAGGTTAACTGACCGTCCCGACATGACCTTAGTTGTTTACCGTGGACGTTAAGCATCAAATCAACCAACCAACAACCTATTTTATGTCAGACTGATCTCGATCAAAACCTGTATGAAACATAAAGAACATACTTATTCTGACATGTATGTTAATCAATCATGCAGATTAATGGTTTGTTTAAATTTTGTCTGCAATTTTTTCTAGTCCTTTCGCTTATGAGCATCTCGAAAACTTGTGTAGAATGCTCAATAAACTGTTAATAATAATGATGGGGAGACGGGGGTGTGGGGGCGCAGCCCCTGAAGCCAAGGTAGCTGTGCTGCTGACAAGCTGGTATTACAAAGATAGGCATTAAATTTAATTGAGAATAGAATCATCTTCTCGACCTGAATTTATAGACAATTGTACACTGTTCTACCAGCAAGTAGCAAGCTAATAAAAATATCTGTTTTTTAACAGAAGCTGCCCAAGTTTTGTGTTTCATTCCTATAAATGCCCTTACGTTTTCTAAATTTGATAGAATTGAGTCTGAAATGTTAAGAGTAATGGGGGGTCTGGGGGGGGCAAAGCCCCCCAGAATCTGAGACATTTTTAAACAAGAGGCCCAAATGGGCCTGATATCGCTCACCTGGCTATTGTGCAACGGAACCATTCTGATACAAAATTGGTCCAATTCCACTGAGAATTTTTCATTTTCACATTTTGCTACTTTTAGTAACAGAGGCCAACTTGCCTGGTCTTTATATATTTACTTTTGAAACACATCAATGCAAGAATCATTTTGCCACAAATTTCATCAAAATCCATTCAGGGGTTACTGAGATATTGCCAGTTTCATGTTTTGTGCTATTTTTAGTAACGGCAGATGGCGGCCATCTTGGATTGCTAAAATGCAAAAAATCGAAAAGCCTTCATGCAAGGACCATTTTGACTCAAATTTGGTCCAATTCCATGGAGATTTTCTGATTTTCACCTTTTTCTATTATTAGTAACAGAGGCCAATATGACTGGTCTTACAGTTAGATATTTTTGAAACATCTCAATGCAAGAATCATTTTGACATAAATTTCGTCAAAATCCATTCAGCGGTTACTGAGATATTGTCATTTTCATGTTTTGTGCTATTTTATAGTAACGGCAAATGGCGGCCATCTTGGAATGCCAAAATGCAAAAAAATCGAAAAAGCTTAATGAAAGGACCATTCTGACACAAAATTAATCTAACTCCATTGAGATTTTCTAATTTTCACATTTTTCTATTTTTAGTAACAGAGGCCAATATGAATGGTCTACAGTTAGATATTTTTGAAACATCTCAATGCAAGAATCATTTTGACACAAATTTCGTCAAAATCCATTAAGCGGTTACTGAGATATTGTCATTTTCAAGTTTTGTGCTATTTTTAGTAACGGCAGATGGCGGCCATCTTGGAATGCCAAATTGCAATCTATCAAAACGACTTCATGCAAGGAACATTCTAACACAAAATTGGTCCAATTCCATTCAAAGGTTCTTGAGTAATTGTCATTTTTATGTTTGTGCTATTTTTAGTAACACCAGATGGCGGCCATCTTGGGATGCCAAATTGCAATTAATCGAAACGGCTTCATGCAATTAACATTCTGACACAAAATTGGTCCAATTCCATTCAAGGGTTCTTGAGTAATTGTCATTTTTATGTTTGTGCTATTTTTAGTAACGGCCTCCATGGTGGCCATCTTGGATAGTCAACTGGCACAAAATTGAAATAATTCCATTCAAGAACCAATTCTGACCAAATCTGGTCAGAATTGGCTGCATTTTCTTTAGATATTGACATTTGAGCAAAATCGGCCTTGTTAACGCTAAGTAGGTCACTGTGACCTAATTCCGCTATAGATTTTTTTTATTTTTACAATTTTTAATACCAAGGTCCCACTTATGTTCCATGCAAACTTTCAATTAAATATTTCAAATGGTTCTGGAGAAGAAGTTGATTTTAATGTTTTTGCTATTTTTAGTAATGGCAGCCATCTTGGATTCTTGACCTAACCCAATTTTATAATTTTAAAACCCTGCAGTCTGGTCATGTTCCATGTGAAATTTGAGATCCATAGGCTCAGTGGTTTTAGAGAAGAAGTTGTTTGAAGTTGTTTAAATAGGTCATTTTTTGACATTGGCATTTGAGCAAAATTACACACGTAAACAGAAAGTAGGTCACTGTGACAAAACTCCGCTACAAATTTTTTTCATTTTTACAATTTTGAATACCAAGGTTTCACTGATGTTCCGTGCCAAAATTCAGACAAATATACCCAGTGGTTCTGGAGAAGAAGTTTATTTTGTTGTTTTAGCTATTTTTAGTAACGGCGGCCATCTTGGATTTTCAACCTAACCCAATTTTACAATTCTGAGACCCTGATGTCAGGTCATGCTCCATGTGAAATTTGAGAACCATGGGACCAGTAGTTTTACAGAAGAAGATGTTTGAATATTTTTTTTTAGGTGTTGACGGACGACGCACGACGCACGCCGGACGCCGGACGCATTGGTTTGACAATAGCTCACTATGGCCCTTCGGACCAGGTGAGCTAAAAATGGAGACCGATGGAAGATTTCTGACCCCCCAATATGCCTAATAAAATATATGACCCCCCCTACTCCATGACTTTTTTATTTCCGACCCCCCCAGCACATCACCAAAAAGAATTCCGCCCCCCCCCCCTAAATGTACCCGCCCCCCCCCCCCCCCCACCTGGTAATAAATGACTCGTCCCTTATTTAGTGTGCATATTATATTGTACACAACAGTCCTCTCACTATCTATTTCAGATAAGAACAACTGCTTTACAAAGACATGTGCAAATAATGGTTCCTGTATCAACGTATACAACGTTTCTCAAGATGTCTGTCAGTGTCCTGTGGGTTACAAACCCCCGGATTGTTTAACAGGTGAAACCATAACAAGACTTTTCAGTCAGTCAGTCAGAACTGGTCAAGCCTGCGCTTACAGTGGTTATACATGTACATGACAAGACAAGACATCTCGGATTCTGCATGCACAAAAGTGTTTCAGTACAGAAGGACAGACCATGCTTCAGTTGATGCCTTCAATTTAGTAGATAAGTGACCTATTCTGGTATTCTAGAGAGTTGATATCGGCAATTTGTCTTCAGCCTTTCGGGATATTGCTTTGTATTCAAGACTAAATAAAGTTTACTGCCATATATGTAAAACTATATTTGAAATTTATGAATTATCGTCAAGCTGAAGAGTATCAAAAGTAATGCAAAAGTAATGCAGCTTATCAATGAGTTCGTTTACATGCAGTCATGGAGTTTCAACTTAAAATTTTATTTATGATAATATTTAGTGTTTGAAAAAAAAAAATTTATATATTTATTTATTTTGAAAAGTTAAATTTGAAACTATAGTACTATTAGCTGTTCAGTCTGTATTGACTTCTTTTATAAACTATCTTTTTTAAAAGCTCACGTCGAGGACAGTGAGTTTGTCAGAATTGCTACAAAATGTTGATAAATCAGATACCTTTCAAATAGTGGACCCTGATAATGCATCGAAAGCATCATCTGGCTCGGTCTCTTGCGAAAAAGGAAAACTCTACTGAATGGTTTTGAGCCACTTCACGAAAATGTCTTTAGACATGCTAGAGCAACCAAGAGTCAGATCGACCTGTACATGAGCATTAACTTGAATAATGTCCAGACGAAATTCTGTAGTGAAAGTCAAAAATACTTGTCAATCTTCGTGGACTGTGTATGCTGAGCTAAGTGTTGACTGTGGCTTAATCTACAATTTCTAATGGTTCCGTTCAGTGAAACTTAATTGATACATCCGTCAGATGTTACAACAATTTTTAAAGGAAGATGAGTGTTACAGACAGGTAATTGCTTCCTTTTGGAAAATAGGAGCTGCTCTACTAAGGAAAGAATTTGCGGTTTGCTTCTTCTTGAAGCGAATTCTTTCTTTTTAAAGAAACCCCCAGGGAGAAGGAGGAAAATGTTTTCCATGTCCGAATTATTTCCTTTGAAATACAATACCTTAACGTTAGAATTTCTTATTTCAGAAAACAAGTGCATCGATGATCCATGTGAAAACAATGCATCATGTTTGCAGAACGGTTCAGCATACTCTTGCTTCTGCACAAGTGGTAAGAGCCTGTGTTTTTTTTTTCCAAAAAAAGATAACAATTAAGCAGTGTCATAGAACAGCACTTTGTCCATACCCTGACCAGCCAGTGACTATGCAGTCTAGTCTGTAATTTTGTTGGCTTGCGCATGCGCACTGTCTTTGAGCTTGCAATTTTGCACGTGTCTTGGGACGAATGGGTTTACTTTCGAGGAAACCAACTCTGCCGTTATCATTTTGCTTCCTCTTTTATTTCCTCCTCTAGGCGCAGATTCTTTCGTTTAAGAGTAGACCACCTCTTGGAAGGGCTACATTGTACCTGGAAGCAATAAGATAGTCACATAAGGGACGAGTCATTTATTGGGGGGTTGGGGGGGGGGCGGGTACATTTAGGGGGGGGGGTCAGAATTTTTTTGTGATGTACTGGGGGGTCGGAAATAAGAAAGCCATGGAGCAGGGGGGGGTCATATATATTATTTGGCATATTGGGGGGGGTCAGAATTCATCCATCAGTCTTCTTTTTTTAAAAAATGTCTCAGCTTCTGGGGGGCTTTGCCCCCCAGATCCCCCCATTACTTCTATTATTATAAACCTTAACTCCAGCTTAAAGACATTTTATAGAAATGACACACAAAAATTGTGTGGTTCATTTCCAAAAAAGATATTTTTCATCAATTTGCTAGTAGGACAGTATGCAATTGTCTATAAAATCATGTCGAGCAGATGAGTTTGTTCTTGATTAAATTGAATGCCTGCATTTGTGATATCAGCTCTTCAATTGCCTTGTAATCAGCAAACCTATTGTGGCCAAGACCCCCTCCATTACTATTATCAACAGTTTAATTGAACATTCAACAACAGATTTCTGAATTGCCCATAAGCAGGAAAAAGTGACAAAATATCAAAATATGCTTACAAATTTAAAGAGTATTAATCTGCACGATTTATCAACCTGACAGAGTAAGAAAATGTTCTTTGTGTTTCATACAGGTTGGATTGAGGTCAGCCTGACATAAAAAGGTAATGCAGTGTGTGTGTGAAGGCTCCTTGGGGAGTTGGGATGGTGCGGGGGGTCATAAACTTTTTTGTCACCTATCTGGGGGGGTCGGGAAAAAATTCTGGTGGGAATGGGGGGGCGGAAAAATGTTGGTGACTCATATGAAAATGTACCCGGCACCCCCCCCCCCCCCCCCCCCCACCTGATAATAAATGACTCGTCCCTAAGTCGTTGGGCTTGATTAAAACGGCAGAAATATACTGAGGTATGCCCATACACATTAAGAAAGTCTTTCTCATGACACAGTCGAAAAGTTCTTGTTTATATTAGGGTTGTATCAAACAGCCCTGTTTGTCTGTTATATATTTTCTACTCTAAGCGCTCTGTCGTTGGCTACTAATAAGGCATATTATTTATATTATCGTTACCTTTGAATCATTGCAATTGTATGTTCATATTTGAGCCCGACGCGAGAAAACCAACAATGTGGTTGTGCGCCAAGCGCAGACTTGGATCAGCCTGGGCATCCGCCCATTCTGATCAGAGTCTTCGCTGTCCGCATAGCGGTAGATCAGACCCTTAGCTACCCTTTAAGCCCAAAGCGAAGAGGCTGATCAGACTTGGTGGATGCCCAGGCTGATCTGTTGGTTTTCTCGTGTCGCGGCTCCATTATTTGTATCTCCTTCAGGATTCCATGGTGTTAGTTGTGAAATACAAAATGATAGGTGCCTGTCATCACCATGTAAGAATAATGGTACATGTCTGGACTCACAGGCTCAGTACATCTGTCTATGTCCTACAAACTATACTGGAAATAGCTGTCAAACACTTATAACTGGTGAGCAAAACACTCTTACAGTTGCGTCGTGTCTGTATGAAGATTAGAAAGAACTGTTGTACTTCCCCTAGCGTTGGCGCTGGAGCTAGCGTCTACACCACATACGGAGACATTTTAGCTGTTTCACAAATTACTATGTATGTCTATACGATCAGTATTCATTTCCTCTTATGTTGTTTTGTCACAATCTGAGAGAAATAAAAGTTGTGTTCTGTTCTGTTCTGTTCTGATCAAGGGAAGTAAGCGTGTCATTTCCGTAAAATAAGCCTAATCCTTAATCGCAGTTATTTCCCCGTTGACCGCTGACAGATCATCGATAGGATATACCTTCAGCGGGCTGATTTACCTGTATTTTCCTGTATGGCATTAAGCTTTAAGCCGATCGATTTACCTATATGAATTCAGTAAAATAGAATCTATCTGTTTACATAGGACTGGGAAATTTGAAATTGATCAATTTACGAAGCCAATTGTCAATTTAAAAATTCAAGAATATTATTTAATTCATTTTGCGTTATTTTACCCGTTTTTATTTTGCACTTACTATTTGTGTAGAAATACATGAGCAAGTAAAAATAATAAAAAACGGGAACTATACCTTTGCATTCTTTTATGCATTGTCTAAGGCTAGACTTAAAATGATGATTTTTTTTGTTTTTTTTTTTCGTCTCGGACATTTGTTCGTGTTTTAAATCTTTTGCGACATTGCTATGCGCATGTTATTGGTGCTCCTATTGCAATTTGATCGAGCGCATGACATTTCCTACAATTTCACATGTGCGCTCAGTGAAGGTTCAGACCGGCCTGCAAATCCTCACAGTGCGATGAGAGTCTTCAATGTCCGCCTGAAGAAGCTAAATGCGTTTGTAGCTATCCAAATTGCTCATAGCGAAGACTCAATTCATACTGCGCGGATTCACAGTCTGGTCTGAGTCTTGGCTTGGCGCCCATGTATAATAGTAGGAAATGTCATGCGGAGGCTCATTTCCTGTCCCCCTGTATATAGTTACAGGAGATATTAAAATTTTTAAGCAGCGAACAACAATTGTGCTATCAGATGCGCATTCTGATCTGCGACTTTTCTGTTTGCATAATAAAACCGGTTTCTCATGATATTGCTCAACTCGTTAACTCAGTCAAGTATGTTTCTCGATTGGCATATTTGACAATAGTAGAAAATCCTCAATATTTTATTCAATTATCGTGATGGTACCGTAAAAGCGTATGCGGCTGATCTGTGTATACGCCTGGCTGACATGCCAGTTTGTTGGTTTCTCGGGTGCTCGTTAACCCACTCATGAGCTTGCTATTTTTACCAGCATGTTTGTATTCGAATCATATTTTGTCATTTTATGCTATAGAAACATGTAATATCTTTGGACTGAAATTTCAAATGTGGTTTTCCATGCTGCTAATTAATGCTAAAAACTGTGTGCATATTTGATGAGGTAAAGATAAGAATGTGCGGGAAAATGCCGCCATTTCTTAGCAATGTAGGTATGACATACATGTACAACAAAGTAACTAATAGTAAACAAAATATTTACCACTTTCCGCACATTTTTCGTCGCCGTCCGTTGTGATAACCATAGATAGATAGATAGATAGATAGATAGATAGATAGATTAGTCCTTTTTTAAAGTGACATACACTACCCTTCTTTTTTCTACTACTGTAGTCCGTGTTAGTCGCCTAGGTAACTGGGTAAAAACAGTCACCGCGGTGCTAAATGACAAGAGAAATACGGTTGAAACTTGTCTCAAACTTTTATTTATTTATTCATTTACTTTCCCCATAATTGTACCCGATCAAGTTCTATTAAATTAGCACGTAAACTGTGAGTCGATAGATTCTTTGATTTTATTCAAATCATTTACATGACAAAATTACTTGTTTTGTTCTGTTAAATTGTTTGCAGCGCGCTCCTTTTTGGGGTGGGGTTTGTGTGACATTGTTCAGTTCAGTTCAATTCTCTTATCGACGTTACCCAAGTGGCTCAACGGTACGTAACCATAGTTGCTCACACTTGGCGCCGTGTGTCCGTCCAAACGTTGCGACATTGTTCTATTTTCAAATTATTTTAAATGAGATTTTGCCGACAACCAAGAACGGTTTAATTTTACTGGTCTGAAAACTGTGAAAATAATTAGCCAAAAGGCGTGACGACCTCTCACTTACTGCTCAAAATTAGCTCATAATCATTAAATGTCTCTTTTTTTCCTTCATGGACCGTGTCAGGTAACTGACCATAACAACTTAAAATTGAAAAGTACCTTACACCATAAAAGTATTGTAAATATAAGAGCCAATCGGCGCATCAGTCGAGACTAATCAAAGCCGTTACTCTTGGTGAAAAGGGAGAAGTCTGATCAGGTTGCAGGAATGAACACGCTGATCTGGAAGACATGCTCGCACATGCTGTTAGAAAACATGATGCTACGATTTACAAGTGGGCTTGACATCCGACTTTCTTAAGCCATACTTATAACCTACAGTGTGACGATAATTAGGTATGAAAGTACGTCTTCTTTGACACCCGTTTACAACTGTCATCGGTAATCCTTTACGCCTGTAGCAATTAACATGTGATCCAACATGACACCTGTTGTGGCTGTGCAAAACTGCGAGCTATGAAAGTGTCCGTTTTCTCTCTCTCTTTCTCTCTCTCTCTCTCTCTCTTTCCTCACTGCTTTCGCTTTTACGATAGGAAGCATTTTATACTAGCTGAAAATATTGGGCCAGCGATGGCCTGCCATGCCGTCCCTTATCCGACGCTCTTGTTTTTCATACACTCTTGAAAATTATTGTTTGTGTTGTAAAGACATTTTTTGATATGCAGGTTTACTGAAATTATTTTTTTATATACGGAAGGAATGATATTTGCTTTAAAACAGTTAGGTCATCAGTTTAACGAAAGTGCTTTATGTTATTCAGATCGTGAAAAATTTAATTCTGTGCACTTGAGGCAAATGCCACTTGAATTTGAAGACAGTTTGCAATTATCGTCAATCATGTATTTTTCATTTAATTTTCTTGTATTTTATAGATTTTTTTTTTTTACTTGAAAACGGTAAGTCTTTTATACCTTGGCAGTCTCTGCCTGCAGCAGTCAGCGCAAAGTCCACAATGCGCTTGCGAGACAGATCAGGCTGTGCCGAAGTGCATGCTGATCTGAAACGTCAACTAAGATATTGTTTAGTAATTTGTAATCAATTATTTAATCTGATTATTCGGGTTGCCTTTGATGCGTCGCTTTAATCCAGAAAAAAAAGATGAAATAAATAAAACTGAAAATAAAAATTAATATAAGAAATGTTCTAATATTGGTTTCTTAAATAAATAAATAGATAAATAAGTAAAATGTTTAAGCCGACAAATATTACTATAAGAATCCAGCACCTACATGTTTATATGCAGACTTGGAAAATTTCGCTGCTTGTTCTTTTCTTTTGATAAAACGCCGTGGAACTTGATTTTCTGAAGGATTTGGAAGCAAGAAGATCAAAACTCACATTTATGAATTATACATCAATGTAAAGCTAGGAAAGCAATAGAAGTATTTATAACAGGAAAAAATATCACATTTTAACAGAAAAACTGTTTTTGATTGTTAAAAATGAGAAACATTGCGTTTCAGCCAACTCTGCCTATCTTTCTTTCCGAGCTGCTACCCAGACTCTTAATACCTATAGGGAAGCAAGAAGATAACAAAATAATTTTATAAAATTTATACCAACACAGAGGTAATAAAATTCCCTGTCTGAATATAACACGAAATTTTTTTTGTAATTTTAATAGAACATGGATTTATACGGGTTTTTAAAAATTTTCCCTATACTTTTAATGTAAAATATTGAACAAGTAAGTCAGTTCACACCTTTTCACGGAAACGGATAATCTTCGGCTATTTCCGCCTCTATGATGTCGATAGCTGGACATGGTTTTAATTTTTTATATTAAGTTTAAAGATTTATCACGGATTTTTTTGTACTTTTTTTTCATGCATGATGATAGATATTACTATAAATAGATATTTACTATACAGTTCTATCCACATTTGTTTCAGCGTCCATATGTTTCAAAAGAATTGACAGATTTTGTGATAGCTGATGTTAGTGTTCTCTTCCACTTAGCACCAAAGAAAGGGCTAAGTCTTTCCTGCGAAAAACGCAGAAGACAAGCAAGGCATGGGCTTTACAGTTTTACCCCCACATGCTTAGATGTATTTTGTTTATATTTGACTTTTTGTCAGATAGTAGTCTATAATTTTTTCTGTATTTTAATTCTGCCCCCTAGTAGAAAAAATGGTCAAAATGGTCAAAGCGTCACTTCAGGCAAGCTGTCCTGTCTCGTGTCAGGTTTCTGTTTCTCCTGCGACTACCAGATGCGAGACATACACATTATTATAACAGTAACTTGATCTGGCGTACTGTATCACGTCGAGTGAATGAGATCATACCATCGGTTCACCCGAGACGCTTGCGTCGAGGGTGATCCGATGGTATGAGCTCATCCACGAGACGTGATACAGTACGCCAGATCAAGTTACAGTTATAACAATTTTATTATATACCTTCGGGAACAGCCGACCATTCATACTTGCCAGCACTAATGCATCGACCCGGATTCGAACCTGCGCGGCAGAGGTATGTAGCTAGTCGTGAGATAAACGCTACCAACTTAGCTATCGAGGCGCTCATTTTGACGTGTTTGTTGACGTTACCTACGATGAACGTTGAAAAATGACGCGCCTGAAGCTGGAACTCTGACGTAGCCTCGTTTTAAGGGATAGTGATATGGATTCATAAAACGTCAGTTTAATACGGCTATCTGTATCAGATGGCCAGAAAACAGGCAGTTCAAAGGGTGTACCATTTATAGGTATATAATAAACATGCATATCTGTTCCTCTACCGTCGTCTTTGGCGGCGTCGGCGGCGTAAACGTTTGTAGAGTTTTCGCATTTCGCGCTGTTTTGTGACAGTGCGCTGGCAGGTGAGACAACAACAACAACAACAACAACATTAATAAAGGAACGATTTTTGTTCCTTTATTTATGTTGTTGTTGCCTTTTTTCAATGTAAGAGTTACAATCATTTTAACGATGGCGAATCAACGCTCAGTTCAAACATAGCAGCTTTGGTGAAATCTGTTTATCTATTTATTTATATTAAAAAAGGAAGTACTTCTCGTAAGTATTGAGGCCTAGAGCTGATCTGGTGAGTGTTACTACAAAGCTGGCAAGAAATACTAGCAGTGTGTAGAACCTGATACGGGGGTATACTTTAGAAGAAAAATATTGAGACAAGTTAAAGCACTTGCTTTGTCTGGTAGAGCTCCCTATAAAACATGGACACAAATCTAGACATGCCTTCTCTTGATTCGAAAATGATGGACAGTATATGGGATGATATCTCTTATGCTGTTGAAGGAAGATGCGAAAAGAACAAGACTGCAGAAGTAATGTATGACAAACAGCAAAATAAAGACTATTTCATATTATAGTATCAAAACGTGTATGGACGTGTAACGTAAAACAGACCTTCTGTTTCAAATATATCAGTTTCTTTCTTTTGCAGATGAAACAGAGCAATCGAAGGTGAGTTTGATTTATTCAAAATCTTAAATGAATTTCTGCATTTGACTGATTTGTATACTTTGTGATCTCTAAGTTAAGTTATAATATCATAAAGTAGCTTTTGGGATAAAATAGTGTCCGTTTCGGAGAGAATGCTTTTTATAAATGCAGATACCGACACCAATACGGCTAGCCACTGTAATAACAACTTATATAAAATGTAGGAAAACAACATCCTGTCTAATGAATAGTCATTTAATCTATTTGAACTTGTGGTCCATTTAGATTTTTATGGCCATTTTAAATGCGCCATTTTAAAGTACCAGATGTGAATGCAGCTTGATATCCTTAAAACATAGTTAATCTAATGCTCTTAATGTTTTGTCGAGTTGTTAGAGCCTCTCGGTTATGGTACAGTAAGTCGCCGGAAGGCCGTGGATTCGAACACGGGCTTGGCCATCTGGCGACTGGACAGCTCTCTCTATCAACCCAGCAGTAAATGGGTACTTGTTTCGAGTCGGGGAAGGATAAGGCAGCAAAAGGAGAGCGATGGGCTTCGCCTTTCATGTGCTACATGTATGCCCAAGATACTGTGGGTCTATTACCCTCCCTGCCCCTACGGCTACTAGGCTATGAGAAACCTTTTCTTTTACCTATCTTAATGCTGTGATAGTAGCTATGTTGCAGAATGAAACATCACTGCATCATTAATTTTCATTTTATTTCAGTCGAGCTCTTCCAAAGTGATCATACCAGTGACCGCCAGCATTGGTGGACTGGCAGCGATTGCTGGCGCGTCAGCATTAATCTACAAGTTCAAACCAACAAGTACTACAAATACAGGATATAAAACAACGCGGATCAGATCACTGAAATTCGGCTCTTCGAAACAGAACCGTGTGACCGCTGATAATACCAGACCGAAGAGTCTGAATTTCTAGGAAACAATTGACGAGTAGATTTATCAAGATGTGAAACACGTTTAAATTCTGAAGTTTGTCATTAAACTGTTAATGGAAACCGCATGTGTTTATTTTCAAACTTGCTGACCGGTTTGGTAAACTGTTCAGCAAGTGGTTGGCTCAGTCTTTGTTATTAACTGGCAACGATTTTCCGAAGGAAAATATAGTATAACTTCACTTCTTGAATATTTGACTCTGACACAAATTTATGGGATGGCTTTAACCTTCTCAACTACAAGACAGGGTAAAGCAGGACAGTTGACAGTTGAAAAGCTCTATATCATTGAAGAAGGGAATTTATCCCCGAAATTTTGGATAAGGTTTAAAAACATTCATGAAATCTTAGCACGCACTTGTATGCACCTGGGTATGCATGAGTTTACATAAAGCGTGTACAATAAGCTAGCTTCTTTCAGAAAAGAATATGATGCGTAATTTATATCATTTACTTGATGTTATTAAACCTTGCTATCCAGATTATGACGAAGCTTGGTGACAAAGTTTGTTATTGACCGAATCTTATAACCGACTATGTTTATATTAATAAACATTTTTCTTTGCCATTTCTTCATATTGCCGTTTAATACAAATTAATTGCCGTTTAATACAAATCAATGAGAAAACTTTATTTGCAAAAACGCAAAATTTTATGGCAGTTGTGCAATATAGTTCATGATAACTTGCAATATGAGTTTCGTACTATTTTTTATATAAAGTTTCAGCAACTCTACCTGAATTGCACTGCAAAAAAAGTATAAAAAACGGAGAAGGGAGTGCGTGAAGGCGACACATCTTTAATCAAAACATTTTGCCACATGAAGGTCTATTTTCCCAAGCTGAAAACAAATATCCAAGTATTCATACAGTTTAATATAATCAGAAGTTCCGTTCAATACACCGGGATAACTATTAAAAGAGAAATGAGATCTACTAACTGGCGCAGGTATGCACTCGACATTTTAACCAATTAATACCTAGCGTACCATGAAATTGCAGACCCTTATCGGACGCCGCAGAAAGCCGTCTGATTTCTCTCACTAGCTGTGTCGGAAACAGTTATAAATATGAACGATGACAAGATGAGCCGCGACACGAGAAAACCAACAATGTGGTTGTTCGCCCAGCGCAGACTCAAATCAGCCTGGGCGTCCGCCCAGTCTGATCAGAGTCTTCGCTGTCCGCATGGAGGTAGCTTAGACTCTTAGCTACCCTTTAAGCGCCTAGCGAAGAGTCTGATCAGACTGGGCGGATGCCCAGGCTGAGCTGAGTCTGCGCTGGGCGCACAACCACATTGTTGGTTTTGTCGTGTCGCGGCTCATATATGTCGTAATTTAAACAGAAACTGTACACTCTTATCAAAACTTAATGGAATTGTTAGGAAAAATTATCTGAGCTCAGGAAAACTAACAAATAAACTGTCTGGTCACAGTGTTTATGAACAGCATTAACCTTTCTGGAGTTGTGTTTACGTTGGAAAGGACACTTTTATAGATATCTAGACGTCAGATTTACGCAGCGAGACTATGTAAGTCGATAAATGTAAATTCAGAAATTCCACAATATACTAATAGTTTTGTAAAAGAGATCAAACTCCAAGTAGTTCTGTTTATTTTATTCCCGACTAGTTTCGGTTATTACAACCTTTCTCAAGGGACATATTTGTAAACAATGAAACATAATGACATCAACGTCACATGACGTCAATGGCAACGACGTCAAAAAATGGCAATGACTTTGGTGTAAAAACTTACTGATTAAACAGTGTTAAGCACATTTAACAATAACAGGATCTTAGAAGATGCAAAATCACAGGAAAAATGCAATTTTAAAAGCTAAATATTAAGATGCCTGTAATAACTGTCATGTTAAATGAAAACTGAGCCGCAGGACAGCAATGTCTACAAACTCAAATAAACTAGAGGAAACCCAGATCAACCTGCGCAACCATACATTCTGACTAGAGCTCCCATAGGTTGTAAGAAGGATTTAGGCTTCCCAAGTAGCCGCAACAGAGTACATATTAAAGGGAAATCAGACAGTACAGATGCGCAGGCTGATCAGAGTTATAATTTGGCACACAGGTAAAGATTATAGAAAACACTGTCCCGGGGTCAAATAGGCATAAGTTATTAAAATAACACTTTGGAATTCATGCCTTTTGGAGCAACCGTACCAAGAATGTGCATCCAAGACGTTTCCTTTAATAGTAATTGCATTTACATTTGTGTTTCCGTTTCATGATTATAAAAGCGATATGTTTATGCCATATACGGCTCCAGCCCATGCTCCAGCCAGAATCCTAGATATGGGAAATATCTGACGATACGTACGTCCACGATTTTTTTCTAACTTTCCATAAAGAAATACTGTGGTTCCTGATTAGAACCACTTCGAGCGGATCTTATATGGGACAACATATTTTATAGGAACGTAACATTAAATACCCGCAAATTATCATAAATATTCTCCCAACCTGGCGGTCTACCGTTAAGAAATCAAAGGGCTCTGAAGCCCTGAAATGACAGATTCTATCAGAAATCTAGAAGAGTAACCCATAGGCCAGCATGAACGACTGTCTTCTCAGAGTCTTCCCTTTTCTTATCTGCAGACTATTCATCATGAAGACTAAACCTGATATTTCTGCTCCATACCTGTATCCTCTCAGGCTCAGCATTTAGAAATCTTGACTTTGGGTAGCCCATCATTCAGATTAGAATGTTGATTTCTCTCTTATCGGTTAAGAAAGGAAGCAGACAGCATTGTGGGATGATATATACGGTTTTGCCATTACGCAATGTTTGACTCTATCAAATGTCGATTAAGTAACTTATTCGGCCAAAGGTCAGATAATGGTGCCATTCTGATTCAGAAACTGTAAAGGTGTTCTATTTTTCAATGAGAATAGTTAAGACTAATGAATAACTGCGAAATAGATTCTTCTAGTTTCGATTTCCATTATAAGGGTGTTTAATTTAATTTTGATTTTTCTTCAGAATTTCTTGTAATTTAAGGCCAACAGTGTATGCCCTGACTGGACGCTGTTTTCTTTGACGCCTGATCTTGGTATACACGTATTCTTCTTTGACGATATGTGTAAATTTTATGGGTGCTTTTAGCCTACTGCGCACAAGTTCAGTTACCGTAATGCCCTGAAATGCTGGAACAGCCAGTGTAGACCCAGATCTAAGCAGGTTGCCTTTAGCCTACTGCGCATAAAGTCAGTTACCGTAATGACCCTAAATGCTGAAACAGCCGACGAAGACCCAGATTGAAGCAGGATATTTTTGCCTACTGCGCACAAGTTCAGTTACCGTAACGACAAAAAATGCTGGAACAGCCTGTGTAGACCCAGATCCGAGCAGAGTGTGCATTTGTACATTGCTTTGGCAATATATCAGTGTAGACTTTGAAGGATCAGTCATGAAATGTAAACTCTAGAAGGCTATAAAATGAAATTGTTACAGTTTTTCCTTTGTTGAATGTTGTCCTTGGCGTATGATGGGCACAGGGTAGTATACACGGCATTCAGTTTTATCAATAACTGGCGCAGTGATATACACAAATTCATGCCGTACTATATTTTATTTCGGATGTCATGTATACTTGGCGGTGAAAGCCAGTTCCAATATTTGGCCTTCGACAGCTAGAAATGACAGATAGAATCTGTCATTAAAAATCAAGCGACCTCTGCTGCAGCGCTGGTAATAATAACTACACGGCATTTTATGCATGTTGGAATGTCAAGCGATTACTGCTGATGTGCATTTTATTTAACATAATCGAGTACTCCAAAATTGTTTTACTCCAATCAGTATTAGGTGTTCTCTCTTTTTGTTTCTTTTGTTTTTTTTTTCATAAAAGTACCTGCAACTGATTTAA